>CAXKVT010000017.1:1780000-2380000 GCA_964058875.1 Carex rostrata
GTATGTGGGTGGGTGTGTGTTTGTGTGTGTGTGTGTGTCGGTGTGGGTGTGGGTGTGTGAGTGTGTGTGTGCGTCGGTGTGTGGGTGTGTGTGTGCGTGGGAGTGTGTTTGTGTGCGTGTGTGTGCGTGTGTGTGTGTGGGTGTGTAAGTGTGCGATTGTGTGCGGGTGTGCGTGTGTGCGTGTGTGCGTGTTCGGGTGTGTGCTAGCGTGTGTGTGGGGGTGTGTGCGTGTGTGTGTGTGCGAGTGTGTGCGGGTTGGTGTGTGGGCGGGTGAGTGTGTGTGCGGGTGTGTGCATGTGTGTGTGTTCGAGTGTGTGCGAGTGTTTGTGTGTGCGGGTGTGTGTGTGCGGGTGTGTGCGTGTGTGGCTGTGTGTGCGTGTGTGCGTGTCTGTGTGTGCACGTGTGTGTGGGTGTGTGTGTGTGCGCGTGTATGCGGGTGTGTGGGTGTCCGGGTGTGCGTGTGCGGGTGTGTGCGTGTGGGGGTGTGTGCGTGTGTGTGCGTGTGTGTGCGTGTGTGCGTGTCTGTGTGTGCACGTGTGCGTGTTTGTGTTGGTGTGTGTGTGTGCGTGGGTGTGCGTGGGTGTGCGTGTGTATTTGCTCGTGTGTGTGTGTGTGTTTGTGTGCGTGTGCGTGTCTGTGTGTGGGTGTGTGTGTGTGTGTGCCCGCGCGCGCGCGATTCTAATGATTAAACTACTAGTGTGCTCCAAACACCTTTAACTAGAGTGTTATATTAGGGCTTCAAATGTCCTATTATCTTTGCAAAACGACACACACAACTAGAGTGCTCCATACACCATCAATTCGAGTGTTTTATTATTGTTGTAAATGCCATATTATCTTGGCATCTAAAACACTTTCAATTGGAGTGTTTTATTAGGGTTCCAAATGCCCTGTTATCTTGTCATTTAGGGACACAACAAGATTGCACCAAACACCTTCATTTGAGTGTTAGTGTGTGTGTGTGTGTGTGTGTTTGTGTGTGTATGTGGGTGGGTGCGTGTTTGTGTGTGTGTGTGTGTCGGTGTCGGTGTGGGTGTGTGAGTGTGTGTGTGCGTGGGTGTGTGCGTGTGTGTGTGCGTGGGTGTGGGTGTGTGTGCATGTGTGTGCGTGTGTGTGAGTGTGTGTGTGCGTGGGTGTGTGCGTGTGTGTGTGCGTGGGTGTGGGTGTGTGTGCATGTGTGTGCGTGTGTGTGGGTGTGTAAGTGTGCGAGTGTGTGCGGGTGTGCGTGTGTGCGAGTGTGTGTGTTCAGGTGTGTGCGAGTGTGTGTGTGTGGGTGTGTGCGTGTGTGTGTGTGTTAGTGTGTGCGGGTGGGTGTGTGTGCGGGTATGTGTGTGTGTGGGTGTGTGTGTTTGTGCGAGTGTGTGCGGGTGTGGGTGTGTGCGGGTGTGTGTATGCGGGTGTGTGCATGTGTGTGCGTGTGCGTGTGTGTGTGCGTGTGTGCGTTTCTGTGTGTGCACGTGTGCGTGTGTTTTTGCGTGAGCGTGTGTGTGCGTGGGTGTGCGTGTGTGTTTGTGTGTGTGTGTGTGTGTGTGTGTGTGGGTGTGTGTGTGTGTTTGTGTGTGTGTGTGTTTGTGTGTGTTTGTGTGTGAGTGTGTGTGGGTGTGTGTGCGCGCGTGTGTGTTTGTGTGTGTGGGTGTGGGTGTGGGTGTGGGTGTGTGTGCGAGTGTGTGCGGGTGGGTGTGTGTGCGGGTGTGTGTGTGTGTGTGCGGGTGTGTTCGTGTGGGTGTGTGCGAGTGTGTGCGGGTGTGTGTGTGTGTGCGGGTGTGCGTGTGTGTGTGCGTGTGTGCATGTGTTTGCGTGTGTGTGCGTGTGTGCGTGTCTGTGTGTGCACGTGTGCGTGTGTGTGTGTTTGTGCGTGTGTGTCCGTGGGTGTGCGTGTGTGTTTGCGTGTGTGTGTGTGTGTGTGTGTGTGTGCGGGTGTGTTTGTGTGTGTGGGTGTGCGTGTGTGTGCGCGCGCGCTCGCGATTGTAATGATTGAAATACAAGTGTGCTCCAAACACCTTTAACTAGATTGTTATATTAGGGCTTCAAATGTCCTATTATCTTTCCAAAAAGACACATACAACTAGAGTGCTCCATACACCATCAATTCGAGTGTTTTATTATTGTTGTAAATGCCATATTATCTTGGCATATAGAGACACTATGAGGGTGCTCTAAAACACCTTCAATTGGAGTGTTTTATTAGGGTTCCAAATGTCCTGTTATCATGCCATTTAGGGACACAACTAGATTGCACCAAACACCTTCATTTGAGTGTTTGTGTGTGTGTGTGTGTGTGTGTGCGTGTGTGCGCGTGTGTGCGTGTGCGTGTGTGCGTGTGGGTGTGGGTCTGTGTGTGTGTGTGCGTGTGTGCGTGGGTGGGTGCGTGGGTGGGTGCGTGTGTTTGCTCGTGTGTGTGTGTGTGTGTGTCCGTGTGTGTTTGTGTGTGTGTTTGTGTGTGTGGGTGTGTGTGTGTGCGCGCGCGCGAGATCCTAATGATTGAACTACAAGTGTGCTCCAAACACCTTTAATTAGAGTGTTATATTAGGGTTTTTAATGTTCTATTATCTTTCCAAAAAAGGCACACACAACTAGAGTGCTCCATACACCATCAATTCGAGTGTTTTATTATTATTGTAAATGCCAGATTATCTTGGCATATAGAGACACTATGAGGGTGCTCTACAACACCTTCAATTGGAGTGTTTTATTAGGGTTCCAAATGCCCTGTTATCATGCCATTTAGGGACACAACTAGATTGCACCAAACACCTTCATTTTAGTGTTTGTGTGTGTGTGTGTGTGTGTTTGTGTGTGTATGTGGGTGGGTGTGTGTTTGTGTGTGTGTGTAATAGGTATCTGGTGGATACAATCATAAAATTGGAATGACACGACCTCTGCGTTATAGTGGAATGTGGACAAGAAATTGTGGGTTAATTCTTTATAGGCATAGCAGGTGGTGAGGTCTCTGAGGAATTCCGAAATGCCGATGGACTCAGTCATGGCCTGGAATTGGTCAGAGATGCCCAGTGTATGCATTGTTTGTGGGCATATAACTCGACATCGGCCAACTTGTCTGTCGATATGCTCATGTTTTGGGATTGCGTCTAAGTTGGGACTGACACAAGAAGATTCAGACAGAAATGTGAATTAACTCGGTTTATATTTGGCTGATCATTTGGTATGTGAAATTTAAATTAAGAAATTGAAAGTGTTACATGTGGCTTATGGTTTGATATGTGAATTGCAAACCGTCACGAACACCACCCCTCAACCTCAGCACCATATGAACTGTCCACTCAGCTGAAACATTAAATTTACATTTTTATGTGTGCTCAATAGCCATTCAATAAATAATAAGGGGTTGTAAAGATAGAATTACAATATTACCTTTCTGGATGTTATAATAAGCAAGTGTGTGGCTATCCTCAAGCTGCTTCCCAGCAAAAATCAGGCATTGCTGATGTGGTGGAATACCTAAAACAACAAACACAGATAACATCCAATCAACTATAGCTTGTAACTAATTTTAATATCAGGATTGGTACCATGACAACTAAAAGGTGTCATTTACGGAACAAAATATGTAAGAAATAATTTTCAGGGATATACATTAAATGCTAACTTGCACAAAATTATTTTATATTTTACTAAACAGAGCACAGAGATGTTTCAATAGCACAAAAGCCACTGTTCAATTGAAAGGACAATAAGTATTTTAAAGAACAAAATCAGAGACAATATATTAACATTTATGCATCTTGCAAATGCAAAAGGCACAACAACTTATCAAGAAATCAGAGTATGAGCATAAGCACTTAATAGATATCTCTATATGGATCTCAAATAGTATTTCTGTGCATCAATACATCCCCTCTCTGAAAAGCAAGAAAAAAAATCATGAAACAGAACAACTTAGGAAATAGAATCAGTAGTATCTTGTAAACTAAGACAACATCGGATCTATAACAAAAAAATTAGTTTTTTTGTACTTATCAATACATCTCCACTCTGAAGGTAAAGAACCAACCTATAGGTTAACTTGAATCAAGAATCCAGGTGCTCTAGTATTATTACAGATAAGATAAAATCAGTGTAAACCATAGTAGGAAATATCGGCCGATACCGATCCGTATCGGCCGATACGTATCGGTATCGGCCGTGACCGATCCGATACTGGTCCGATACTCGCGATAGTGTGTTAAAGAGCCTGAGCCATATTGGCCGATACTGGTCCGATACTGGTCCGATACGTATCGGTATCGGCCGTGACTGATCCCGATACCGATACCGATATTTCCTACTATGGTGTAAACCAGTTCTTAGAATCAGAGAGACATATTTATGACTAAAACATATCATCTAAAGGAAATAATGCATCGATCAGTTGATATAAAATGATTCAATTAAGTTCAAACTACACATTCTATTTCAAGGTTTAAAAGCAAGAGAAAATCATGAATCAGAACACAACTTCTAAGCAGAAACAGAATCAGTAGTCAGTACTATCTAATAAACTAAGATAACATCGGATCTATGAAAAAAATCAATCCAGGATAGACAAGACTAACAAAAACATCTTGCAAAGGAGAAAATATGAAAGAAGAAAACAAGATCTTATATGAATATACCTTCCTTGTCTTGGATCTTCGACTTGACATTTCAGATGGTGTTGCTGGCCTCGACCTCAAGCGTGATGGTCTTTCCAGTTAGATTTTTCACGAAAATTTGCATCTTCTATCTTGTTTGTTTCTTGATTCGTTCTCTCAGTGAAGTGAAGTAGCTAAAGAGTATTAATTAGTTTATCTGGAACTTTCTATAGAGGGGTCCAGCAGCCGCCTCAGGGCCCCGGCCCCTAGGTTTTTCCCTTTTTTAACATACTGAAATGGCGAGATTAGCCCTTACCTAAAACGGATCCGTATCCTTTCAGGTACCTGACTCAACACAATTGAAACGGACGTCTAGGATTTACTCTCAGCCGGTCGGGATTCGGAATGACAGAGGGGAAGGATTATTTGTGCTTTGAGATGCGTGTCATTCCATTTTCGGACCGTCCCATTCAATTCTACTTAGTAAAGTAAACTGAGGGGATCCGAATTCACCTAAAACGCCGGTTCATGACTATTATTAATGCGGGTCCCATAGTTCATTGGACGTATTTATGTCGAATTGATATTGTACTCCATTTATATATACTAGTCAAGTGCTTGTGCATTGCAACGGAGATTAATTTGCTATTTTAATTTTCTCCAAAATCTTATACTTTTTAAATAAATACAATCTTATACTTTAAATATACAAACTTGTTTTAAAGTTAGCAAAATTTCTATACAAATGAAAATAAGTCCAAATGCGTTTCTCCATATATAGAGATCGGATGGGTAAGTGTTTCTCCAAACGCGTTTAATGTGAGAATATTTCCATAAGAACGTGACTTGGATGACTATCCTAATCAGTTCTAGGATGGCACGTATCACAGTTACTGTATTGTGATAATTTACAATAATTAGTCAAGTAACCGTGCGTTGCAACGGAGATTGAAATATTATTTTGATCATTTTTTTAAATTTGATTAATTTAAAAATTAATTACATAATTATCTATTTAACTCCGATTGAAACTAACTTTACCTACGTATTGGAAGAGAAGAAAGACGGTTGATTTTCACCTAGACCCATATCTGAACAAAAAAAATGAAATAAAAATATAGCACCTTTCACTGCTGTAATTTTCTCTGTGTCCATGTTGATTTCAAGCCTCGTTGAAAATCTATTAATATTTTTTATACAGAGTTAATTTTCATAATCAAGCCTCTTAAGATAGATTCTATTTTTTTATTTGTAACTAATATGGGAACCAAATTATTTTTTTAATTAGAGAATGAAAGAAATATATCATTATCCATATCACAAAATATACTTTATTTTTTTAAAATTAATATACTCATAGTAAAAGATACAAAACTATAAAAAAGGACAGTGTGAAATGGAAAAATGTTGAAATGATAAATCAAATGAGTTATTTTGGGGAAAAATAAGCAAATAGCATTAACTTCTTACAAGCAAAAACAGCATTACTAACAAAAAAGAAACCAATAGTAGAAATATTAAACAACCATAATTAAAACAAGACAAAAAACAATTAATGCTCCGGTGTCGTCTTTCTTTCTTTATTGTACTTACATTTTTTTGATGTAATTAATATTTATTTGATTTCTTCACTAAAAAATATTACACATGAAGGTCATAATTCTCACTCGGCTTTTTTTTTTCTGATAAGCATAGCACAAGATCACATTTGCACTAAAACAAGAAGGTTATAATTACAACCAAAAAAACAGTATCAACAAAAGAAAATTAAAACCATATCATCAATAAGGCTTCTCACTCAGTTGTTGCAACCATTTGGCACTCCACATCGTATCTTTAATGCAGCACCTTAAAACTATCATTAAACATATCATCACCATCATCATCTTGGGAAGAAGCATAAATACTTGCACAGCACCGAGCCAACAACTCTCCATGAAAACCAGCGTTTCTCAACTTACCAGCAGTTTGAGCCTTTTAGTAAACAATATGATAAATTTCTAGTGCCTAATTTTCAATTTGATCTTCGGGTATTATTGTTCTTTCTTTAAACTCCCTAGTTCCATAGAGAATCTAAACATGACTAAAGTTATTGAACTTTTTAAAAATTATAGTATGTTAGACCCATAATAATTTTTAAAATTATAGTAATTGAATAGGTCCAGCTTGGGATTGACTTAGAAGTAAGGTTAAAAGTGCAAGAAATTAATCTTGTCTCAGGGTCATAAGTAGGGTTCTTAGTAAAATGATAAACACTCCCCTAAAAAAACATTATACAGTGCAAAAAACCAGCATCCCAATGTATGCAAAAAGTTCATCGGTTGGTGAAATTCATTCATAATTTGTCATGGGTGAGGCTATGGTACTATGCATAGCGCAGATTGGTCTATACTACGAAACAATTTGATACAATCATGTTAAAGTTCGTAATAAATATATACAAAAAACTCTTAGATTGAGAAGTTTTAGCATTTAACACATCCCCAATTAATCTAGATTGTCATGTATCATAAATCAAAGTTTGTATATAACATTTATCAAATTTAAAAAAGCAAGAAAACCAAGCTCATATAACAAAAAAAAAAAAAGAAATTACTTGATTTACAGTCCGATGGAGATGGATGATAAAAATAGACAGCCCACCCCAGCCAGTAACTAAAAATTTAAGTTGTAATTTTCCACAGAATATGACAAGGTCCATAAATGCTACATGATAAACTATTCCTGTACTGGAATTGACTGAAGTGAGTTTACCTAGCATGAATATTGACAATTTAAGAAACTTCGAGAAATCAGTACATGAGAAGCCTAACTCCTAAGCCATTATAAGGTATTTTGAGAAATAAGAAACTAAAAGAAAAGTTATTAACTCACCAAATTTGCTCCAAATGGCATTGGCGAGAGTCAACAAGCCCTCAGGAGTTTCTGACTTGCTTTTTTCTTCCCACTGAACTCCCAAAATCTCCAATAGAAGCTGAAAAAATCTATAGAAATCAAAATTTTGATTGAGTTGATATCTTGGGCATGAAGAATTACCGTGAAATATAGTTGTCATGTGTTGGGCATCAACTGCTAAACAACACTAATTCTTCAGTTTCCAATCATTTCGTACCATATATTGAAAAGAAATAAGCAGGAAAAAAGTTTACAAAAAATTTAGTTATCAAAACAGGAAAAAGATTACAACAAAAATTATAAGGACACAAGATGTGCCTGTGCCTTTTCTTCTTTCCAGTTTCTTAGGTTCGAAACTTTTTCATTTATAAGGACACAAGATGTGTCTAAATTACAAAAGTCAACCAAAACAGAAAATTATTTGAAAGTAAAATAAATAGAAAAGACAACTTATATTGCATTGTAAAATTGACAAAAAAAAACAGTTTAATATTTAATAAATTATTGGACTCAATTATTTTAAAATGCTAAAAACAAATCAAATACTTAATAAAGTCGAAGTAATACAAATGCTTACTTTTCACTTAATCTAAGTATGATGAAGTGCTCTCTAGTATCAAAGACTATCAATTCATAACAAAAGATGTTGGGGATTGGTGTGAATTGGATACTTGCTTTCAAGCAAGCCTTCAAAATTTTCTCTTATGTGAATACCACAAACAAGGGTGATTATCAATCAATAACACTATTAATGCTACCAAGACAAAATTGGGTCACAAATGGGCTCAATTTCATGATCAAGACTCAGGTTCCTTTTTTCAGGAAAAAAAAGAGCAAATATGCAACAATGAAGTCCATTTAGACAAATTTTGGCCTAAAAAAAAGCTATTTGTTTATACTAAATTGATGATTGACTGATATAACAGGTTTTATTGGGACAAAATTGAAGGAAAACGTGTTATGTACCAGTTAAGAAAAATCTGAAATGAAAGTACTATCCAGACTTCCAAATGTTGCAAAAAATATTAATAATATAAAAAAAAAAAAAAACTACAAGAGAGAATGCTTTCTAAAGCAATGCTTGTAAATGACAACCCAATATCTACTTTATTAACAAAAAATGCTGATATATTTTTCAATTGAAACTAACACCATCATCTTTTAAGATAAATGCAAACAAAAGCCAACAATTGTCTTGAATATAGATCCCAAGAGAACTGGCCATATGTAAATTTGGTTGAGATAACGGAAACAATTAAGAGGCAATTATGTCATTTTGCTAGATTTAACCTTACTAAGTAAATGTTTTTTGCAAATACTCCAAAAAAAGCTCAAGATTGAAACATCATGAATGCTCGGGCTGTTCTAAAGGATTTACATGTTCAAATAGCAAGACCGATATTGTATAATGCAAAACTACAACACTGCCAAATAACAAGCTCAAAAAATAAGAATTAGTAAAACCAAGAAGCAGTAATACTTACATCCAAGTACTGTTCTAGCCTTTCAACAAGCTCATGAGGGTTGGCTCCGGCAAATTTGTTTTCTTTTTGTAGAACTTTTCAATTCATAACTCAGCGATGGTTTTGTTTTTCCTCTCTTTAATAGGTTCGCCTAATGGTGTCTTTAGGTGCTCTGTTGCAAAAGACTGTATCACCTGCAGTATTACAATAACTATTTTCTTCATGTACATTTCTTATAATAACCTTAAATGATAGACCTTGCATGTTTCTCTTTTTACCTCTAATGTTTCTCTTATCTTGCGAAGAGCATATTCAACTCATGCATATATTGTACTTCTCTGCATAAAGTTGAAAATCGGGAACAAGTAAGTCATTAGTCAACAGTTAAAATTCCAGGTTAAGTCATTTTATAGCAGTCCAAACATATAGCTTAGGAGTAGGCAACTATACTTGCAACTTAGAAATCACCATAAAGCTAATACTCTTATCAAGAAAATCTCCAAATGTGATAATTAACCAGATCTACTAAAATTTCAAACTCAAAAGTCTATTTATGAAAACTATGAATCCTCGGTTCAAAATAATCACAAATAAAAAGAGAATATCAAACAAACGCTACCTAGAGTATACAAAATTTTACGCTTATGCCATTTCGGTCCCTGAAATTACAAAACTCTTACTTTGACATGTAAGCATAATTTATTTATGTCTCTCACATCAAGAAACAAACAAAATAACCTTAGACATTGGCACAAAGCAAGTCAATTTCATGGAATATCTGTCAGTCAAAAATATCTGATATCATGCCAAAACACGCTAGAATTTAGTCCAACTTGTGGATCATATGACAATAGGGAGATTTCAGATAGATTATTTTGACTTTGAAAACAAAAATATTAATCTACAGTACGGACCAATATGCACTATGTATAGTACCATAGCCTCACTTATATTACATAGAGCAACAACACAATTAGTCGCACAATGATATCATTAGCTTTTGCTTCTCATGCTTTTGACAGCAGTTACTTCAAAAACTGTATATAGTAAAAGAAAGAACAGACAAGAAAAGAAAAGAAAATTACCAGTTTGACCCTGGAATAGCTCAGGGGCATAAACCCATGCGCAAAGAGATGGCTGAACGGGCCGTGCCCGATATCATGTAATAACCCTAACAGTAGTTGTCAAATAACTTGATATCATTTTTTTGTATATGTCATTTTTTCTATCTAACTACAACAAATAAAACAACTATAAATCAATCCATTAATCACAAATAAACAAAAGCAAGCTATGAATTCAAAAGCCTTTCGTCTTCCCTCTTCTTCTGTCAGCAATTATTTTTCCAAAGTTGAACCTCTTGTTCTACTCTGTCTGCTAACTGGTACACCGGTATCAACTTTCCCCTGAATACCAGCGCATCGCGCTATTTCCAAATTGACCACATCACACATAGAAAACAAATTATCCATGTTCCCACTGTTAAGTTATTATCCGTTCTTACACATACCTCTGACAGGTACCATATTTCCTGTACCGAAGGACCCAGTACCAGTAATTGACAATGCAGTTTCAGTGAAATGCAATTCCAGACCTGGGCCGCATATGAGCAGGTAAAGAGCAGGTGAAGTGTCATCTCAATCGGGCCTTCACGGTGAATATCAGATATGATTTCTTCCTCCTTGTAAAAAATGACATAGTGCACAATCAATTGAAATTTAAATTAGAATTTTGAAACAGAAAACTGCTAATCTGAGTTGCATTATAGCCACGAAAATTTCCAAACTAAAATTACCACTATAGGCCATGTCAATCTAGGAATGTGTAAGAACGGATTTCAAGCCTTACAAGGCACCACAAAGAATAAAAAAGAAAAGCTTCAATTCACGAAAATGCATAGAGGGATTTACTGAAGAAAAGCTTCAATTCAAGACCTGGCATATGAACGGATAGGAGAAGGGCTTTTGCATTAGGGTTTGCATTTAAGACATCTTTCTATATATACTAAATAAGACATAATACGAATTCATTTAGAAACTATCTTCTTCTTCCTCTCTTTATCTCTCTCTCTATGCATCTCTCTCTCTGATTTCAAATTACAAATTCATTTACCGGTAATCAGTAGGGGGGGTATGAACCACACCAGCAGGTTTGAGTGAAGAGGGCAATTGTGCAAATGCAAATTGCAAATGAAAAATCAGGTCTGCAATTTGAGATTAACGAATTTGATTGATATATATAGATAGAAGAGTCGGTTGAATTTGAACTTGCAATGGCGGGACAATTACCTGTCAAATCCATTGAGGAGAGATCGAAGAACCGATGTCCTCCCAATTTGAATTTGCGCGGAATCTTTCTTCTTTTCAATTTGAATTTGTGCGGAGAGGAACTTCTTTTCAGGGGAGAGATCGAAGAACCAGTGCGGAAATTTTGTTTGTTTCAGAGGGGAGATCGAAGAACCAGGAAGAAAAAAAGGTAAGTCGTATCATCAACAGTTATGACACAGATAATATTATTACGAAACATATTTACTATTGATTAATAATTATGTTTAATATGATAAATTAATTTCACTATGGTTAAATAATTGGACAGTGATAACAATCCCCGCAGGTTTATCCCCGCATTTATCCCCGCAGATACTGCCAAAAAAAACATGGGGGGACCGCTCAATCATTAATGAGCGTTTAAAAAACTGCGGGTATTTAACTTGAAGCATTAAAGTATTTACCTTGAATTTGTCAGGTATTAAACCCTATGCAATGATCTCTATTTATGAAAGAATAAATCAATCCATTAATTGTCCCCGCACAAAATTTTTTTTTTTTTTTAAATCGTCCCCGCACAACTGGGGACCATTAAACATGGGGGGACCGCTCAATCATTAATGAGCGTTTAAAAACTGTTAGTATTTAACTTGAAGCATCAAAGTATTTAACTTGAATTTATCAGGTATTAACCCTATGCAATGATCTCTATTTATGAAATAATAAATCAATCCATTAATTGTTCCCCCACAAAATTTCATTTTTTTTTTAATCGTCCCCGCACAACTGGAGACCATTAAATAAACAATCATCTCACCCAATGATAAATACTCTGAGACATAATGATAAATATTTTATGTTATATGGGTAAATACTTTACATTATATGGATAAATACTTTATGTTACATGGATAAATATTTCTCAGGCATACTTGCAACTTTCAGTAAAACATCAATGGTAAATACTCTCATGCATAATGATAAATACTTTATGTTACATGGATAAATACTTTGTATTGCATAGATAAATACTTCTCAGACATAATTGCAACTTACAGTAAAACATCAATGATAAATACTTTCAGACATAATGATAAATACTCTATGTTACATGAATAAATACTCTATGTTACAAGGGTAAATACTTCTCAGAAATAATGATAAATATTTTTTTGAACATCAATTAACAGATAAGCATTTTATTAACAGTGATTGTTATTAGATAACAGTATAATTAATGCGCAGATTGTTTTTAAAACAATAATTAACGCGGAAATTGTTATTAGAGGAATGCATAATTAATGTGGGGATGAGAGTGGGGAGTTTCTTATAATTAGTGGGGGGATAAAATGAAACTTTTAGGGAAATTAGTGGGGGGATATATGTTAGTTAAGGAAGAGAGAGAGTGCGGGGAAAATGGGGGGATGGGAGTGGGGGGTTTGTTATAATTATTCTAAATAATTATGTTTAATATGAGAAATCGTAAATCTGTAATTCTTTGTCCGTAACTTGAGATAATTTTAAAAATTATATCAAATAAAACGAATTAACAATGTACACGATGTAGTGCTATTTATAATGTGGTCGCTTAATTAGTTGGCATGTGATCACACAAAACAATTAACATTTATTGTTACATAAGACATGAATGTAACTAATTGTATAAATAATCCACATAAAATACTGATGTATAAGAAAGTCATAATTAATTCCACAGAAATACATATTTTAGAAAATTATTGAAGCATGCAGCGTCCTTTGAAATTAGAAGTAAGAAAAGACAAGAATAACTCAGAGGCAACACAAGTTAGGAGGTCAGTTTTTTATTTAATATTCATTAAATTAAATTAAGAACAGCGTTTGTAGGGTTTAGATTTTTTTTTTTTTTTGCGAACAATTTTTTATTTAGACAACCTACGATAAACAAAAAGTTTTGTGGTTTTTTGGTTACCTCTTTATAAGAGAAATTTACATATATGCCTGTTATAATTTTTTTAAATTAGATATTTTCTCATTAAAACTTGAAAATTAGTTATTTTCCCATCCAAATATAACTATTTTAAAAATATACCAATTTCTCAGTTAAATAAATTAAAAACACATACTAATAGTAATAAAAAAAATGAAAGGACACTTATGCCCTTAAAGATTTCTTTATTTATTTTCTTCAATGTTTTGGAGATGAAACATATTAGATATAATTGTTCTGTCCATATTTCTTCATCGTTTCTTCATTATTTGTGCAAGGAGAAACATAAAAGACAGTGCAGATATTTTTAATATTTTTGATTGAGTTTCTTAAATTAATTTTTTCTATTTATTAATACTATAGACAAATGAGTGGCATGCTGGGAAAATAGTGTATATTGATGATTGGTTGGACACTAAAAATTAGTGACACATGATACTCGAATATGATAACTGTAACATCCGAAAAATTACGAGTCATTATTATTATTATTTTTATGTATTACTAAAAGCATTATTAGCATAAAAATAATAATAATGACTCGTAATTTTTCGGGATGTTACATTCTTCCCTTCTTCAAAAAGAATTTTGTCCGCAAAATTCAAACAGATGACAATCGAATCGAAGAAAACAAAATAGACATTAATGAAATTGAATTTATCAGATACAGATTAATCGGAGAAACGGATAATCAACTTGAACCAAATCATTTTATATGTAAATCGAGTTACGTCTTAATTAATAATTATATAAAATCAAATCAGATAAATAAATAGAATAAAAAGGAAATATATATATAACTAATCATATAATTTTTTTTTTAATCACATATCCGACAACTATAACTTTCAAAAAAAATATATATATAAAAAAAAATATTTTTTTATAAAGTCAGATCTAAACTTAAAATCCAGAGATCTATTTAGATTTATTCGAATAAGCGAATACAGTTAATCAAATTAATTACAAACAAATCAAATTTCAGATAGGACATTAATTGATAACAAACGAAATAAGGACCCAAACACAGTCCGAGGAACGAATGCTCTGATACCATATGTCACACCCCAGATTTTTACCATCTGAAACATGATTATATAAGCATCTTCACATCTTTCCTTGACCCGTCAACCTACGTCGCCAATAGAAATGAAAACAAAATAATAAAACGGAGTTAGCTACAAAGCTCTGTAACCGGTTATTTAACGACGCGCTTCTCTATAATTGGCTTAATTTAACAACCATTCAAATAGGCCGGATTAATCCATACAAATTCACATTGAATTATGCACGCATATTTAATCGACGATAGCACGTCGATCTAGGTTATCCATAAAACAAGTCACATTATTTTCAACCATCGAACCCGACTGCGACTAGCAATCCCCGCATATCGGTCCCAACCACGACTAGCAGCCCCTGTGTATCAGACAAATCAAATTCCAACCTCAGACCCGCTATCCCGTTAAATTGCCATCATAATCCAATATGCAATGCCAATATCCAAATCAACCATACAAAACGAAAACACAGATTATAGAGAAGTCTGGTTACCTGATAACGAGATATTTCAGAAACTGAAATCAGATTGTAGTCAGATGTACAAAATTAATCGCGACGTAGGATCAAAATTTTAATCAGACGGATTACAAAATTCTCTTTTATTTTCTTTACTATTTTTGTTTCTCCTTTTCTCTGACATTTTTTTCTGTTTTGTTTTGTTTTGTTTTTCTTATCCGAGAAGACAATTAGATAGAGAAACATATATAGATTAAAAAGGGGTAAGTTAATATGGCAGCGGTTGCGTGATAATAGCGTCGTTTCATTTATTTTACGCAATTGTTTATGCCCATTTAATAGAATTTGAAAAGGTCAGTTATTAATGATTTAACAAATTAAAATAAGCATAAATAAACCGAGTGACGGTACTGGCATCAAATGGAAATTAATAAAGTTTGTATTATTAAGAATGGAAATCAGTACAGCCACCACATCTGAGAATTTAGGGAATAATATTTCTAATACTTTATTTATTAATATTAATAATTATATTTGTTAGGAAACTTTATTTTAAGAGACGCTATAAAATTTATTATAAAACATTTCATCAAAAATCTATAATTTTTATGTATTACTAAAAGCATTGTTAGCATAAAAATAATAATAATGACTCGTAATTTTTCGGGATGTTACAATAACTATCTTAATTGGCCCTAGTAGTATATTGGTAATTACTGGCAACTTATGAAAAATAAAGTGAATTATAAACAACTCATGCGAAACACCCTTACTATGCTTATTTTATTTCAATGGAAAAATCTGAGTACATATATTTGCAAGAGATAACATATATGATCATCTTATATCTAAGATTATGGTAAAATTAATCTGATCATTATCGCTTGTTATATCTTGTTTAATTTGAATATCACCCGTTTCAATTTTGAGGACAAATTTTTTTTAAAGGTGGACAATTTGTAACAGTCGGTAAATTTTGATATTATTTTTATTTTTTATTTTTTGAAAAAAAATTTAGATTTAAATGTGTGACATTCCACAATTTCGATAGTCATTATAAAATATTTGTTTTTGAACTTTAAAATATTGGTGATCATTATAAAAAAAAAATGGTCCTACATAGCACCTTAGCCTTATCCATTTGAAGGCTAAGGCTAAGGTGCTATGGGTTGCATAGAGGGCTACGGTGCTACGGCTCAAAATTTAAGTTTTCAAAATCCAAACGGTCGATTCGAACCGTTCATCTTGTTCTTCATATTAATATGTGTTTGGAGACCAAATTTTACATTTTTTGAAAAATTTTTACTATTTTTTTAGATAGGTAAAAAATCAGTTGATCTAAAAAATTCTGTACCATTTAGATATTTGATTTTCTACCTATCTAAAAAAATAGTAAATTTTTTTCAAAAAATGTAAAATTTGGCCTCCAAACACATATTAATATGGAGAACAAGATAAACGGTTCAGATCGACCATTTAGATTTTGAAAACTCGAATTTTGAGCCGTAGCACCGTAGCTCTCTATGCAACCCATAGCACCTTAGCCTTACCCATATTTGAAACTTTAAAATTTAAATTGTCGATTTTTGAACTTATTTTAATTAAAAGTGTGATGCTTTAATTGTATAATTTTATTTCTAAAGTTACAAAGGGATTTAGTGCAAATAAATTAGTTGTTAGGTAACGATAAATATCATTTATATAAAATTATTGGCATGGAGAGAACACGTATACGTGTAGCCCTATTGACAACCGTTTCTTCTACAACCTAAATAATCCACCATGTATACTCATTACTAATTAATCATATCTCCAAACCTTAATAATATAGATCATTTCTATCTTATTTGATACATTCACTAGTACAAAAAATCCCTTCACCGACCTTTAACCGCCGACTGTTTTAAGCAAAGCATCAGTGTTGCTCATACTACACTGACCCTTTTATTAAATAACAGTCAGCGTTGTTGTTCAACACTGACGCTTTAAAAACAGTCAGTGTTGAGCACCAATACTGACTGTTTTTTTTGAGCCGTCAGTGTTGGATCATTTACTGACTATTTTTTTTTTGTAACCGTCAATGATTTTCATTTCCTTTCTAAGCAACTTTCCTTTTCCCAGATTTGTCGGTGGCTTCACAGATTTAATGTGTACAAAGTAGTATGATCTTTTGTATAACATACTAAAAGAATTATATAATGGGACAACGTGATTTGTTGCACGGTATTTTGATAATTTGAGTGCAGCGAAGATCACTCTTGCTGTTGTTTACATATTGGATGATTTTGTCGCCGAATATATTTGGCGCCAACTGAATAATTGTGGAGGGAATAGTCAAAATTTGAAGGGAATCTAATAAATTCACACATAGACATGATATTTGGAGTGAACTCATCAAAAATTTAGAGGGATGTTTGCAAGTTATGATATATTTACGAATCATGATATTTTTAAAAATAAAATAGAATTTTTCTATTGAAATTATATTAAAAAATTATTTTATATTTCATAATGAACAAAATTCTAATCCGATATGATATACAAAAAAATCTCAAATGGGAATCCAATTAAGTAATTTGTGGATATTTTACAATACAATTACGTCTTCCAGAAGACTAAGGCGCCGGTCGCAGAAGGAGTCCGTCTCCGATGCTTTTAATTTTTTTTTTTTTGGGTTTTTTTGAGAGTCTTCAACGACCGGCAACTCAACCGGTCACTAAAAACAGTCACAGATGACTAATTTTGCTGTAGTGTCAGTATAAAATGAGAGCTGATATTTACATTTGTTTGTGTATATTTTTAGTTTAATAATATGAAAATTTATATGAGTGTTAATTGTTAAAAAAAAATTATATGAGATTTGCTATGCTGCTTTTCACAAAAATTTTGTTTTGATGTTCTCCGCTATTTGGCTATTGACTGGATTAAACAAATCAGTTTCAAGTAAGAAATTCTTAGAAAATTAAGTCCGCATACAACTTATTAAACCAAACTTCCAAAATGGGTAGTCGGAGATGGTCACATAAACTTCCAAATTTGTTCGGGAATAAACGGATCGGGCCCAGACTTTAATTCAAACGGACAAGGCCCGTTTCATAATGGACAGGGCCCAGGCTTCTCATATTGAGATTGGTTTGGACGGGGCTTGGACTTTTCCTATACCCATTCAGTTCGGACAGGATTCGATCATGCGGTTCAAATTTCTGAATCGGTTACGGTTTGGGCCGAATATTGACCCATTAGCAGCCCAAGGTCGGTGTGGGGTGCGCGAGTTAGCGACAGAAAAGAGAATGGATTTGGGGCTCTCTGTGGGCCGACGGAAGGAGAATGCTTTTGAAAATAATCAATCAATTAATATTTTTGGTGCGGACCCGAAATTTTTTTAGAATGGAGTTTTCAGGAAAGGCACTTTCTCTCCAATGGAGGGGACCAGTGGATCCAAGGAAGAATAAAGAGGGGAGGCTTTGAGATTCGTGTAGAATCAAATGAACGGTTCAGATTTTTCACAAATTTGCAAAAGCACATATTTAGATATGTCTAATTTAATGCGGTTACAATTAATCACATCCAATCTACGCAATTTGCATTTCATTTATGAAAATCCTATTTGCTAAGTTTCTTTTTAATTTAATAAATTCTAGTCTTATGTTTTTTTTTTGTTCCTATAGCATGTTATAAAATTTTCAATTTATTATTTTAATTAACTAAAATTTAATTGGTTGTAAATTTTTAGCGTTAGTCTAATTAAATAAATTTAAGATTTTAGACTATAATCTTTCATGTTCTATATAATTGATATTTATTGTTCAAATATTTCTAGTTCTTAATATGCTTCGATCCACTAAATTTTCATTTCATCAGTTACTGGTTATAATTTTATAATTGTTCATTTAATAAATTCATTAGTAAAATTTAGATCATTAAATCTTAGTATAAATTTTTTATTTGTTCAGATTTTATTATCAATAATTTGTTTAAAATTACTATTAATCATGTTTATAATTATTTAACAATAATTAAAACTACGGGTTATAACAAGTGGGCCCCCTGCATATATATATATGACCGAATATTATGTTTGGCTCTGTCTAACAACTTTTCAAACAATTACTTTTCTTTTATTTAAAGCCAAATTAATAGAAGTACGTGGGACCTTCACAAATTTTCCAAACCTTTTCAATGTCATATATTTGATTATAATTAAATCCGTGGACTGCTTATACATGAGAAAATATTACATTTTCCGATTACTTTTCAAATTCAAGGCATGTATTACGTTTGGCTTTGTCTAACTACTTTTCAAACAATTAATGGTTTGAAACTTAAGTTCACGTGATCTGTGTTTGGATAAAATTTAGAAATTAGGATAGTTAAGAAACTAGTCAAAATATATATATCAAATTCAAATAGAGTTATCCGAATTGTGTTAAACACCGTCCTTAAGTGCATATTGCATCTCTATCGTGCATGACTACAGCTGCACAGGAAGTTCGTAGTTTGTGATTCGACTTGAGTTTGATTAAAAAAAGTTCGTAATTAATTTGATTCGAAATTAGTCCGTTCTGAAACAAATCAAACCAGCTCGGTTCGAATTTTATTCAATCTCAAACTCAAACTTTGTATAGTTCGTTCGAAATTAGTTCTTTAACTATTTAGATTCGAATGTCAAATAATGCAAAATGGCTACAACCATCAATCTTTAATAATGCAGGAACTAAATTTATATTAGAGCTCCAAGTTATTAATATATGGTAACTTATAATAGAAAAATGCTTTAACAAATTAACAATGAAAATAGAGTAAAGCTAGGGTGTGACATGCTTACCAAGAAAGGTTGGTGAGCATAACTCCAAAAGTATATCGGATCGACGTCAAATGCCGAATCCAAACCGTTGAAATCCATGTACTTCATGAGTGATGCACATACATGCAAAATTTTGAAAGTTTCGAGTTTATTTGCTACACGGTCAAGTGGTCAAAGAAATGAACATTTTATAAGTTAATTTATAAGTTATTTTATATATTCAATTTTTATTATTTCTTTGACCACTTGACCGTGTAGCAAATAAACTCGAAACTTTCAAAATTTTGCATGTATATGCATCACTCATGAAGTACATGGATTTCAACGGTTTGAATTCGGTATTTGACATCGATCTGATATACTTTTGGAGTTATGCTCACCAAACTTTATTGGTGAGCATGTCACACCCTAGTTTTACTCATGAAAATAAGTTCGATTTGACTAGGTTCATGCCGTGATTTTAATCACAACAACGTAAAAGGTAAGGGAATTTTGGACTGGACCATAATTCATTAGTGTGAATTCATGAAAGGTAAAAGGTAAAATGAAACTAATGCATAAACTATCAGTGGCTGCCAAAATAATCCGTAGTTCATGATTTGATTGACTTCAATTAATTTGTTCGATTGAAGTTCATTTATAGCCCTATGCATGACTTGGAACTGCAACCCAGATAATTCGGAATTGTTGTTTCTTAGCCACAACCATAAAAAATGACTAATGATAGCTCTGCAATATCTAGCGGTTGATTGGAATTTAATAACAATGAGACTAAATGGAAAAACGAGAATAAATAAAAATGACTCATTTTCCGTGGAAGGGATTGAACGTTTTTTCTTTCCTTTTTATTCCGATGCAAAACAGAGAGGAGAGGGTTCAACTCTAATCAAATCATTTGAGTTATAATCTGTAATATCCCAAAAATTTGAATTATTATTATTTATAGTTATAAAACTTTTTCAAAATATAATAAAGGTTATATATATATATATTTTTTGGAAACATTTGGTAAAAATATAAATATGACATATATTTTCTTTATAAACAAAATTCAACCGAATTAGGACATTTGAAATATATATTTTTTAATTATAATATTTTATAAAGTTAAAGACTAATATGAATTTATAATATCTAATTAAACCATTCAACAAATTTCTTATTATATAACCGTCTGTTTAAGGAAAGATTAATTGAAGAGACGCAAACCTCTTATTTTATTCTCCATATTATATGATAACAATTTTTATTTAGGGACCACCTAGCTATCCCCCGTAACAATCCCCCATTTCATCCCCCAGTCATTAACTACTTCAATAACTACTAACTACTTAGGGGGACCACTTACTATGTGGGGACCACATAATATTTGAAAGATTTTACAACTGACGCGCTAGTATTCATCTATAATGCATCAAGTATTCATCTATAACACATCAAGTATTCATACCTAATATATCAAGTATTTAAAAAAAAAATGGACACGTTTTTAGAGGTGGGATTTTTTTTCTTCATTCAATCTAATCAATATTTCTGACAATTGGTGAGAAATTTTGCAAATCTAAAACCACAAATGTTTTTGACATAATTTTATCTTTAAAATGAGATCCATGATGACATACTTTCGAGTTCTCCGTTGTACAAGTATTCATCCTTATCGAGAAAGTATTCATCCTCATCGTGCAAGTGCAAATATAAAAACTGGACACATCACTCATCCATATTTTACACGTTTTTAGAGGTGGTTTTTTTTCTCCGTTCAATCTAACCAATATTTATGACGATCTGTGAAGAATTTTGCAAATCTAAAACCACGAACGTTTTCTATACAATTTTATCTTTCAAATGAGATCCATGATGACATACTTTCGAGTTGTCCGTTGCACAAGTATTAATATCTTGTCACGCAAGTATTCATACCTAAGATATTAAGTATTCATTTATACACATTGAAGTATTCATTCTAAGACATAATGTATTCATTCATATATCTCTATTTTTTTTTTCAAAATTTGTTTTTATGTCATTTATTTAATACGCAGTGGCCTAATTCACCATTAATAAAGCTTTGTTCTTTGCAAAACTCGCTACTTCATGAGGAAGGAGAATATAAACATGAAAGTGATTAATTGCATATACATATACAAAATTATTTTGATACGATCGACAGTGACGGATCTGACCTGGTAGAGACGTGCTCTAGTATTCATTCATACACAATGAAGTATTCATTCATACACAATGAAGTATTCATTCATACACAATGAAGTATTCATTCATACACAATGAAGTATTCATTCATACACAATGAAGTATTCATTCATACACAATGAAGTATTCATTCATACACAATGAAGTATTCATTCATACACAATGAAGTATTCATTCATATACGTTGACGTATTCATTCCTGGCAGAGGCGTGCTTGATTGGGATGGAGTGACGGATGATCTCCGGCATAACGTTCGCTGGAGCAGGAGTAGTAGGCATAGAGAGAAAAAATCGAGGCGAAAGTGTAAGGGGGAGGGAGCTTATTGTATTTACCATTTCGAGGTGGGAGAGGGAGGGGAGCTTATCGAAGGAAAAACGGAGGCGGAGGAGGAGGTGGGGTGTGGAAGAGAAAGAGAGAAAGAGGAAAGAAATAAAATGTTGTTAGAAATAGTAGTTATAGTTATAGTTAAAATAGAAAGTTAGTTGGGAGATGAAATGGGGGATGGATAGGTGGGGGAAATTATAATTACCCTTTTATTTAATAAATATCTTAAATTCACGGTTTCGGAGCAGTTTTGTTTCGACTCCTGATAAACCTCTTCAATTAAGGCACCGTTTTGATTTAGACCTTTGTTATATATACATATTAAAGTAACAGAATCAATAGAGGCGGTTCTTTTCTCTCTCTATTTTATATTTAAGACACTTTCGTCTTCTTTCTCTCTGTTCGATATCCGAGTAAAAAAAAAATATGAAAAAGAAAGAAAGAAACTGACACAAATAATTATTGTCAATTTCCAATTCGAATTCCGACGTTAGTGATTTTGATCTCTAATTCCGAAGATATCGCTATCAGGTAACCGGACTTCTCTATAATCTGTGTTTTCATTTTGTATGATTGATTTGAATATTGGTATTGCATATTGGATTATGATGACATATTTAATGGGATAGCGGGTCTGAGGTTGGAATTTGATATGTGATTGTAGCCTCTCACTGTTGGATGAATTTTCCAGTGGGTTGGCGGCCTTCCAATGTTGGATGGATTTCTCATTGGATTGGCGGATTAAAGGAATTGTGTTATGAGAATGTGGGAATCGCCTGTGACAGGGATTACACGTGTGAGAATATGATGTGACATGTTTTATGGATAACCTAGACCGACGTGCTATTGCTGGTTAAATATGCGTGCATAATTTGATATGTATTTGTGTGGATTAATCCGGTCTAATTGAATAGTTGTTAAATTAAGTCAATTGTAGAGAAGCGCGTCGTTAAATAACCGGTTACTGAGCTTTGTAGCTGACTCCATTTTGTTATTTTGTTTTCATTTTTGTTGGCGACGTAGGTTGACGGGCTAAGGAAAAGTGTGAAGATGCTTATATAATCACGCTCCGGATGGTAAAAATCTGGGGTGTAACATAATCAGAATTAAGATTAATAGGAGAGAATTCAGGAAGAATCGAAGAGTGGATATCAAATTTCCTTAAAAATATAGGTTAAAGAAAAACAGAATTAAATTAATTTGATATGAGATTTTCATTTTAACTATTAAGTTTGTAAATATTACAAATTGTAATGAAATTTTGTTAGAAGGTAACACACTTGAATTTTTTAATATCAAATTAAACAATTGATTTGTGGCCTATCAATATGGACATGTTTTTAATAAAAGCATCATGGAACGGGTGTCATTACTAGAACCAGCGTGATATATATATATATATATATAGAGAGAGAGGGGGCTAATATCAAAACGTTTGCACCACGCCTCCCGTGCAACCAAGTCATTTTCCGATTTTTAAAGTCCAAATGATCGATCCGAACCGTTAGATGTGTTATCCATATTAAAATGTGCTTGGAGACCAAATTTTACATTTTTTGGAATTTTTTTACTATTTATTAAGCCACTTTGAAAATCGCTGATCCAACGGTAGCTTCTAATTTTACTGTTTGGTTAAGCCACCGAACTTCACCAAGTAATGAATTTACAGAGTTTAAGGCTTTCTCTGTTATAGCAATTTTAATATAATGAACTATCACGGGTGTTTGTTTTTATTACAAAAGTTTCTTTGTCATTGAAAATTCAAAAGTTCTAGAAGTGTCGATAACCTCACCTACCATCTTAGATAAGTAATATGGCATTTGACTATGTTGAGATTTGCATATAAGTAGTACCTTTGCACAGACGCATATGCATTGTAACTAAAGAGAAAGAGAACACGAAAAAGAGTCCGGAGCATGGAGGTAGCAAAAGTTCTTTGCATGGTTGGCGGAAGCGGTGAAACAAGTTATGCTGCTAATAGCAAGTTGCAGGTGGGGGTTTTTTTGGCAACTGCAATTTTATTAGATCTAGTAAAGGCTAAAAAAAAAAAAAAACCTTTTCTGTTTCCTAAAATATGTACAATAGGATTAAGTGTATCAAGTATACATAATATTTTAATGCTGTTATTGTTTATGGATATAAGAAGTATATATATAAAATGTGTTATAGTTTAACGCCAAAAAAAAGAACCTGATTAACAATCTCTCATGCTGTTATTGTTTATGGATATATCAAATAAATAACATGTGTTATTATATTATCAGGAGAAGGCAATACTAATGTCCAAGCCTATGCTCAAGGAAGCTGTCAAAGAAATATACAAAAATCTACTTCCTGAGAAGATGGTGGTGGCCGATCTTGGCTGCTCTTCGGGCCCGAATACATTTTCCGTGTTGTCGGAAGTGATAAAAATCATTGGCAATCAATGTTTTCAGGTGGGACAGCAGGCTCCTGAGATTCAGTTCTTCTTAAACGACCTTCCCAATAACGATTTCAACAGCATCTTTCAGTCGCTTGATCATGTTGATCAGACGTTAATGGCAGAGAAAGATGCTATTATTGTTCCCCATTTTGTTGCGGGCATGCCCGGCTCTTTCTACGGTCGACTTTTTCCTCGCCATAGCGTTCACGTTTTCCATTCCTCTTATTCCATCACGTGGATTTCGCAGGTATATACATAACCTTTTCTGAACAGTTTTCTTTTTGTTAAATAGTAACACAAGGAACAAGATAATGAGATCAGGATTATACTGAACTACTGAAGATAATTCTACCATATATTTAACTTTTTATGGTACATTCCATTTTTTGTGAAACATAATTACATATATTTAAAAAATATTGTTAAAAGTAAAACTTATAGATATGTTTTAATTAAGTTATTTAGATAGAGAGTATATCAAGTTTGAGTGATAACTGCAAACTTATTATATATCTGAGTCGGAAGTCATCTATTATATATATATATAACTGAAGTCCTTTCTTAGTCATACAGTTCTATAATATTATAACGAATTTTCTTATATAATATAATTAATACATATGTATATAAAAAATATAAATATGTGTAGGTACCTAAAGAGATAGAAGACAATAGAAATGGTATGCCTCTAAACAAAGGAAACATATACATTGGAAGAACAAGCCCACCTGTTGTGGTGCAACTATATCAGGAACAATTCCATAGGGACTTCTCGCACTTTCTCAAGCTCCGCTTCGATGAGCTCGTACCTTGTGGTCAGATGCTGCTGTCATTTGCGGTAAGGAATGAAAAGGACATATTGGATGGAAAGCAAAGCCGCCGAAGCATACTCTTCGAAATAGTTAGTGAGTCACTGGATTCAATGGTCCGAGAGGTATTAGCAAAAAACCTATAGTGCATTTAAAATTCTTTACAAAATTGTCAATTAAAATTAGGAGGGTTCAAGTGCATCATGGTTTTGTGATCCAATTATACTCCACATCATTATTTCCATTTGTAAAGTCCAAACAGTCGATCTGAACTGCTCAACATGATCTTCATAATAAAATATGTTTGGAGAACAAATTTTATATTTTTTTGGTACTTTATAATTAATAGTTTACCACTCAAACAAATCCTTGAACAATCTATCTTGTCGTTCTTCATAAAGATTGGTGCATGCAAACATGTTTTAATTAGTTCATGTTTGAATATTGTATTTATACAAGACAAGTTAAATTCCAGGTTAACAAACATGATGTACGTATTCATGTCGACCCAAGCAACTCTTGAACTTGGTTGACAAAATTTGTAGATAATTAGTACATCACTAGTAAAATTCAACAAGAATAATTAGAATCTTGAAACTTAGAATATTAATGAGAATAGAAAATATAGAAACTTATGTCTCACAAATTAAAAACATCTCCCATTTCAGTATTTCATTGTGCATTTCTTTACATTTTAAGGGAATCATGGAAGAGGAAAAGTTGGACACTTTCAATATACCTTTTTATGCGCCTTCTGCTGAAGAAGTGGTGGCAATCATAACCTTACAAGGGCTCTTTGAAATTATCTCCTTTAAAACATTTGTGTCGAACTTCGACCCATTTAACGATTTGGATGACGATGCTGAGTTCGACAATGTCCAAAGCGGCACAAATATTGCAAAGGTCATGCGGTCTGTGTTAGAGCCGATGATTGCATGCCATTTTGGTAGCGCTATAGTCGATGACTTGTTCTCAAGATTTGCCATTAATGTTGCGAAGCACCTACTCAAGGAGAAGCTAAATGTTTCTGTTTTAGCTCTCTCACTGAAGAGAAAATAATAGACCTAAATCCGACAAAAATGTTTTCTGAACAAAGTTTGTTAAAAGTGTTGGCCTATTCCAGGCCTTGTGTTGTTTAATTTGTTTTATATTTTATATTTAGTGGAAGAAAGAAAGAGTAAGGAAAATAAAGGCAACAAAAATTTCCGTGCTATATTAATATTTTCAACTCTCATACAAATTACAATTTTTTTTTTTGAGATGCCCTTTCGCAAGTCTCCTCATCAGTTGAGTTAAATGCAACATTGTCAGCATTATTGAAATAAGTTACATCTTTAAGGTCTAATAGACGGTGATTGTTTACATCTTCACAAGTTATATTAGTAACTGCAGAACAACCAAGCTCCGCTCGGCGGTTATCAACCAGCTTGAAATAATTTTCCAAGATTCCTGCAGGGCAGGTTAATTGTCCATTATTGCAAATTCCATAATGCCCACAATCCTAACCTACTCTTTGAATATTATGCCTCATATGTGAACACATATTAGCGATATTTAATTAGTATTTGAGAAAAATTCGGCAGCATTTCCCCTTAACTTCCCAAGTATGCATAAAAACTACATACTCGTAGGAGCAATAGGGAGAAATACTGTCGAACTTTTCTCAAACACTAATTAAATCCCACTAATATGTGTTCACATCCTAAATAAGACACAATATTCAAAGAGCAGTCACAAACGGGAGACTATCCAAAATTAATACCTATTGGATTAATTTTGAATGAGCATGGACCTAAAAATATCAATAAGACGGTTATTGGACCACAATACACTAATTATTTACATTATCTAAACAAATCAAGCATGCATGCATTAATTAACAATTGACCTAAATAAGCAATAATAAGTAACAGAAAATTAGAGAAAGAAAAAAAAAATATATATATGACTAACCTTAGCAAGCAAGATAGAGAGGAGAAATGCAAATTAACTTCAAAAATCTTAGATCTGGCCTCGATCCTTGCGCATAAATCAGACCAACATTTAATACAGAGAGAGAGTATTAATTGATCAAAACAGCGCTGGAAGAAGGCCTTTTATATGTTACAAAATCCTAAAATAACATTTCTACACTGATATTTTTCTATAAATCCATGTAGAAATCCTGGAGAGAGCTACACGGACTTTTATATAAATAGCCGTGTAGAATTACTCTTTCTACACGGACTTTTATATAAACGGCTGTATAGAATTGTCTTTTTTTTCAAATTTTTTTTTTGGCTAGCCTCCAATTTTGCTAGCCAGTTTTTCGATGTTTTCAAAGAATTTTCAAAACAGAGTAAGCACAATATGAAAATATAAATTGCTATTAATATAATGAAAAGTGCCAATAGGGTTTACAGGGGGTAATATGAAAATATCAATTGCTATTAATAAAATGCATGCATCTTCATATTACCCTCTGTAAATCCTCTTGGCACTTTTAACTCATATCAGCAGATGGACATGCAAGGAACTAACCAAAAGACTACTTAGGCTAATGTAACTAAACAAAAAGTCTGATTAATTATTCAGACTTTTGTTTAGTTACATTAACCTAAGTAGTCTTGGAGAAATACAAATTAACTTCCAACAAATCGACCAATTAATTGGGAAAATGAAGCAATTCACATGAGAATTCGAGATGTAGGTTATCAATTATATCAGACCGCTCATCTTCATATATGAGCTCCAAAAATAGTAGCTCATCTTAATAGATTTGCGATCCGAAATAATTGATAACCTAAATCTCCACCCAATTGTTAACCGTGAGAGGGAGAGTATATTAATTGATCAAAACGGCGCTAGAAGGAGAAGGCCTTATATATAAACCAAAACCCTAAAATAACCTTTCTACATGACTCTTTATTAAACGTCCGTGTAGCTTTCTCAAGGCTTTCCACACTGTTATTTAAACATATAACCGTGTACAATGTCTACCTTTCTACACAGCTCTTTATTAAACGTCTGTGTAGCTCTCACAAGCTTTCTACACTGTTATTTAAACAAACACCCGTGTACAATTCCTTCCTTTCTTCGTAGTTCTTCAATTAAATATCCTGTAGTTCTCTCATGGCTTTCTACAATATTATTTAAACAATAAGCCTTGTACATTTTCTAATAAATGTCCGTGTAGCTCTCTCATGGCTTTCTACACTGATGCTTTAATAAATATCCGTGTAGAGATCCCATAGATATTTTAGGCTTCTAAAAAATTACAATTTCTACGTGGTTTTTATATAAAATTGCCAAATCGGTGTACAATGACCATTTCTGTAGTAGTGTGAAGGAGAAAGAGACATTAAAAGAGTATTTTTCTAAGGTGATTGAGTTGATGAATCAAATTAAAAAGTTGGGTGAAAACTTAACCGATAAATCGGTTTGTGAGAAAATTTTAATTACTCTCTCTTCCAAGTTTAATTATATTGCGGCCGTTATTGAAGAAACTAAAGATCTCTCTACTCTTAGTGTACAAGACCTAATGGATTCTCTTGAAATGCAGGAGAAAAGGTTAAATAAACCTAGTGACTCTTTTCTAGAAAGTGCTTTCCAATCAAAAATTAATTTAAAAGAGTCATCTAGCCAAAATGTAACTAAAGATGATATGTTCCATGGTGATAAAAGTAGAGAAACTCGAACTTGTAATTTTTTAAGAAACTGGGTCATATAGAAAAAAATTGTTGGAATAAGGGAAAGCCTCAATGTTACCATTTTGGCCATGTTGAGAAAAATTGTAGATTGAAAAATAAAGAGAATGCAAATTATGCGAAGGAGGAAAACAGTGATAAAGAAGGTGTTGAAAGCACATTTTATGCATGCCAATCGACAGTTGAAAAAAATGAAGATGTGTGGTATGTGTTAGTTTGTAATAATCTAAAAGTCAATAATACGATAAATTATCATAAAGCTTTGTTCATGAATTGAATGTTTATTTATATATATCATTTTGTTGCCTTGAGTATTATTGCATTTGTGGATCATTTCGAGTTCATGACTGAAATTGTGAAACTCCATAATATAGATGATATATACTCTTAAAAGGTCACTGACCAAGGTAATTAGCAGGAACACTAATTACCGCTATAAGGTTAGTATGTGGATTAAAATATGGTTAAGTTTTACAAACCACCTGACACGAGATGTCATTTTAATCACATAGATACATGTTCTAGGAACATGGTATTTGACAGACCCCGAATGAAACATTAAATAGAATTGTGTTCGTGTCATTAATGTTTTCATTCAGTGTCAAGTTCTACAGTATGAGGTATTTATCGTTCCCACTAAGAAATATATATGAGTAAGTGTTATCTAACGCTGTCCGTAAAAAACAGTCATAACGGTAGCATTTCCATATGTATAGCTTAGTTGAGGAAGTGATAGTCTGCCAAGAATACTATTTGTCCCTCGTATCTCTATACGAGCTATAGCATCACTGGGCCCCTTGGTAGAGTTAGATTATCTGCATGCGGTATAATTACAAGAGTAATTATATTTGATAATCTACTCAAGATCAAGAAAAGATACAGTTAGCAAGAATGACACACATCTACCTTGAAACTGATCTGATAGCTATGAGACAGAAGAACTGACACAAGTAAATTGTTTACTGGATCGTGATATTGTACAGTACATCATCATCTGTGTAATTGGATGGTCATAGTGTATACTGCCAGATGCCTCCTATGATTATAGAAGTTAAAACAGTTTTAACTCTATTTACCAACATAACACAGATCCTATTGGGTCACACCATATAGGAGCTACTCGGAGAATCTTACTGATTAATTATAAATTGATTATAATTAATATTAAGATGGTTATAATTAATTATACGTGATATAATTAAATTATAAATGTCATATAAAATTGACAAGCAGAAACAACGGTTAATTTATAAACGTACACGTTACGTTGTATAAAAGTTACCGAACAACAACCGAAATCGAACCGTGAGAAATATAATTGTTTAGAACAATTATACATATTTGATTTAGATTTTAAATATTAATTATGATTTTGAATTTTGAGCTAACAACCATTAACAAATTAAAACCTTAATTAAAAATTAAATCTAAAAATCAATATATATATATATATATATATATATATATATATATATATATATATAAATTAAATACATGTGCATGTCGGCCAAGGAAAAATAAAACAAATTGATTTCGGCCAAATATTGAAGCAAAATCAAATTTGAGCTTTTCATCTCTAAACCGCCACAAAATGGCATGCCTTGTAATTAGGCCAAATGTTGGGGGTATTTTGGTCTTTTGCCAACCTCCTCATTTTCCTATAAATAGAGGGGTGAGGTGAAAGAGAGATTTCACTAATTCACATATATCGTATCTGATTTGTCTGATCGATTCGAGTTTCTATTTTCTCTCTTTCTCGATTACGGTTTCGGTGAATAGTGTTTTTGCAGAATTCCGCGGTTTACGGTATTTCTGGCAAAAGAAATAAATCGCTCTCCGATTAGTCCTGGTGGATAACCAATAGAGGTATCACACGTGTGATACTGCGAGTCGATTCCTTCCCTGGTGAGGCTCTACTCGCTCGGTCTGCATTCCAACTGAGATTTGGAAACAAGGTATAAATTGTTATATTAATCTATTTAATTTGTAAATAGATTTAATGCTTTAGAAAATCAATTATGGAGTAGATCTGTAAATGAATTAAATGAGGTTTTGATGCCGAAGGAATACTGAAGGTGGACCGCCTTGGAAAGTTTCCTGACATACCTCGTTTAATTCTTAGCTTAATTTAACCGTAAAATTTTGTTTTACACACTTCCGCTGTTAATCTAAATCAATGGGTTTGAACCGATCAAAACCCAACAGTATGTTGATAGCGAGTGTAGCAATCACATGATCGGAGATGAGTCGATATTTTGTAAGTTTGACACGACTGCCAAGAATGTAGCAATCACATGTGCGGTTGTGAAGTCAAAGGGAAAGGGCACGATTGTCGTTTCTTCAAAGAAAGGTAAAATGTTAATTCATGATGTGTTGCATGTCCTAGATTTAGTACAAAATTTATTAAGTATTGGGCAATTAATTGAGCATGGGCATGCAGTTCACTTTGAGGATGAATGGTGCAAAATTTATGACAAAAAGGAGAAAAAGAGAGAATTGATGGTGGTAGTGAAAATGGAGAAAAATAGAAACTTTCCACTTACACTCAAACCTGAAAAAAGCGTTGCCTTGAAAGCTGGTGTAGAAGATTTATCTTGGTTGTGGCACAAAAGGTTTGGACATGTTAATTTTGAAAGCCTAAAATTATTAAGTAACAAGACTATGGTGAATGGATTGCCATACATAGAAGAAAAATGTGATATATATGAAGCTTGCGCTCTTGGTAAAATACACCGAGAGTCATTTGCAAAAGAGAAGGTATGGAGGGCAAAAGAACCGTTAGGGCTTGTTCATATCGATGTATGCGGTCCTATGAAGACAACCTCGCATGGTGGAAATAGGTACTTTATCACTTTTTTGATGATTTTTCAAGAATGTATTGTGTATATTTTTTGAGACAAAAATCAAAGGCTTTTCCATTTTTAAAAAAGTTTCAAAGCATGGTTGAAAGGCAAAGTGGCCAATTGATTAAAAAGGAGTTAGGCTAATATGACATTGGTGTTATTTGAAACTAAATAACACCAAATCTTAAACCCTTAGATCTGCTTTAAGATTCGTACAAAATAAAGTACTTGAACAGTAAAAGCGGATATTACGAATCTTAAAGCAGATCTAAGGGTTTAAGATGTGGTGTTATTTAGTTTCAAATAACACCAATGTCATATTAGCCTAACTCATTAAAAAGTTGAGAAGTGATATAGGTGGTGAATACAACTCTAAGGAGTTTGAGAAATTTTGTGAGGATATCGACCTAGAAAGACAATTGACAGTCGGTTTTACACTAGAACAAAATGGAGTTGTCGAAAGGAAGAATCGAACAATTGTGGAAATAGTGAGAACCATGATGAATGAGAAGGGCTTGCCAATGATATTTTGGACTGAGGTGACATACACAGCGGTATACTTGTTAAACTGGTGTCCTACGAAGGCGGTTGAGAATAAGACACCATTTGAGGTGTGATCCAGTGGTCGCAAGCTGATGAGCATAAATTAGGTATACTTTTACCTAGGGTTTTGTATTGATAACTTGACCAATTTCCATGCATTTAGGTTAATTTAGCATAATTTAGCTTATAAATACATCAAGAACCAAGTTACTGCCGTTTGCTCATTTTATTTGTAGTTTTGGAGCATTTGCAAGCTTTGAAATGGTCTCTGGGGCACTTGGTGCCACCGTATCCACTTTGGAAGAAACCTCAATCGAAAAGGAACAAAAATAGCCAAGTTAGAGAGGTTGTGCGGCTAAGGTGCAGCCTGGCCGACCCGCACACCTCTCAGAACTTCACAGTATGAAGCACAGCTCATTGGTGCGGCCTCTTATGCGGCCACCCTTGCCTGCACTGCTGCCCACACTCCTCAGCTGAACAACACCCCAAAAGTCAGAGAGCTTTTGCAGGTGAAGGTGCGGTCTCCCCTGCCCGCACACTCCCCATTTCCCTCATAGCGCAGCCAACTCTGCGGCCTTACCAGGACACACCCTGGGCCGTACCAGACAGGATTTTAGCAAGTTTTGTGCATTTATTTCTAGATCTTCACCCGATTCACTTTCATATTGCGCCTAATTATTCCCCAAGTCACGAATTTTGTTATATAAGACATGAGACAGCCATCTGGAGAATCATCTAACACACCATCATTCTCTCCATTGAAACCTTAATCACCTTCTTTATCCATCTCATCCCTCAAGTGAATCAAAGGCACGAAGGATCGAAGAACTTGACGAATTTCGAGGAGTTTGCACGAAGGATCGAAGAGCTTGGGAATTGGTGTACTCTATTTTTCTTGTTATTTACTTGATTTTACTTGTATGCATGTCTTGTTTTCTATCATTTATGTTATTGATTTTGCATCCATGAGAGGCTAATTTCCTCTCTAAGGGCTTAGGTTGTAGTATGAATTTGTGTTAGTTTATTTACTTGGGATGTTCTCTTTGTAATGATTGTTTTGGCTTGATGTTTGATTTTATTTTATATCTTTGTGAGTCATGCATGATTTGTGTTTTGGTAATCGACCTTGTTAGGGTAGTGACAGTACTTTAGCATTAAGGGTGTATGATAAAGAAGAAACACCTTCATTGTATAGAAATAATCTTCATTGTAGGAACTAGAAATAGACCAACCTAGTTGGAATTCTCATCAAGACATGACATGAATTTAGAGAACTCCAAAGGTAAATAGATTGATCAAGTGATTGTAGACCAAAAGCCTCTAGACCTCGTTATCTTGATTTACAAACACCTTTTTCATTTGAATTTAATTTAGTTTCTTGTTACAAACCAACTGTTTTGGGTATTGAACCCACATTTAGTTACTTGCAACAACCCCCCCCCCCCCCCCCCCCCCCGCCTTTTAATTACTTGCAATTTATTTTGTTTTAATTTAGTTTAAGTAAAATTACAATTGCCTTAGTCTTTGGATCGATACCTCATTACTACAATGATAGATTGTGCGCTTGCAATTTAATCTACTTTGTGTTTTTAGGTTTATAAATTTAAAGTATTTGCGTGACAATTAGTTCAAAATAAATACCCCTAAATTTCACAACACAAGCCATCGATGAATCACTTGAAGGTTTTTGTTAGCTGTCCGATAGTACAATTCTAGTTATGCTATGCATTTTCTGTTGCTCTTATGCTTGTACTTCTCGCAGTTTTAACAACAACTTCTTAACCTAAAATTGAAAAACAGTACCTCTGTTGGCTTCATCAAATATAAGAAAAAACATGAACCTACTATAAGCATCAACACAGAACACTTATACTTCAAATGTATCTCATTTTGCCGACACAAACAAAAAAATAAATTAAAAAAGTACCAATGTGGGATTATAGATGTCAGCTCATCCCTGTTTACTCCTATAAATCTTCAGCTATCCAATTAACAACATAGACAAGTGATAACCTTTTACTAATTGATGGTTGAGAGTAACCAGATTCATATACTTCTAAACCATGAATTACTAATTGATAACCTTTTACTAATTATATACTACTGTAATTACTTCTAAACCATGAAACTTTTTACTGGTAATTCCCAATAAGGAGTGCAATAACCTGGTAATTTCCAATATATCGAGTAGTTTAGATGCCTTCCAAGATAAATTACTCAAATTTCAAAAAATCGATTTTATAAATTTCTTGATTATGATTTCACAAGTTTCCTAATTTCAGTACTTACTCGATAGAAGGTGACTCAGGCATCCCATCTGGGTTTCAAGGGAACGTTGACAACCAAGTCCAGGGAAATGACACAGCGCAGAGCAAACAAAAAGGAGCGATTCAAGTCTGATGCAGTATCGGAGAGGCGCAGAACAGACGAAGATAGGGGCGAGGATGCATGCAAGAGGAGCAATGCGCCAGGATTTGGAGTACTTTTTGACAGGGTTGATGCACCCTAGACTGGTTGCCGCGACGCAGTGAAAGAGAGGCAGAAGAACGAGAGAGATAGAGGCGAAGGAATCTGTTGGACTGGAGAATCAATTTCATAATTTTCTTTGTTGAATTGAAGGGTAAAATGGGAAATATGAAAATACGTTTTTTATATAACACTTTTCAGTATAATTTTAAGGAAAAACATATATCAGATGTAAAAATGTGGCAATAGGGTAAATTTGATGATTTTAGGGTGGCAAATAGGAAATTTTGAATTTTGGGGTGGCAATTTGGTATTTTCCAAGTTTTGAGGTGGCATAGGGGGAATTTTCCCAAATAAAATTATAAAATGTATTTGAAGTAATGTAGCATATATAGTAATTATATGAACATATATAGTTTTCAAAAAAAAAAATAGAAACTTAATTTTATGTTGTATATGCTACTAAAATAGTCCAATAAAGATCAATTAATTCTAAACTATATTTTAATTTTAAGAAGAAAGTTTTCTTATATTTTCCGATTATGATATTTCAAATTTGCGTGCTAATATTTTAATTTCTAAAATATTATTTCTGTAAGTTGAGGATCGACATATAATTAATGTCATGGCGGTTATTCTTTGTATCCTAAATTCTTCTCCCTTTTTAATTAGTTTAAGTAAATATAGTTAGTGCCTCAAAAACCCAAATGTATCCGGTGTGTGCACCAACTACATTTACTAATAAAAAAAAGAGCTATTTGATAACAATGACTAAAATAGCTTAATTAATTACATGTTGATACTTAATTAACAGAGCTCCTATAGAGCCATTTAATTAGCACTTGCACGTGCAAAATTGATTTAGTTGAAAAGATTATTTAAACTAAAAAAAATAACAATGTTGACAGAGATAAAACTGCGTCATTTTAAAAAATAAAATAATTTCACGTGAAAAACTTATACTCAGTTACGGGTAACAACAACAACAACAACACTGTAACAAAAATTTGAAATTTTCTTTACAAAAACATAAATAAAAAAAGCCGGTCATAAATATGTGAATTTCCAAAAGACATCCATGCGCCATTATTTAGTGAAATCTTAGCAGGCTAAATTTATCTTAGTAGTCTAAATTTATCTTGGTCCATGCTCCTTCCAATCACAAAAATTGACTCTCCTCAGCTGCTGAAGCATATCATTAAAACATATTAATCTCTCGCCGTTACTCCAACGGTTGCCATGGCGAACATGGGCGAAATCGATCGCCTCTCTAATCTTCCTGATGATTTGCTCCTCACAATCATCTCACATCTTCGTACAGACAGTGCCGCTCGCACCTCCGTCCTATGTCGACGCTTCCACCACCTCTGGGAGGCTTCTCCTTCCCTAAATCTCAACTTCCTCCTCCTTCCCCAACCCCAATATAAAAGGTTTCTTTTCATGGCGAAGCGTGCGCTTCTTGATCGCAATGCCTCCCACCCCCTTCTCAGCTTGAAACTAAATATGTGGTCATGTAAACAAAATTTATCAATTCTTTCTTCCTTGCTTGCCAAGGCCCACTCTCTCAATTTGCGCCACCTCACCATTCAGGGTTTCTATTTGTCAGATATAGTACCTATCCTTCCTATTATCTTCACCATTAACTCTCTTAGGTGCCTCTCCCTTGATTGTTGGCCTTGTCGTGTAAATTTTAAAAATTTTATTTTTCCTTCTGGAGCCAATTTAGCCTGCCTGAGATGTCTTTCCCTTGAATTAAATATGGCCGACCCGACCAAACTGAACCAACTTATCTCTGAATTATGTTCCTTGGAAGATTTACATCTTAATATGCAAGGCATGATTGGGCTTAGCCTTTCCTCCAGCACAATAAAAAATCTCAAACTGATTATTAACTTCACTCCAAAACTTGATAATTTAGTGTTATCTCTTCCTTCATTGGAGTTACTTCATTTGAAAACTTTTCATGCCTTTCAAAGTTTGTCTACCATTCGTGTAGAAGTTCCTTTGTTGAGAAAAGTTGTGATTAACTTTAACGAGCTTTGTGAGAGAGATGTTAGTGTTGTTGCTCGGCTGCTGAATTGTATCTCACATGTGGAAGAGTTAAGCCTGCATATAAGAGAGAGCAAGGTAATAAATTTTACCTTCTTAATTATTATTCTTTTTTTGCACATGTCAGTCATGTTTTCTTTCTGCACCTCTTAATTTGTTAGGTATGTGAGTTTGAACCTATGAGTATTTTTTAAATTAAAAGTGATGTGTTATGATATGTCAGATATGCATATGAATTCGGTATGACAATTTTATATGCTTACTTCGTAATGTATGGTACAATTGATGCTGTTATTTGAATATACTTGACATGTTTTTTTTTTTTTTATTTCTACAGCCTGAGAACTATCCAATTCCTATTTTGTCGAAAATAGGAAAAGATGTGCAACATTTTTCTAATTTAAAGAACTTGGATGTGACCCTTTGCTTTCATGAGTACAATTTAGAAGCCGTCGTCACGATGCTCCATAATTGTCCTGCTCTGGAATCTGTTACTTTGAATCATGAGGTGCATAATCTCTTTTATTTTTGTGAACTATATGCTTAGAATTTTTCATTATATGTGATATCATATAAATGTTTGTTGATTCTTTGACGAAAATAATCAACACAAAAAGGGATCAAACTTTATAATTATAAATACAAGCTAAAACTAACATTTTAGTTATGGAAGCAACATAATTGATAATTCATCATATTATTTATCTGTTGCAATAATCTCAATTTGGCGTAGTGGTATGGCTGGGATTGAACTCTTATTTATTTATTTTTCAAATAGCAACTAGGATATAGTTGGGAGGATGACAATACATGATTTTATTCAATATAGCCCATATAATTTTGGCTAAAACTTCCATCGGTTGTTCTCGAACTTGTACTTCTTTCAATTCTCAATTTTTTTTTATTTACTGTTTTGTGTTTTAATTATTCTCATTTTTTTCCTTTTAGTTTCTTTATGAAAGTTTGAAACAATTCCTGAACGTCCGCATTATTTTGAATTGTCAATCTTTTTTTATATTTAATTGTTCAAATGACCTTAAAACTTTTAGTTGGGTTCAATTGCATTTCTTAGTGTGGCCTTCATTGGAATAGAATGTGAACTAGTTTTAGTTCCTTTATTATGGTTTAGATTTCCTAGGGAAACAGTAAAGTTGTTTTACTCGGTTTTTTGTCAATTGCATCCTTTTCTTAAAATATATTTTGTCTATTCATATTCTATAGTATATTGATACTGACTATATAATTATAAAATTTGTTTTTTACATTAGGTTCCCATGTTCATGTATAATGAACGACGAAAGAAAAGGAAAGGATGGGAATCAAAGCTACCGTGTAATGCTGATGGTAATAACTGCAATGCTTATTATAGAAATCTTCATATGAAAGAGAATCGTAAAGAAGTCATCAAGTTGCTTTGTAAGGAATGTTCCTCTAAGAGGCAAGCTTGAAGCTCCTAACTTGGGCTTGCATATATATATATATAGAGAGAGATGGGCTACGGTGAGTTGCGAAGTAAAACGCGTTTCTAACTTGGGCTTGCACATCACGAATGTAGTGGCATCGCACATCTATGTGCTTCATTCTTGAGTGATACGCCGTATTCTTTTCAAGGTGTAACAAGTTGTGTCATGTTTACAAGATTGTTAATGAGCCTCAGCTTTCTCAGTGATTGCTCAAGGCTACATAGCTCAAATGGTAGCATTAGCAATTTAGCATACAATACATTAAATTATTTCACTGGTCAAGTCCAAATTGAAATGAAGCCTGCTCCTGCTTTGGGCTAGGCTGGGCTGGGCTGGACCTGGCCTTGATCTCCTCTACCTCTTGTGATGTTAGATGTTACCAAATCACCTTCCACAATTAAGGGCATGATCGCAAGCCTTAAATTCATGGGAATTTGAAGGGAATTTGGATCCTGTGGAAAAAATTTGACATAAATTTTTTTTTGAAATTTCGATCTGACTTCATTATTATTTTCCAGTCCGGCTAGTATAATATCATGTCATTTCAGCCTATATAACACCAACTCCAAAACTTATCAAATCGACTTTAAACGGTGAATCCAAACCGTTCAAATCAATTTAATTCATTAGTTGTGTGTTTACATGTAAAAATTATAATTTTTCAAATTTATTTAACGTCAAGTCAAGCGGTCAAATGGGTGAGTTTTTAAGTTAATTTTAATACATTTATTTTTCAACATTGTTCAAACCAATTTACTTTATAAGTGATGCGTTTACAAGCAATTTTTACATGAAAAATTTAGGAGCATACTTTTTTTATCTTTATTTCCTGAAATTAAGTCCTCCCAAGAAAAATTACCTCGATATAACCCAAATAGACTCTAAGTTTTATTTTTTATAACCTCGATATAACCCAAGAAAAATTACTTTTTTTATATGCAATTTTTTTTTAATATTTTTGAGTTATTTTAGTATCAAATCAAGTGACAAAAATGTTGAAAAATGAATGTATTAAAATTAACTTAAAAAACTCATCCATTTGACCGCTTGACTTGATATTAAATAAATTCGAAAAATTATAATTTTTACATGTAAACGCACAACTAATGAATTAAATCGATTTGAACGGTTTGGATTCACCGTTTAAAGTCGATTTGATAGGTTTTGGAGTTGGTGTTATATAGACTGAAATGACACTGATGTTATACTAGCTGGACTCGAAAATAATAATGAAGTCAGATCAAAATTTCAAAAAAAAAAAATTATGTCAATTTTTTTCCACAGGATCCAAATTCCCATGAATTTAAGGCTTCCGAACATGCCCTTAATTGTTGAAGGTGATTTGGTAACATCTAACATCGCAAGAGGTAGAGGAGATCAAGGCCAGGCCTAGCCTAGCCCAAAGCAGGAGCATGCTTAATTTCAATTTGGACTTGACCAGTGAATTAATTTAATGTATTGTATGCTAAATTGCTAATGCTACCATTTGAGCTAGGTAGCCTTGAGCAATCACTGAGAAAGCTGAGGCTCATTAAAAATCTTGTAAACATGACACAACTTGTTACACCTTGAAAAGAATACGGCGTATCACTCAAGAATGAAGCACATAGATGTGCGATGCCACTACATTCGCGATGTGCTCAATTGTTGGCAATTAATTGATTGTGGAGAAAGTTCATGCGATTGAGAAGATTGTCAACATGTTCACAAAGGTGGTGCCTCCGGATGTTTTGTCGGAGGGAATTTATATTGGTTGAATAACTCGGATGTTGGAGCGCAATGAGATCAAGTGGGAGATTATTGATGTTAAAGTCAAAGCACAAATGGGCTTCGGCCCATTAAGCCTTTAAGTCATTTGATGGAAATAATTCCGTAAGAAAAAGGGATAAAGGAGACAGAGAGATAGCGTGAATAAAACCCAAGCCGTGAGTCTCTTCCTCTTCTCCAAATTGATCATTCTAGGGATTTTGCTCTCTTGTAACAATCCACCAATACACATGGAAATCCCATAAATTAGTATATGAAATTGTAAGAGAGTATTAGAGTGAGTGTTATTGACTTGTTTATCTCTTTGTAATTGTAAAACTTTTTGATCTAGTGAACTTGCACCGTGTACTTCCATGGTTTTTTTCCACAAGGGTTTTCACGTAAAAATCTTGTCTCTCTTTTATTTTCTGTGATTAATTGCTTGTTTGAATTGGCTTATTGATTAACTTTTATATTTCTCCATTTGGTCGGGTATTGGTGTATGCCTGCGAGGTGTTCGAAAAAATAACTCCTTGAGCGCTTCTGCGTCTGAACCCCAACAATATATAGCTAGATTTCAGACATTCTGAATGTCTGGTTTAGGCATTTTGAAGAGAAGATAACTTTCTTAGCCAAATTGGATGAACATATTGATGACATTTACAATTCAGTGAAGCCTTCATTGTAAACACCTTGGCATGCACGCAACGTAGTTACAGTCTTAAGTCTAATTGCTCACCAAACATTTGCAGTAATTAAAGATGTGTTAGTTCATTAATTAGGATCCTCTCTCAGATAGATAATATTTTAACAACCCTGTAAGAATAAGAACATGTAAGTATCTGCAAGAGTAAAATTATTGAACTAGATCGATATTCTCGTAAATAATCATGTCATGTAAATAATAGCATATTATTGACATATTATTTATGTCAGCTTACTTTTACGTAGTAACAAAAGGACTAAATCATAATTCGATTTCAAAAAAAAAACAAAGGGTCTTAATCATAATTCAATTTAAATAATAATAATTTATGCCAACTTACTTTTATATTTTCTCGGAAATAATAATTTATGTCAGCTTACTTTTACATATTATGGTAGTAACTAAAGGTCTAAATCATAATTCAATTTTTTTTTAAAAGCAAAGGGTCTTAATCATAATTCAATTTAAATAATAATAATTTATGTCAGCTTACTTTTACATATTATGATAGTAACAAAAGGTCTAAATCATAATTCAATTTAAAAAAAAAAAACGTCTTATTCAGTTTATTTGAATTTTTTGAAATGCTCCCAGTTTTTGTTTTTACATGTGAACAGGAATTTTTAAGTGAAGTGCTTTCATTGTGAATTTGATTATTTAAAAAAAAATATGTTAACATGCTCACATTTTGTTTTCTTATTTTACTTAATTTTGAGTAGATGTGATACTCAATTATATATCACGAGGAGAGCTAGAAATAACTCAAAATAAATTTTTATGTACAGAAGGATGAGTATAAATTTTATCAATTTAAAAAATTCACAGTTGAATGATCAAAATTTCATTTTGGAAGCCGTGTCAAGCAATAAAATTTTTATACTTTGAAATTTTCAATAGTTGACAGTAAAAATTCCACCTTGAAATTAATCCATGTCAAGCCAAAAAAATAAAATAATTATTGGATCAGTATAATTTTTACTGATTTTTCTATGCATAAAAAAATCATAGTATTTTTTCTTTCTTATTTTATAATATTTTCAGTGAATAAAAAATTTCTCCTATTTATTTGTATCCTAAGTTCGTCTCCCTTTTTTATTATCTCAAGGAAATGTTGTTAGTGCACCAACTAAATTTATTAATAAAAAAATGAGCTCTTTTGATAACAATGAATAAATATCAAAATGAATAAAATATCTTAGATGTTGATATTTAATTAACAAACCTCCTATCTAAAAAAATTTGTCGTATACGTGGCAGAATTATTCTCAGTTGTGGATCCGGATATACAACATTGCTTTTATAAGAACCGGATCCAATTGCCAGAGATTTTCTTTTTGAAAATAAAACACCAAGACAAATTTTTCTTCACACAAAATTTGGTGTAACTGACAGCATTTGAAAATTCTAAATTTCTAATTACATAACATTTTTTTTTAAAAATATTTGGATTATGATCCTTGTGAAAACAAAAATTCCTGGATCAAGACAAAGTGGTTTTTTTCCATCATGACATATATATATATATATATATATATATATATATATATATATATATCAAAGAAATCATCAACAATAATCCCACGTATGATTATTATCCAGCCAAGCCAAGCAAAAGGAATTATCATAATTAGCGATATTATTATTAATGGAGTTATTCTCAGTACTGAACAGCAGAAAGAGAGAAATACATTTCTTGACAAAAATAGAACAAACAGCATGCAAACAAAGCATAAATTAAACTTAGACTCATAACCAAACAACAACATTGCTTTTATAAGGGCTTCTTCTTCCTCAGCTGTTTAATCAAAAAAAAAAAAATAATAATTGAACTAAATCATTGACAACAAAAACTCAAAATGAAATGAAATAAGAAAATGGCAGCAATGACGTACCTGGTTGCTGTGACCGCATTTCTTCTTGCGGCAGTTAATAGCCCTCGGATGCAGACGGGCATAACAACTGCGACATGACAAAAACAACAACAAAATATTGAAACATAGTATATCTATCTCGGTTAACAAATTATTTTTTCTAACTAATTCCTGTAATTTGAAATTAATTTTCCTCTCAAGCTAATTCATGTATACTTCAGATTGGTTTCAGTTATGTTATTATCTTTTATACAAATAAAGCATATTGTTCTTCTGCCAAAACATTACCAGCAAATCTTAGTACTGCTGGTGCATGACTACCAAGCAGCGCATAATTACTAACGAAACTACAATTAAGAAATTTAAAAAATAAAAAGAATAAGGCGTTACATGCGGCAGATCATTTTGTCAGAATTGTAACTTTGAGCAACTTTTAGTAGTGTCGGCGGAACATTAGGCAAACCGCCACTACCTCCGCCCCTCAACCTCAGCACCAGGTGCAGTGTCGACTCTGTAATGTTAGTTTTCCATTTTTTTATGTTTGCTTCAAAGCCCTCGATAAAAAAACAAGGGACTAAATTGAAAATAAAGAACTACAATATTACCCTTCTGGATGTTGTAATCAGCAAGTGTGCGGCCATCCTCGAGTTGCTTCCCGGCAAAAATCAGGCGCTGCTGATCTGGCGGGATCCCTAAAACACCGAACACCGATAACACCAAGTCAGATATAATTCATCAAAACAATTTTTAACATCAGCATGGAACCATGACAACTAAAAGATGTAACTTCCAGAGATATACAGTAAGTGTTATGCTAACTAGCACAAAGTTATTTTATATTTTTACTAAACATATTAAAAAGGTTTCAACAGCTTATAATTTATAAATTAAACAGAGAAAAATCAGAGGCAAATGCAAAAAAGTACTGCAACTTGAACTCTTAAAGGGGAGAATTTAATCTAAGAAACAGATGCACATGTACACACCTTCTTTGTCTTGGATCTTAGACTTGACATTGTCGATCGTGTCACTGCTCTCGACCTCGAGCGTGATCGTCTTTCCAGTTAGGGTTTTCACAAAAATCTGCATTTTTTTTTCTCTGTTCTCCTTCTCTTCTTGAAATTGTGAGGTTATGCAATTAATTCGGCTGTTTTATATAGAAGATCACCACCGCCTCAGCCACCAGGGCATCAAATTTATTATTATTGTTAAATGACGATTTTACCCCTAGAATTGGTGGTTATGTTTTTCATGGTTCAATTAAAAATTGTCTCTATGAAGGTTATGATTATATATATTTCCTTAATATGTGAAGTTTTTTATATTGCCAATCATTTTTTGACATATGATCTGTATATATATGCACTGCACCCGGATTAATTGTTTTACATTTGTAAGAATTGAACTATTAAAATATTTTAATAATATGAGTGAGTCTATCGTACTATGCATATCATGGGTTGTTACAATGCTACGGCTCTATATTTGAGTTTTCAAATTCTAACGGTCGATCCGAACCATTCATCTTGTTCTCCATATTAATATGTGTTTGGAGACCAAATTTTACATTTTTTGAAATTTTTTTACTATTTTTTTTAGATATTTAGAAAATCACTTGATCTGAAAATTCTGGACCATTCAAAAACAGTGATTTTCAATAAATCTAAAAAAATAGTAAAAAAATTTCAAAAAATGTAAAATTTTGTCACCAAACACATATTAATATGGAGAACAAGATGAACGGTTCGGATCGACCGTTCGGATTTGAAAACTTGAATATAGAGCCGTAGCACAGTGCCAAATCGTAATATGCATAGTACCATAGACTCACTCTAATAATATTTATAATTCTATTGTTTAATATGTTTTATGCTGTATATATAGATTTAGATTCTACCTTCAGGTGTGCTGCTTTTATGTATTCTTTTAAATGAATAAAAATTGAAGAAGGATTTAAATGCATTCTTGTACAATAAATTTGAAAAATAATTAAGGAAATTACCGTTTGTTTGGAAACCAAGTTTTCTATTTATTTTTATTTTTTAAGCTTGCTTGGAGTCCAAGTTCCTAGATACACGCATGCGTTGCACGTGACTATAGCCAGAGACCTATTAAATGTTTGTTTACAGTCCAAGTTTCCTGCTCCGGTTATTTTAAGAAAATAGGAAAAAATTTTGGTGTACTCATAAATTAATGCATTCAAAAAGTTATGGGCGCTAAGTGGCTGCAGTGAACCATGATAAAATAATATTTTTATCCGATAATTTTATTTGAAGAAAACCTATTTCCTAAAAAAAGATTTGGTGATTGGAAGAACTGAATCCGATTTAAATGTTGCTGGTATAAGAATTGAATCCGATTAAAAAAAAAAATAGTATGTTGTTGTACGAGACAGTTTCTTTCGGGACAAAAAAAAAATTATCTAATGTTCGTATTATTATAAGCACGGTCACTTTTTTGTAATTTGGCCCCGTTTCCACCAAATTTGATACTTCTAGCTTAAAAACCAGGAATAACATAACCGCCTGAAATTATATTAATAATATAATGTTTAAATAATAATTAGTAAATTAAATTAATAACATAAGCGTGTTTTAATAACATAAAGCCTGAAATTATATTAAACTAATTAGTAAATAATAAATTAACGTTCAAATATATTTAAATTCTATCATGAATACAAACGTGTACAGATTTTAATTTGTACGTTATTTTTTCTTAATGAAGTAAACGGATTTGATAATGGGAAATTTTAATCATAAACTATGTGTACCCAAGCAAAACCAAAATTCAACCAAATTCTCAAATAATCATCATCCAAAATATTATCATGCTAAATAAAGAAAATTGACAATTAACATCATAAAAACCATATTGCTAATTCATGTCTAGTGACAACTGACCAAAAAGATACAAGATTTGTTAATGTCTAAGCAAAAACATAACACAAACAGGTTTTTGCTACACTTTTAATTAAACTCTCTTAAACCAAAAACAACTCTCATTAAAACTCTGAACTCTCTTAAACCAAAAACAACTCCATAGAACTTTGAACTCTCTTAAACCAAAAACAACTCCATCAAACTCTGAACTCAAAAGAAAGGCTTCTTCTTCCTCAGCTATTCAATCAAAAAATGAAGATAATTTATTAGAACCAAAAACTCAAGGTGAAATGAAATATGTAAAGAAAGAAAATGGCAGCAACACCGTACCTGGTTGCTGTGACCGCATTTCTTCTTGCGGCAGTTAACAGCCCTTGGATGCAGACGGGAATAACAACTGTGATTTGGTAAAAACAGAAAAAAGGAATAATTAATATAACAACAAATAGACTTTGATGCTAAAATTACAATTCTTTTCTTTGGTTATTCTGTAAAATTATTTCTTGTGTGCTTCTTAATTGGTTAATGTGATGCATACATTATGACTGGTATATATAATAGTTCATCTGGAAAAACAGGGTTATATAATTAGAGAAAACAGAATCACTACAGTAAGTACAATTTGGAAATTAACAAGAAAAGAAAATAAAATTTAGTTCAGAGGAATACATGCGGCAGATCATTTTGTTGGAATTGTAATCCTGTGCAATTTTGAGCAGTGTTGGGGCAACCCTAGGCAAACCGCCACGACCACCGCCCCGAAGCCTTAGCACCAGGTGCAGTGTCGACTCTGCAATTTTACAATATCTTCATGTTTGCTTAAAAGAAATTTAATAAAAACTGAGGTCTAAATTGTAAGATTGAACTACAGTTATACCTTTCTGGATGCTGTAATCACCAAGTGTGCGGCCATCTTCAAGTTGCTTTCCAGCGAAGATCAGACGCTGCTGATCTGGTGCAATCCCTAGAATACCAGACACCAGTAAAAAAAAACCCCAATCAGATGATTTGTATTAATCCACAACAGAATAATTTATTTATCAATCAAACACCAGTAACATCAAATTATTGTTCAATTGAGATCAATTAGTTGATCAATTGAACTAATTAAGTCCAGTGTGTGCATAAATCACAATAAAATATGAATAATGTCATGAAAAAATTCCAAGTATTTGCAAATACTAGTCTAAAACTAAATAATTTTAGGTTTTCTCTTAATTACATTCTCTGTGAAAATAAGAATTCGTAGTACTGGTGTTACAAATTGAAGAAAAAAAATCAAAATAAGTAAAGCCTGGATGACTAAAATATTTCCTTTTCATAGATATGCAAAAGCAAAAGGCTAAGAAAACATCTAAAAATCAATTGATATTCACAGATAAACAATAAGTGCTAACTGCTAAGTAGCACAATAGATTTAAACTAACAAAACATGAAATAGTTATAACAGAGCAACATCAGAGGCAATCAATAAGCACCTTATAAATGCAAAAAATCAGAGTAGAGAATTTAATCTAAGAACAGATGCAAGTATATACCTTCCTTGTCTTGGATCTTAGCCTTGACATTCTCAATCGTGTCGCTGCTCTCGACTTCGAGCGTGATTGTCTTTCCTGTTAGGGTTTTTACGAAGATCTGCATTTTTCTCTCTTTCTCTCCTTCTTTCTCCTTTGAAAATTGTGATTTTGTGCAACTAATTTGGGGGACTTATATAGTAGGGACCAAGCACCGCCTCATCCATTAGGTTATCCCGGTTTGTTTATTACTCTGCAATTACTATATTACCCCTTCGATATTCCCGGTTTGTTTTTTAGTGCGTATTCTCTGAGATATCTCAACTTTTGCGTGACCGACGTGTCCGGTGCCTATTCGGGGGTGATGTAGGGGTCAGTATTATGTGTTCTTTGAGATTCGTGTAGAGCGCGTTTAAACGATTGGGATATTTCATAAAGTCACGCAAAGTTTACGATATCGCAGAGGATACGAATTCTTTGTTTTGTTTTTTTGGTTTAGTTAAAAACGAGGGAGAAAATTAGGTCCGACGGGAATTGGACCTACGTCCAATTAGTTCTAACACCGTACAATTATAATTAAGATTTGTGCGCACGGAAATTAATACATACACGCATGAACTTTAATGCGGAGCGCACACATCTTGATGTAATCGCATGGTCTTTACATCCATCGAACCAAAGTTGCTCGATGGGCATTGAAGCTAATCTGAATTCGTTTAAAACCGCCTCTGTTATAGATAATCTTACAAAAAGTGATGCCAGCTGGCGTTTGTGTGGAGTCCAAGTTCCATGCTCGGTTAACTTAAGAAAATACCCAAATTGGCCCTGGGTTCATGCATGCGTGGCGCGTGATTATTATTAGATATTTACTGCTTAATTGTTTGGAACTCAAGTTTTCTACTACGGTTATTTTAAGAAAATAAAAACAATTTTTATGTACAAAAAAAGGTTTATTGTTATTTAATATAATGGTCTAATTGAATTATTATGGACATAATATACTTTTCTTATCCAATAAATAAATTTAATAAAAAATAAAATTATATTAAGCGGACCAAAACTTAATTGAATTATTATGGACATAATATACTTTTCTTATCCAATAAATAAATTTAATAAAAAATAAAATTATATTAAGCGGACCAAAACTTAATTGAATGGGAGAAAATTATATCCACGATATCTTTGGATAAACTTTTTTTTTTCTTCCATTACCACACATTTGTTTACTTCAATTAAGACTTACGAGATCTATTATTATTGTTACGTAAAATCTTTTTGCTACAAAAACATTGAGTTTTGATTCGGACTGAACTGATTAAAATTCTAATTGGACGGTTCTGATCCAAACTTAAATTTTTTTTTTAATTCTGGCGATCTGAATTAATTTACTCAAGTCTACGGTCTTCTATGTGCTTGCAGATCAAATTTTATATTTTGCTGAATTTTTTTACTATTTATTAAGATGGGTACAAAAATTCAACAGTCTGAATATAGCGATTTTGTTAAATACTTAATAAATAGTAAAAAAATTCCAAAAAATGTAAAATTTGATCTGCAAGCACATTTTAACATATCCATTAAGTTGAACGGTTTGGATCAACCGTTTGGACTTTAAAAACTTTGAAAATGCACGATGTTATCCGATGTCACCAAAAAAGGGTGTCATCCGATTCCTCCTCTTATAAATTTGTTACCCAAAATAGTACAAAAATAATACTGTTCGGTATTAATCAACTCTCGAGATGCAAGTTCCATGGTCGATTAATTTAAGAAAATACCGAATTTGCCCATTGGTGAATGCATGCATCGGAGAATTTTTTATCTGTAGAAAATATTAAAAAAGTAGAAAGAGAAATAGAAAGAGTATGGTTAGAATTTTATCAGTCGAAAGACTGATAAAATTCATATCGATTAAAAAATATGTTAACTTTTGATTGGTAAAAATTTCACCGATCCAACAAACTCATGTTGTTTTCTTTTGACATAGTTTTTTATACAATAAAAAGTGGAGCCTACACTATTTAATTAAATATAAAAACTAATTTGTGACATCATTTTCGTCGGTACAATATGAGCTAAACTTTTGTATCTATATGAATAAGAAAATAAAAGATAAAGTTTCGATCGGTACACAATTTACCGATCTTTCTATGCATAACAAAACAAGCACACTCTTTATGTTTCTCTCACTACTTTTTTAATAATTTCTACCAAAAAAAAAAGCCTTCATGCATCGCGCGTTATTTTAAGAAACCCAAGTTTTCTACTCCGGTTATTTTAAGAAAATGAAGAAATTTTTATTTATATTAATTCAAAAAAAATATAGTACATCAACTATTATGGTCGAATTGAAACATATATGCATGATGAGCATAATACTGTTTTTTTAAATAATAATTTTATTTAATAAAAACTAGTAATATATTAAATGGATAAAAAATTAATTGATTGGCAGATAATTATATGCACAATATCTTTACTATGGAAGATCTTTTTCCTTCTAGTATCACACATTGTTATATGAAATTAATAATCTTTTTGCTACAAAAATATAACGAGCTATGACTTTAAAATTATGAATTTAAAGCACAACAAATATATTATGAATCATTAAAATATTACGTGTTTTGATTTTTCACGGAAAATTTTACCTTTTACTTCTTTTCTTTGTCGATTCCATCTAGTGCGTAATGGACGTACGTGCCATTTCATTAGGGATGCAAACGGGTCGGATAATATCCGTTCGAATCCGGATCCGAATTTGAATTTTTGTGGATTCGGATATTCGAATACGGATAGTTCCTGATACGAATATGGATACATATATATTTGATTCATGCGGATTCGGATTCGGATACGGATACGGTTTTGGTTTTGAAAATTCGGATAATTATCAGTATCCGTATATAATTAATCCAGAGGAAGACTACATGAGATTTTCATAAGGCGTAATTTTTGCGCAGCTCTGATTAACGACACACAAATTTTTGACACACAAATTAACGACACAAGTAAAGAGAAAAAACCACATACAATTTTTACATGAGATGTGAGACATTCTTTCACTGCACTACTTCTATATACGCTTTCAGTGATAATTCTATCTTAGATCTAATTTATACATGAATTATTTCTGATAGAAATTAATTTTTAAAAATGAAATCATAATGTTTATCTGAATTTCCAGCAGAAGAGACTCTTTTCAGGATTTTGGTTGGATGGTCCGATCCAAACTTAGAAGTTTGTGTTACATTAGCGATCTGAATTCGGTTAACCAAGTCGATCTCCAGTATTAATTCTGGTACTGGAGAGCATCACTGCTCGGAATGGGCCCACACTTTTCCAGGATAATGCGTTCGAATTTGAGACAAGTAAAGCATTTATGAAATAAGAAACCCTTATTTTCATGCGTCCTTTACCTTTATTTTTATCAAGTATAAACAAGAAACCCATCCAATTCTTTGGATTAGTGGATCGAACAGCTGATTAAAGTCCGGATGCGTCCAGTCCACTCTTGCTATGATTTTAACAGAGCAGTTTCGGCTTCATACAGTGCACAGACCATTTGTTACTAGTTATTTATTACGATTCTAAAGGCCGTGTGCTGCTCCCCCGAGATTTTTTAAAAATACCCAAAAAATAAATCTGGGGCGCGTATTTTTTTTGCGGGGGGAATAATAACTCCAGGGCGCGTATTTTTTATGCGGGGGAATAATAATTCTCGGGCGCGGATTTTTTATGCGGGCTGTGTATTTTTAAAATTCCAGTTGGAACCTGGTTATTTTTAATAAAATAATTTTTTTTTGGATATTTTTTAAAAACTCGGGCTGCTCCCATACTCCGCATTTGTAATGCTATTTTTGTTTTTTTTTTTAATTATAGTCCGTAGGCCTCACACAAACACACTTTTTTTTATACTTTTGACAGAGATTGAACCCACTTCTCCCGTGGGAGAGTGGGGTGTCTTACCAGCTGCCCTAGGCAGCGGTAACTTGTAGTGCTATAACCATTTGTGGGCTTGTAGCGCACAGACTTGTGTCGACTTGATACACCTATCTGGGACTCTCGGCCATCCGCTGCTCTGCATCTGTGATATAAAACTTTTGAGGAAATAAATCTGCTATGATTCATAGGAATTGCAGGATTCTGTTATTCTAAATCTAAACTTTTTATTTGTTTTGAGATTCGTGCATCAAAACATCTTTTATTGAGATTTGTGTATTTAAAAAAATAAAAGGTTTGATTTGGAATAACAGGACCCTGCAATTCCTTTGGATCGCAGCAGATTTATTTCCAACTTGTGAACCGTTCAGCACGAATTTTAAAGCAACTCATTTTCTGCTAAGCTAGAGTATAGATTTGAACTACACTACAAGGAAAGAAAAATTTGAAGTCCAAAATAACACTTTTATTAGGTCCATTTTATAAACTTGAAAGAAAGAGACATAAATTTTGGATTGTCACTGAAGTACTAATTAAATTATTTATTTCCGTTTTTTTCGTTGTGGAGATAAAACATGAAGCCTCACATGAGTTTGAACATTTTTTATTTTTACACCTCATTTTTTTTAGAGTTTTCCCAACCAAGTTATTAACGGTTAATATATACATTTATTTTCCACAGTTTATGTTTTGCAATTCATAATCTAGATCTTATATATACATTTATTAATTTGAAGCAAACATTAGCTCTCGATTTAAACATTTATTATCGACACATGTTTAAATCGAGAGCTAATCTAGATCTTATATATACATTTATTATCGACGGTAATTTACCATGAAATCTCGGGATTAGTTGTAGCGTGATTTAAACCGAGATAATTTTTTCGAGTTCCCAAAATTATTTTATTACTGTTGCTATTTCGAACACCCGCTTTCTTTCAAAATTATATTATTGTAGTGAACTTGATCAGACCAAGCATTAATTTAATTTAGTGTTTGATTTAATTAAGCATGCGCTTACAATTAGACACATCAATACAAGCTTATTGAAGTACAAGAAAGCATAATTTCTTATTATCTATTACCACGCTTTGGCATTGGAGCTGAGAATAATGAGATGTAGGAGAGATGGGCATCGGTTACTTATAGAAATCATACAATCTGGGGTTTCTAAGTTTACGAGAATCATACAACTTGGTTCACTTCTAATTATGTCGCGCGTGAATTAAGCAAAAATAAATGGTTCAGTAATATACATGTTAGATGTATTTGACAGCAGACATTTCTTTTACCTATTTGGTAAGCCTTTTGAAGCAAGCCAGAAACTGTAATTAATTATTAGTAATTAATTAGGTTCCATTCAACACTGGTACAAGCCAGTATTCTTGCCAAGGTACTATATATTCTCATTAAGAAATTTCACTATATATGAATGACCATATAAAGGTGCATATTTCTGTCAATTCAGTCTAGTTATTTGCTACAACCAAAAAATTCATATAATTACGACATGCACCATGCACCATATATATTACAAATAATAGACTATCTCCCAACCAAAATAAAATGTGGAAGCAAAACACAAGTGATCACTGATAGATATTACCATCTGACCAAATCAATAATTCTTAAAATTCAGAATTGATCTCTTGAAAAGTTATTTTTAATGGTAGCGCGCGTGTTGTAACTCAGGAGGCAGGTGGAGCTGTATGTTGCCATGTACTTTGAGGTATGTAAGCTTTGGCATGACCCCCTGTGCCACCGTCAAATCCTTGATGCCCCGATCATCCACTTCCAAGTATTGTAGGACAGGGAATCCTTCTGAACAGATTGTTGAACCTGAGTTATTCAACACATGTTCTCTTAAGCAAAGTTTATTTAGGCTCTTCAACTTTCCAAGCTCCTGCATTGGATTTTGCTCAAGTCGGGACCTAATAAGTGTCAATTTAACGAGGTGTGGTGGAAACAAACTGGCCTCTAAGGTAACATTGTTTTTCAAGGACCATGCTCCTTCCAAGTACAACGATTGTAAATTCTGATAATTCGGGAGTGCTTTAGGGTAAACAATCTCCATTAGGAGATCACTCTTTCCTTTGATTCCTAGGGAGACTAGAGAAGGCAACACTTGAAATAGATTGGTCATTGTAACCCAATTTCCAGAAGAATTCCCAACACCTAATTTACACAGGTTGTATAAATGGGGCAACTTTTTATCCCATTCTCTCATAGATGATACCCATTGCAAGGTCTGAAGATTTCTTAGGTTTACTGTTGATATCGGTCCATCAAGAGAGCCGCAATCACATAGTACATGCCTCAATGTACCAATTGTCCATATGGCATTAGAAATTTTAGCTATAGTTCCTCGCACATCTAGGGTTTCAAGAGTTTTCATACGACTAAAGAAATGTGAGGAGATATCGAAGTGCATATTGCAGTTTCTAAACCCCAAGTATTTTAGGTGCATCAGCTTATCTAATTCTTTGACCAGGTCACGAGTATAGCTGGTGACACCCACAACTTCTACAACTCTAAGTAGCCTAAAATTAGAGCACTTGGGTAAGTGAATGCCGAATAATAGTAAAGAACGGATATTTGGACCTACATATTCCTCAACCTGTGGCAGTAAAATAAATTTTAAGGGTTAATTGCTCTGTTGGGATTGAAACGAGAATTGAAGCGAAGCACGTCGGATTCTTTTCTTGGGCTGGTTGAAATCTGATTCTTGCGAGAAAACCGTAACAAAGTTTTCTAGGCCAGCTTCATGCATTGCTAAGTTACGGAGAAGATCATGCACTTGGCAGCACTTGATTGAACCATTCATGCATCGGCTCAATACTTGAATCATACTCCTAAATTAATTTTGGTTTATAAACAAGTCAGGAAAAATGAAGGTATTGCATTCATAATAAAGGTTTTTATATATATATATACGTTTATCCTAGCTAGAGTTATTAGTTCGTAATTGAAATATAAAATTAATATCTGCTGAGTATTGAGATGCATGTACTAAATTAAAACATACTGTCGTGTTTAATGATGCACTGCTATGTAATGAGGTTGGAGACTAGATAACAAATATAAAAGTAATCAGGAGGTAATCAGTATATAGTTTCCAGGCTTAGATGTCAGTAAATAGTGTCCAGGTTTATAAGCCAGGTAATTGGGAAATGACGTTGTAAATCATTTCAATTGAACTCATACAGGGGCAGCATCTGCCAACATTCTAAAAATAAAAAAGACTAGTATATATATTGACATTGATCATATGTTACCTATGTCACCTACAATAGACATAAAATGATTGGTCTCTGTGTGTTGCTTGGGATTTCTCTGAGAATGAAGAGAAATGAGAAGAAACAAAGATGGAGAAATTCAGGATAAAATGGGTAATTTATCAACTTTAAGTTTTATCAGAAAATTTATTAAAAATCAATTAATTGAGTAACTTTGTGAGTTTTTGAACTTTTAAAGGGTAAATCTGATATTATGAATTTCAGAGGGGGCAATACATATACAATTTCAAGGTTTTTCAGGGGGGATACATGAAATTTCGCCTTTCTTTTACAACAAAGTGAAAGATACCTAATTCTGAAGAAGCTTGTGTTCAAACGTGCACATGGTAGAAGGTTTTCGAGGAAGAAGCTATTTATTAATTATAGAAGAAATCATAAAACTAGAAAGAGGTGTATGTTACTTCTGATAACATGTAAATGAACTTATTTTATTCTGGAAAAGGATTGACCTTGCAGTAAAGAGTATTAAATATTAATAAGGTCTTGTAACTTATTTTTTTTCATCTTATACTCCATTAATTTCACTCGATCTTTTGGTTTGTTTTTTTATATCTTTTAATGGAAGATCTCTAATTCTACTCTATTATAAACAAAATTGGTCTATTATAAAGTATATACTATATACTTGAAGTGACTTTTGTGAAGTATTTAGTTTGTGACCAAAAAGTTTGCAACATTTATGCAAATTGCATAAATGCATGATAAATATTAAGGTAAAAAAATAAAGAAAAGAAAAAATTATAACCTTTGAAAAAGTTGCTCAAGACAATCCTCGGCTGTTTCCTCCATCGTTTTCCTCTCTTCCTGTGGTAGAAACCCCTCTGCTACCCACATTCTGATCAAACGTTTTGCAGAGATTTCATAGTCTTCAGGAAAAGAAGCAAGATAAAGGAAGCATGCCTTAAGATAATAAGGCATATCTTCGTAGCTCATTGCCAAGACTTGCATACAATCCTTGCCGTCTGAGTGCCAATTCATTGTTCGTAACACTCTCTTCCACACAAGATAGGAATTCTCTTTAGTCGAAAGTATACCGCCTATTACTATCAAAGCAAGAGGTAAACCCCTACATTTCTTTGATAGTTCCTCTGCTAGCTCAAGGAGATCGCCAGGGCATTTTTCACCAGCTTCTTGAAATGGAAAAGCCTTTTTGAGGAGAAGATCTAGGCTTTTCTTATCATCTAACAAGTTGAGTTCATATGGTGCCATTTTGCAGTCAGCAGATTTAGCGACATTGATAAACCTGCTAGTCATCAGAACACGACTCCCGTTCATGACATCAGGCAATGCATCTTTTAGTTGATATCAAAGATCTATTTCCCACACATCATCAAGAATGATCAGATATCTTCTGTTACTTAGTTCTCTTTTGATCTCGCTGATTAAATGTCCCACATCTTGGTTCTCCACTTTAGACTGGTGCAACATCTTTCTCAGGAGTTCAGGTAGATTGAACTGCTCAGCGATTGATAGCAGAATCTTTCTCAAGAGATCAATTAGACTGAACCGTTGAGAGATTGATAACATTATATGATATTCGAACTTTGCCCTCGCACTGGATATACAAAGCAAAGAAGATATACTATTAGATTTTGAACAATAATCATCGCTGCAACAATGTATTACTAAGGTCTCAGCCATTCTTGAGTAATAAATTAAAGAAATAGTTGTATCATTTTGTTGAAATTAAAGAATCAGGGAATAACTAGCAAAATATGAAAATCTGGGAATATCGATTGTACCTTCCTTAAATTATTTGAATTGTTGTATTATTGTAATCAGTTGACATATGTATTTAGTAAATGGCTTGGAAGGTAATATTAGGAAACACGCCAACGACTCTTTTGTCTTATAGCCTATCATAAGGCATTGTATTGTGGCTTGAAATAACAATCATAAAACAATAAAATTGGTCTTTTTTATTCTCAAAATTCAATATGGTATCAGAGTAGGATTTGATCTTGATGGACGAATCAAAAAAAAAAAAAAAGAAGAAAAAAGAGTTAAAAATAAAGGTTAGATATGAAATTCAATGACACTCTTTTATCTGTTTACCCGACCTGTACCGTATTCGATAAGACGGATATAGATAAGATTTATCTTTCGTAAACTTATTAGGTACGGGTGAAGATTTTTTGTTTTCATTATCAAAACGGGTAAGAATGCGGGTAAAGCCTATTCCGTACACATTACACGATCAAGTAATTATAAAATAAATATATATATATATATATATTAGGAGGGTTCCAATGCCTCATTTTTTTCATACCTCATCATACCTTATATTTTATATTTTCATTTTCAAAGTCTAAATTGTCGATCCGAACTGTTCAACAAAATATTGATACTAAAATATGCATGGAGATGAAATTTTATATTTTTTGGAATTTTTTTGTTATTTTTTAAGATAGGTACAAAATCACTGTTTTTGAACCGTTTAAAAAACAGTGATTTACTACCCATCTTAAAAAATAGCAAAAAAATTCCAAAAAATATAAAATTTCATCCCTAACTATATTTTAGTATGGATATCATGTTGAACGGTTTGGATCGACAATTTAGACTTTGAATATGAAAAAAATGAAGATATAAAATATGAGGTATGATGAGGTATAAAAAAAAATGAGGCATTGGAACCCTCCTCTATATATATATATATATATATTATATATTAATGAGCAATGAATACCCATTTTCCAATTACTATAGATAATTGTGTTACACTTAATTAACCATTAAAATACATAAATAAATTCCAGCAAATGCCAATAAAGTGAAGACTTTTAAAACATGTATATATGTCTGAAATGAATATATTTTAATGTTATATTTAGGAAATAATTATAATTACTCGTTATACATCCGTTACCGTTTCAATATCCGACAATCATAATGGATAAATATAGTGTACGAATAAGATAATTTGTAGCGGATAAAAGTAAAGTACGGATATGAACAATTTATAACGAAAACAGATATGGAAATGCTTCCACTCGATCTTTATCGCACCCGTTGACACCCCCTACACTAGCTAGCTAGCTTAATAAAAAAAAGTGCGGTTTAATTGGACTCATTCTTATTTCTTAAAAATAAATATCTACTTTTTTTTTCGAACCCTATGTATATGTTTAATAGCGACTTAAATTATTAATTACTCTAATTATAACTTAGATTAGTAAATATTACCTGTAATATTGTGAAATGTTGTGTTATATTTTTCAAAAACTTATTGAATAGAGTGTAAAGTCAAATGGTCAAAAAAAAAATATATATATATTAAAATTAACTTATGAATCTTTATTTTTTTTACCACTTGACATTATATTGACTAAATGAATTCAAAATTTGATAATATATGTATGTAAATGTATTGCTCATGAAATAGATCAGTTTTAACAATTTGGATTTGTCATTGAAGCATATTTAATAGATTTTTAAAAAAGTAGCACAACATGTCATTATGTTACAAGTAGCACACTAGTGTTATTTTAATAATTATTATTATAACAGAGTAGAACTAGGGTATTCTTAAGATCACCAAGTTCTTTTGTGAACTCATGTCTAAAATCATCGATCGGCTTCAAACAACGAATCCAAACAGTTAAAATCCATCTACCTTACGAGTGATGCGTCTACATGTGAAAATTTTGAACTTTCGAATTAATTTAGTATAAAGTCAAGCGGTCAAAAAACGACAAAAAATGAATGCATTAAAATTAATTTATTAACCTTCTAATTTGGACCACTTGACTGTATACTAAATTAATTCAAAAGTTCAAAATTTTCACATATAGACGCATCACTCATAAGGTAGACAGGTTTCAACGGTTCGGATTCGTCATTTGAAGCTGATTCGATGGGTTTTAGACTTCAGTTCACCAAAAAAACTCAGTGAACTATAGAACACACTAGTTCTACTCATTATAACAACTTAGACTTGCTCTTAATATTATTATTGTTGTTGTTTTTTTTTGTTACTGTTACCTTTATTATCTGTCTCATTAAAACATACTACAAGAAAAGAAAATATGCACTTGCCTTTTATATATCATATGTGCAAGGGTAGTTTTTCCCAGACCACCGGTACCCACGATGGTTATGATGGCTCGCCTAAGTGTTTTTTCAGGATGTAGCAGCTTTAAAATGTCTTTCTTGTCAGCCTGCAGGCCTATGACTTCAGTTTCGTTGAATTCTTGATAAGTAGCTCGCCGAAAAGGTAGTACAATCGCTTCTCCCTTGCTCTTATCTTGTAGTGGTTCGATTCCGTAGTCGACTCTGCTCTTAGAAATCTCTTCAAGCTCTTTTTGTATCTTCTCCAGCTCAGTACCAAGCTTGTGGAGGACCGGCACCCGCATGGGCTTGTGGCGCCACTGTTTGAACTTCTCCAAAAAGTTTAGATCTTTATGGCGGTTATCTTCGAATTCTAGAAAGAACGTGTCTGTTGCATCCTCGATGCGGTATGCCACGTCACGAAGCTCATTAAGCCAGTTTTGTACCCTCGCATCTCCTTTTCGTTTCGAGTCTGCATCTCTCAAGCAGCACTGGATTCGGCTTAGCTCACGCTGCACCAGTTCGACATTCTTCGCAACCCCACCTAAGAGCTCTATTTCTTTGTCGATGATATTGGCAAGCTTGCCCACCACAAAATTTAAAACCGCCTCAGTCATTTCACTCTCTCTCGATCTCTCTTTTGAGGAAGAAGATGATTATAGGTTCCAAGCAAAATAATAGTTCACGAATAAGATCTGGTGTTGACTCAGAGGGAGAGAAATAAGGTTAGGTGGGAACTGAGATAGGTTAGGTGTTGACTCAGAGGGAGAGGAGATAAGATCCGGTGTTGTCATGTGTGCTTGTTGATCTTCCTATTATGTAGCTAATATCGCTAGTTGGATTGTTTAGATTATTTGTTTATTTGATTTTCTGTTGGACTTGTTTTGATGTAAGCCGTGTGCCAATGTGTAGTTGAAGTTCCAAATGACATGTTATGAAACGTCACATAATTTACGTAATATGTTTTATTATGATAATTTACTTGGCAGTATTTTTTTTAAACTTTTAGTGTTTTCAAAAATAATTAAACATAATCAGTCAGATTACATGAAAAAAGTATTTTATTACATAATATGACTAAATCATGACGTATTATTATAGCACTTTACATTTTATCTTTACTGCCGCACCACCTTCAGCTCATTCATTATTTGCTCGTTATTAGAATTGAGAAGAGTTTGAGACAGAATTGCAATTCGCAACATAAAATGACCCGCCACACTAATTGTGGCAACAATATCAGCCCCAATAAATCTGGGAACCAGATAAACATGTGGCCACGCTGCAGACCCGTTGGTTTGTCTAGTTGAGTCGGGGCATCCTTTGACCAGTTTACAGTAAAGAATTATTTCGAGTGAATAGACGAATTAAATATATTTCATAATCAATCACGAAATATTCATGAATTTTATGAAATCCACGTGCGGGATTCCAGCGTATTTTTTATTTATTTTTTTTTTTTTTTCTGAGTGACTAGCGTAAATTTTGGTGCTAATTAAAGCTGCTTCAACTTGTGCTGCTATTGCCTTAACCCCTTTCAGATTAAAATTTAGATTTAATTCATCAATATTCATTATTAATTAAGAAATATATATAATCCGTGTATTCATTCGAAAGAAATTAAATACTAATAATTAAACTTGTCAAATGATGCCACGGGCCACAAGTCAACTAGACAATTAAACCATGTCATAATTAATTGCTCAGTTACCAATCAAAGCTTTCATTATTAGTTATATCTTTATTGTTTACTCTTTTTACCCTTCTTTTTCTTTCGGAAAATCGAAGTATAAATCCACCTGCCTAAATTGCAATCAACAGAAGCAAGGAAATTAACTTTTAAATTTAAATTTATTATCTCTTCAAATAGAATAAGAAAAAAAAATATACTCAATAGGCAAAATAAATAATATATCAAAAAAATGTGCATAGAAGAATATTTGAATATAAAAAATAATTAACAGATCCATAATTTATTATGAAAGAGAATGAAAGAGAATAAAGTAATGACTTTATTAGAGAAAAAGAGATTAGAAAACTGATGTAAAGTAATTTCAATTGGAAAGAAAATATATATGGATGAAATTGAGGAGAGAATAATTAACGGGTCCATAATTTATTATGAAAGAGAATGAAAGAGAATGTAGCACTGATCTCATTAGAGAAAAAGAGATGAGGAAACTTATGTAGAGTGATTTCAATTGAAGAGAAAATATATGTGGACAAAATTTAGGAGAATGATTAACTTGTCCATAATTTATTGTGAAAGAGAATGAAATAGAATGTAGTAATGACCCTATTAGAGAAAAAGAGATAAGGAAACTATTGGAGAGATTGCAATTGGAGAGAAAATATATGTAGACAAAATCGAGAAGAGAATAATTAATCGGTTCATAATTTATTTGTGAAAGAGAATATAGTAATGACCTTATTAGAGAAAACAAGATGAAGAAACTGATGTAGAGTGATTGCAATTGGGGAAAAAATATATGTGGATAAAATTAAGGAGAGAATAATTATCGGGTCCATAATTTATTGTGAAAGATAATATATGAAAGAGAAAGTAGTAATGACCTTATGAGAGAAAAAATAGATGAGCAAACTTATTTTAGAGTGATTGCAATTGGAGAGAAAATATATATGGACAAAATTCATGAGAGAATAATTGTTAATTGGTCCATAATTTATTGTGAAATTGAATGAGAGAGAATGTAGTCATGATCTTGTTAGAGAAAAAGAGATGACGAAACTGATGTAGAGTGATATATTGCAATTGGAGAGAAAATATGTGTGGACAAAATTGAAGAGTGAATAATTATCACGTCCATAATTTATTGTTAAATAGAATGAAACAGAATGTAGTAATGACTTTATTAGAGAAAAAAGATGTGAGAAAACTGATGTAGAGTGATTGCAATTGGAGAGAAAATAAGTAACGGTTCCATAATTTACTGTGAAAGAAAATGTAGTAACTAATGGCCTTATTAGAGAAAAGGTATAAGGAAACTGATTTAGAGACGTAATTGCAATTGAAAAGAAAATATATGTGACAAAATTGAGGAGAGACTTAGACTAATCAACATAATGCAATCAGTTTTCTCACCAAATATCCTTGTATCTCTGACAAGATCACGACTACATTCTCTACTCCAAATATCCTTGAGGAGAGACTTAGACTAATCAACATAATGCAATCAGTTTTCTCACCAAATAATTTATTGGAGTAGAGATGGTATCTATGCAATCAATCCTCCTGTTGACATAACCTTGTAAACCGAGTTAGATGAATAGATACCATCTCTACTCCAGCACTAGATTAGTCGATCCTCTTGATCAGTGAGCTCTAGTATTTCATGATCTGGAAATGGAAATATTCTAGGCCAACGTATGATCATATCATGTAACGAAATTGATTGAAGCGACGGTCGTGGTCCATCATTTTTGATTGCCCTGATTGGTGGCCCATTTCACGAATCATATATACCAGAAAGACACGAATTTACCATCAGCCACCTCCCACCGAGTACAAAAGTGAAATAGTGGTTTAATTTTTACTAATTGATTCCAAAAAAAGGATCCGTTTGTCCTCCATAGCTCAGAACCCTCTGAAGTTTATTGTAATTTGTTGCTTGACAAATATATTTGAGCAAATTATTAAAGATACATATTTTTATGAAAGGTTAAAATATATTCGGTATACTTTTATTATTTCATAATACAAAAGATATGTGGTCATCTAAACCAATTTATATCTAACATTGATACTATGCAATTTATCAAATCTGTTATTGCTACCGTGACGCCATAAAAATTGAAGAGTTCAACATCAAATCATAGAATCATCCTTTTTAGAAGGGATATAATTTCTTCACAGTTTTAAGTTTCGTAATTTTGATAATGTTTATAAATCAATGTTAAATAATTTCAAAGGTATATTGAAAGATTAGTTTTATCAATGCATCGATCATCAGATAATTAATTACATCGCTTAATAATCAAATATTCCGTGCAACTTTAAAATTAATGGTTCAGTTATATATCAAAGATCGTATTTTTACGTATTATTGTACGTATAGTTTTCATCGAGCGGCTTGATGAGCCCACCAAATAAATTTATGAACTTTAATTGTAGGTAATTTTCAATGTATCTAATTTATAGAGCATCAATTAAGCACATAATGCTCCATCTTTTTCAAATTATCATCAATGAAGTCGCAATTATAGCAATTTTGTCATCAGTTGGTAAAATTTTGCTTAATAGTGTTATAAGCTGTTGCATTAACATCAACACAATATCGATATTAATTGGAAAATCGCCATCGCAAGAAGAGCTCATCGCTGCATGAAATTAAGTTAATTTGTTAACAAATAGCTTGTTCTGAGTAAGAAGATAAAAAATAGAGTTAATGATAAAAAACAAAAGTAATTAAGGAAGAAGATAAAGTCTTTATTCATGATTGTTTTACTGTTATGCTGTAATCTGATAGCCACTATCAGAGTTTCAAAAAAAAAAAAAATTTATTCATGAAGTTCAAAAAAATTTGAATCATATTTAAGATCAATAAATGAATGCTTTGTTTATTGTATATTAATTTAAACACTCTAAATTTAGTCGAAATTGGAGAAAGCAATTATGAAAGTATAAATAAAACAGAATGCCAATACGTACCCATCAGAAATAATCTCTCATTTTAGCACCCCACATATAGATATATATCTTATTTTAAAATTACAATTCATGAAGTCGCATTAAAAATATGCATGTTATTTATTTTCCACGGAAGAAAAACAACATAATTGAAATAAACACGACAACATTAAAATTATCTTATCGCCAGCACTCCATGTTAATTATTTTCAGATTCCAAAAATCTAATCTGAAAGAAATAAATAAATCAAAGAAGCAATTTGTCATAAATATTCAATTCATGTTTTATTATAGTATTTTTAGTCTAGTTAAACTTAATAAAGTTCATAATTTAGTATTAAAAATGTAGATCGTGTCTAGTGGTTTTATATTGACATATAAATTTTAGAATTTTTTTATTAAAAAAAAAGAAAGTTGAAGAATGATGGAGGAATTAAAAATGGAGTCATTTGAACACTCCTCTAAAATATAATTATATCATAAATACTAAAATAAGCCTAAAATTCTTAATACATAGCATAACTAAGGTTTTGCACTGAAAAACTATCGCTCACTTAAATGTGTTTTATTTTATATATATGAATAGTCGCTATTGTACACATATGATAAGTATTAAATTGTTGATATAATAGAAAAGATGAAATGAGTATTAATTATTAAAAAAAAAAGAGGTTAAAGGTGGAGCGTACAAGTGGAGATTACAAGGGAGGATATAAATTATGAGACAAGAGTAGGGGGAGGAGAAGGTGAACCAAATGTTCATACCTTCAGGTTCAGATCACAGCATTGAAATAATTCAACATCAAATTTTGCATGTAGGCCCATCAATCCATCACCCACAGAATTGCAGACCCAGAAATGTTTATTTTCTGTTTTATAAGGGTTATTCCAAGGTTGTTATGGCACAACATTGGCAGAGTCTGTGTCCCCCCCCCCCCCAAGTACCTGAGATACAATTGAAAAAAAATGTACGGTCCAGATTAATCTCAGTCAGCCCAAACCCAATCCAGAGCCTACTGAGATTGTAGGAGTCTGCTTTGAGATTCGTGCCACGTTAAAAGAAAGGTCCAGATTTATAACTTGCACCTCATGTACCTGGGCTGATACGGATTCACATTGGCAGAGGACGAATTGGATCACAAAAATAATTGAGAAGTTTTGTTTTTTTACTTCCAAAAAATTTCCTTTATTAATTTAATTCAAAAGTTTATCCCCAATTACTTTACAAAAAAATTAATTCCAAAGTTTATTCAAATTTTCCGTGCTTATTAATTTTTCGTCTCAGTTACAAAGGAAAGAGATATGATATGAGAAATCAAGGAATATGTTTTAATTTTTTTAATTAACTTTCTTCAAACTCATACAGTGAAGGCTTTGACATTTACCTAAATAACGATCCAACTCTTACCATGAGAGATGATTTGATTTTGCACGTGTTCAAATATTTGGAATGAGGTCTTTTCGAAAAAGACCACCAAGCCTGTAGCGAAGCATTAATAGGGGCCAGTCACCGATTATTTTCGAGAGGAATGGAAGGATGGTGGAGATTACCAGTATGAGAATTGCAAGCCACAAGTTGTTGGGTGCCAGCACTACGAACAAACCAGTACCAAATGCAAGTGCAGTAGCCTCGTAAGCACACCACATGAGCGCCCTCGTTGTTTTCCTGTAATTCAGCAGGAAATCCAAGTCCTCCCATGTTGTCAAAATGCAAAGAAATGCGACGGCTAGGGAAGAACACATGGCTATGGTGTCAGAGATGAGGAACACCTGGAAAGCTGCTTTCCTTGCAAAAAAAGGTTGTCCGGCATCGGGGGGATCAGTACTGAATCCTCCCGGCAAAGTAAAAGCAGCAGCAAAAGTGATAGTAGCGAGAAGAGCAGCGACCAGCGATGTGTTGGAAGTGTACTTTGCTGTAAGTGACTTCACCTCCTGAATTGCTTCTTTCTTCATTTGATGTTTTGCTTTATCTCTTATTAAGTGTTTCAATGCAGAGGGAATTACATTTGACAACAATGTGAATGACTCATTCTGTGACAGCAAACAAAAACAAAAAACAAAAAAAATTTGTATAATCTTTCTTAGCCATATATATATATATATATATATATATATATATATATATATATATAACACACACTAGCTAATTCATGATTGAAATTAAGTGTTGTGTGTTAGAGCAATGAAAATTAATTAATTAATTTACCCATTTTAAAGTCTTCAATAAGTCTGTCTTTGAATGAACTATGTTAACCGCATTTTCCCTTGCAACATTAACAGCAGTGTAATCTTGTCCTGCATGGGATAGTAAAGAACGAAGGAGCTTGGGGTTGCACATGCGAGCAGCATTATGAAGGGGAAGACTACCATTGTCAGTGGCTTGGTTAATAAGCCTATGGAGCTGGGGCGTTCTAATTATATAGTCAACAAAATCCAATTGCTCGTATTCAATAGCTTCATGGAGTGCACTATGCCCATTTTTGTTGGGAGTATAAACAGAATCGTGGCAAGCCCTCATGATCTCTTCTGCAATGGACACAAAGCCTACTCGTGCTGCGGTAATAAACGGTGTATTTTGTGTTTTTTCATGCTTAATATATGCCAAATTAGGATCATATTCTAAGAAAATCTTCACCAGCTCGAGATTGTTGTGAAATAAAGCTCTCTCCAACGGATGGTCTCTGTCTAAGCCTTTAGAGTATACTAGTTGTGGCCGTCCATGCAGCAGTTGCATAACTATACCTGGCAGTACATATCACCATAAAATGAGAATATTTAGTGGGACCACCTCTAATGTTGAGAATTAGTTCAAAACTGCAAATGCGTCGATGCCCCAAAACCAAAACCCATCACAAGCAAGTCATGAGCTATGTTAGTGGCTCCAAAGTAGAGACAGGGAGGTGAGCTAAGCCACCAGGTGGAGGTGGATTTGATACTCAACTACAGACAAGATCGATGTATAGCTCTTTGCAAACAATAGCTGCAAGCAGCTAGGTTTTCTTGTGATTAAAAAACTAACTAGACTTTTACACCATGTTTGGATGAAGAATAGAGGAAGGGGAGGTGAAGAATAGAAGGGATTGTAATAGAAATGAAAATTAACATATTTAACCTCTTTATGTTTGGATGATTAATGAGAGAAAATATATTTAATTTTCATTTCCGTCTTATTTCTTGTTTGATTGATTAAAATTTAGAAGGCTAATGAAAAATTCGGTAATTGTTGTAGATTTGTGACAAAAAACTTGTATGATAATTATATTGGTAAGATATAAAGTTGAACATTTGTGTTATTTTTTCTAAATATATTTACAACAAAATTTGTTTCCATCTGTTACACTCCAAATTGAGAGGGAAATCAATTATATTAATTACAATAATAAAATGTTAAACATTTCACCTCCTTTGCCCTCCACCTCTGACATAATTTTGTTAACCAAACACGATTTAATGGAGAGTTTTCTTTTCTTTCCACTCCATTCCCTCCCTTCCTCTACTCTCCATCCAAACAAGGTGTTAAGCACATTTGCATGAGAAGTCTGTAATTAGTTTGAAAAATAAGATGCACAGAATTGGGCTTATAATAAGTAATAAACCTGTGTCGCCGAATCTCACAGCAGCATGCAAAGCTGATTCATCTTTTGGGCCCGAATCTGCCGAAGAAGGGATTTCAAGCAATTGCTCTACAACTTTAGAATATCCTCTGCGGGCTGCCATGTACATCGGCGACTCACCTGTTTTGATAACTTGCTCAGAAAGTCGTGGCTCTATTTCCAGGAGCTGCAATGCCAAATTTTGAAAGCCATTCCGCATAGCATGATGTAACGCATTTTCTCCACGCCTATCGACCTTCAAGAGCATGCGGTTCAATGGTCTCCCTTCCTCCAAATCTTCATTCTGCATATTCTGTGATGCAGCAGTTATGATGTCAGAAGCCAACAAAAGGTTAGCTGCCATTAGAGCAGCAATCAGTGGTGTCTCCCCATCAACGTTGGTGCTGAAGAAGAGGGAAGGGGCTCTGGACCAGACCTCTTTTGCTAACTCATGATGGCCAAGCATGGCAGCTATGTGAAGGCAGTTGTTGGAGTGAGGAGTGGTTGAGAGAAGGATATCAGGGTTGGCGACAATCAAGTCATTGAAGAGGCTGAGATCACCTTTGTTGCATGCCACGAGGAGCTGTCTGTCCATCAGGATATCAGTTCAGGCAGCTTAGCTGATATTGGATTTAATTGTAATGCTTGCTTGCTTTGGTCCCTTATCTTTCGCCTATACCATAATGTGCTATAGATAATAGACTCCCACATGACAATGACCTGGCCTCCATCCATCAACCAAAGGTATAATTAGGTGATGGTTGCAACTTTCCACCTTCCTTTTTGAAATTTTTTGCTTGGTATGATTTGATTAATAAGGAGGCAATCATACTGGTCATCAATTATCTAATCACTAACACCTTACTAGTTTAGTTTAGTTGAATGTTTAATAGGAGGGTAAGGTTAATGAATGTTACTTTTTTATCCCCTGTTATTTTGTAAAGATTTTATTTTATGTTAATTTCTAAATTAGAGTGTAATGGAGATAAACAAGATGAACCAAATAAGAGAATAAAAAATATAATATCATTATTCATTTCCATTCCTTTCCCTCCCCTTCTGCTCTTCACCTCCATTTCATCTCGTGTGAACCAAACAGAACACAAGTAGCACATGGACGACAGGAAAATTAAATCAGAATTTTCAATATTGTTATTGTTCCTTCCTGACTAATTTTTTTTTATTATTGCTTAATTTGACATTTTTCTAATCCGTTCAAATTTTAGTATGGACAGTTGCTTTTATTTTTTGTTTTGTTGAGTCATGTTGGGTGGGACATCAACGTCTCGACTCTTATTTCATTTTATGAGTAACTTCCCGGAAGTTGCAACCCCTTATTAATTTAAATCTAATTTTGTTTTACTCGTTGAATATGTAAAATTTAAATTTAAATTTAAATTATGGCCATTTGAACGTTATTATTTTGTTTTAATTTTTGTGCCCAATTGACTGCTCCGACTGTCCGACATCTCTAAATAATAGAAATCCATTTCTTAGATTTCTCTTGGGTCTAGGGATGGCAACGAGCTGGCTCGGTCCGAGCTAGTTCTAACTCGGCTTGTTAATTCTGAACCGAGCTACAGTCGAGCAAGCTGGACCTAGGGTATCCGAGCTAAAACCTAAATTTGAACTTGTGACAAGCCAGCCCGAGCTAGCTCTTGAGCTGACGAGCTGGCTTGCTGGGTCTGGCTGGATCTTGTTTTAAGAAGAAAATAAATTATACAAACTTTTTGGATCGAGTTGAACCGAGCTAAACAGTATAAAATGCACACAAATTCATACAAATTCACAAATTGATGCCTAGCCGAGCTAGCAAGCAAGCTAGATTCCAGTTTAAACTCGTTAATTCTAGACCGAGCTAGTGGCGAGCTGGCTCGTTAACAATTTGGTCCAATAACGAGTGAGTTGTTAGTGAACGAGTTAGGTGCGAGTCATGATCGAGCCACGAGCTACGAGTTTTTTTTCCACCCTATTTAGGTCCTCCTTCCATGCTTTCCTACCCCACTATATTTAGAGTCCGTGTCCCTCCAAGTACCTTACAATCCAACAAAACAGACGGCCCAGATTAATCTCACCTGATTCAAATTAGATCCGGTGCCTTTTGAAGCTATAGGGGATCTTCTTTGAGATTCATGCCAGATAAAAAGAACGGTCCAGATTTGACACTTGCACCTCATGTGCCTGGGGTGATACGGATTCCTATATTCATGAATAATTACCGAGTCAATTGGAAAACCCTTCTTAAATCCCCCACTTCCTCCGAATTTAGATCTAGCTAGTAGAATGAGATCCGGATCGTTTATTTTAAAAATCATTTAGCTGAGATTTTCGGAGATGCGTGCGGTATCTCAGGAATACGGGTAAGGGGGGTGTCCGATGGGCATCGGACCAAATCCTGTTCGATGGGCTGTTGGAACCGTCGGATATGCTTTAGAATTCACGCCTACAATTTCGCGTCTGCTTTAAAATCCGTACACACGAATCCTAAAGCAGATCCGACGGTTCCAACAGCCCATCGAACAGGATTTGGTCCGATGCCCATCGGAAACCCCCCTCTCCCCAGGAATACTGATCACTCATTCTTCCGTCCTCCTTTGCAGCTGTGGGTTTCTTGATGAGTTGTCAAGTTGTCGGGTTGTCGTTAGATGATATTATTTTTCCTCTCTTGACTTATTTGCCAAAAAATAATATTAATGTAAAGAAATACAGCATATCTTAAATAAGTTTGAACTTGATTAATTTGCTAAATGATAGCCCAACATAAGTTGACCTGTTAAATATTGGCCCATAAAGTTATTGGCCATGGCGAAATGGCCTGTCATAGACGAACAGCAAAAAAAAAATTATAATGTATTTTGAATAAGAGGAGGATTCATATATGATATACCTCTATTTTTTGTGTTTTATTATGCGAAAATTTAAAACTCAATGTTAAAAAAAATGTTAGATATGATATATATTATTTTCTCGATTTATATGTAAAGGATTGTGAGATTTTATTTTGATTTTATTAGTATCAAGAACTTGCAAAAATACACTGATGTGTGAATAAATTATAAACGTTGATTTTTGAACTTATTGATTCATATAAACCAAAATCAAAAAGAACTTTTTACATGTGTATGTAGATAAAATAATACAAGTCATATCTAACCATTTATTTTTATAAAAAAATTATTATTTGAAAATTAAAAAATAGAAACGTGGTATCATAAAAAAAAAATGAATGCATGTGAATCCTCCTCTTTAGATAAACAACAAACAACCAGGCATATACCAAATTACAACATGCGCATAATATAAAAAATATAACAAAACATTGAATATTTCTTGGGCGATTAATTAATCTTGTTGCAAAACAAACACTAATCTTGTTTCAAAACAAACATTTTTTTTTAAATATATCAATGTTAAAAAAATATAAATTAATCTTGCTGAAAAACAAACACTAACTTTTGAATAAATCAACGATTAGAAATATTTATATAATCTAAATTTAATTTATTAAACTTCCAACAAAATAAAAGATAAGAAATAACACTTTTTTTAAGGTCTGTGAGCACTGGAAAATAAATCTAAAATCTGAAGGAAACTTCTCTCAAACTATTTGCACTCTAAATCAGTTGCCTAATTGATGAAGTTTTGTCTTGAAAACAGAAAGGAACAAAAGAGATGATGTTCCAAGATAATCCAATAAATTCAATTAGGTTATTTTTCTATCCAATTAATAAATCGACCCAAAGAAAACTACTGTTGAGTTGGAGGGAATGGTATTACCCAGTGTTCTAAATAGCTAGCTATAGCAGCATTATAGCTACGTTATAATTTTTCTGGACCATAAACGCTAAGCTATGAGATAAAAGTGCGCTAACTCAGCTACAGCCGCTATAGCTATAATAGCTGACCGCTATTACTGCTATGCACGACGCGCTATAGCTACCGCTATGCTACATGGGCCTTTTTTTACAATTTATATGGGCTTCTGTACTTGTATTCGTATTTCTAATTCTACATGGTCTTCTACAATAAGTATGCTAAACCAAACTATGTGCTTCTGCTTTTATTTGTGATTTATTCTCTCATTCTATATCGAGAAATATTCAAATATTAATTTTTCATTTTGATTGCTCTTTATATAGTATTCATTTGTAAAATTATTATCATTAGTTTCAATTGAAAGCTGATTTTGATTATTATTATTATAATATATAAAATATTTAAATATGTATATTGACTTCATTTACCTTATAAAATTAATTGTTTTTCGTGTATTATAATATGTAAAACTATGAAGTCTAAACTATTAAATAATGTTACTTTTTAGATTTTTATTTTCCTTCTTATTTGCGTAATTGATAAAAAGTATAGATTTAGATTAGTTGTCATTTAGTTGTTACTTCAATTCTCTAATATTGATTATGTTGATAATTAGTAGAAATATATAATATAAAATTTGAAAAGAAAAAATCACTATGTATGATAGCTTTTTCTATAGCTACGCTATTCGCAATAGTTTTTTTTTTTTGTCTCCCTGCTATGCCGCTATAATCGCTATTTAGAACCTTGGTAGTACCACACAAGTCAGATTTGATACTCATATTTTAATTTGTAGTGAGAGTCAAGCTACAGGAAAAGATTTGGTCCATTAATTAAGCGCCATTAATTTGTTGATTATATCATTTACTATTTTTTGTGCTTTCATTAAATTAATGCCAAGATTTGCCTTGATCTAACAAAAAGACTTAGCATTTAACCAATATCTATTTTATATATGGCAAGGCACAAGTCATATATAAAAGATCATACAACATATATTATAAGACTAGCAGATTGAATCACAATTTTTTTTGTCAGGTACAATAATTATTCAATGCTAACCAAAATTACTACAAAATACCAATTAGACCAGACATTCAAACAAAATTTTGATTAAAACAAATATTAAATGAATTTGAATTTCGACACCGTCCACGAGCCGACCAAAATCATTTAAACTAACATACAAAATATTGCAGTAACATTAATTCTTTATCCAAGTTCGAATGAAATATTAATTTAACAATGTTTTATGAAACTTAAAAATTAAACCTATAATGTAACTAAATCTGTATTTTTGCAAATGAGGCACAAATTCTTGTGAGTGAGCCATTGTTTTATACAGCTACTATGAAAATCGTGACCGCAATCTAACCTCCCCAAATCGCCCCTTCAACATATTCTTCCTGAAACCAAAATATTAATTAATATTATTATTTTACTCAAAAAAATTAATATCATTATTAATTAAGACCTTTCAAGATTTTATATTTAAAGGTCCAAATTAAATTATAAGTGTATTGTTTGTTACTGAAGCAAAATTTCCATAGTGGAATAATAGGAATATATATATATAAACGTTGGCTAAGCTAAAAACGTTTGTTCCTAGTTTCTGGGACAAACAACAAAATGTGTTGTAGTACAATAAAATGTGCCTTTAGTAGTTCATCTTTATCAACAACTATGGCTTTCAACCCAATTGTCCCTACTCCTTGGAGCCTTCCCTCGTATCGAGATTTTGGAACGCCAATAGGACACACACCGGTCATGTAGTTGGTGCAAAACTCAATCACCTCTTCCGTGGAATATCCTTCTATAATGCTACTTTCGGATAGATGTCGGTTCCTTACGTATTTTTTCAAAATACCCATGTATCTCTCGAATGGATACATATACTGCAGGAACACAGGACCACAAATCTTAATTTCTCTCACAAGATGAACAACAAGGTGAACCATAACATCAAAAAAAAGATGGCATAAAATACATCTTAAAATGGCAAAAAGTAACGACGACCTCCTTTTTCAAAGCGTCCAATTTTAGCGGGTCTATCAGTTTGGAATTAATTGCATTGAAAAAAATAAAGCTTCATAATGGTTTGCCGAACGCGCTTTGGTAAAAGTTTCTGAATTGAAACAGGAATCATATGTGTCATTAAAACATGACAGTCGTGGGATTTCAGACCAATTAATTTCATGTCCTTTTTCAAAGCGTCCAATTTTAGCGGGTCTATCACTTTGGAATTAATTGCATTGAAAAAAAATAAAGCTTTGTAATGGTTTGCAGAACGCGCTTTGGTAAAAGTTTCTGAATTGAAACAGGAATCATATGTGTCATTAAAACATGACGCGTGGGATTTCAGACTAATTAATTTCATGTCCTTCATCGACATCAGCTTATTAATATTCGAAGAATATCTTGATGGGACTTTAATACTATGAAGGCATTTACAAAAGCTTGTTTTCTCAATCTTCGATATTGTGCACATTGCAGGAGGTAGATATTGTTTACAAAAGCTTGGGTTGTATTCCCATTTCTACCATGTTTTTTCGAACTTTAATACCGTCTTTAGTCTTCCCCATAATGTTTAATAATGTGCCAATCAAACTGTAGTAGATATTTTTTTTCAACATGAATGACATCTAGGCAATGTCTCACTTCTAAATATTTCCAGTATGGTAGCTCCTAAAATATGGACCTCTTTTTCCAAATATTTTTGGGTGGTGCTTTGGCACATTTTCCTAAAACAACATCAAGGTTTTTAACCCGCTTGAAGACATCCTTCCCATCTAATGGATGACGTGCCACTCCAAGTTCAATTTTCTCGTTGAATACCTTCTTCTTCTTACAGTATGGATGATTAATAGGAAAAAACCTACGATGCCCCATAAAAACATTCTTTTTATAATTTTTCAACCTCGGCACCTGCGTGTCATCTTCACAGATTGGGCATGCTTTTGCTCCTTTAGTACTGTAACCCGATAAATTCCTGTACGCAGGAAAATCATTTATGGTGCAAAATACCATGGCCCGCAATTTAAATACCTCTTTGCTGTACGCATTCCACACCGGGACGCCATCCTTCCATAATTTTTTGAGGTCCTCAATTAATGGTACGAGATATACATCTATGTCATTTCTGGTTTGTCTGGGTCCTTGGATTAGTAATGACATCATTATATACATGCGTTTCATGCACAACCAAGGAGGGATATTGTAGATGCATAAAAGAAATGGCCAAGTACTGTGCCGACTGCTCATGCTTCCAAACGGACTCATTCCATCTGTGCTCACCCCAATTCCATCTTTGAAATGTCTATCAATGTTTCTCCATTAAAGAGAATCAGTCGGGTGTCTTAGTTTACCGTCCTTTTTGCGCTCTTCTTCATGCCAATGCAACAATTTTGCATCTTTGGGATTTGCAAATAACCGTTTAAATCTAGGTATTATCGGTAAATACCATACCACCTTAGCCAGAAGCCGGTCCTTTTTTTCTTCATCGTTACAATCGTCAGTGTCCTGGTCCTTACGTTTATATCGTGAAACAGCACATTTAGGAAAAACATGCATGGCCTCATACTCTCCACGGTACAATACACAGTCATTCGGACATGAATGTATTCTTTCGATCTTCAAACCCATTGGACAGATCAACTTCTTTGCCTGATATATTATACAGGATAACTCGTTGTTATCTGAGAGCATTTCTCGTAAAAGCTTTAATAAGGACGTGAAACTCTTATCACTCCAACCATTGTCTATTTTTAAGTTCAATAATTTCAACACAGCTAACACTTTTATAAATTTGGTACACACATGATATAACTATTTTTTGGATTCATTAGACAAATATTGAAATTTATCATCATTTTTATCATTGATTTCATATTCCACATCACGTAACATGTTCTCTAGATTTTCAGTAAACTTGTGTTCCACATTTTCATCAATATTCATCTTGAGCTCATCATCCCTGTTGCAATCAAGTTCAACATTATCAAAATTTTCCACATTCTCATAATCATCATTGCAATCAAGTCCAAAATTATCAAAAATTTCTACATTCTCATCATTCTTTTCTCAACGAATAGAATTTTTATTGGTACCACTACTTTCTCTAATTTTCTCACCATGCATGAACCAACATGTATATCTTTTCTTAAATCCCCTACAAATCAAATGAGCTCTAATTTCTTCTGAGTCCCCAAATCTTATAAAATTTTTACAATCTCTATAAGGACAAAAAATGTCATCATCTTTTTTCTTCACTCTATAACTCTCAGCAAATTTTATAAACTCATCAACGCGAATCAAATATTCTGCACTATCACGTAGCAATCCATACATCCAACTTCGATCCATATGTAAATTATATTAAAAAAATGATTTCAATTAATCATGGTGGTTAACATATAAATTGTTCTAAATTTTGGACTTACAAAGGGCCGGTTTACAATCCCACTATTTGAATATTATGTCTCATATGTGAACACATATTAACGAGATTTAATTAGTATTTGAGAAAAATTCAGCAACATTTTCTCTCAACTCCCCAAGTATGCGTACGAACCACATACTCGTAGGAGCAATAAGGAGAAATATTGTCGAACTTTTCTCAAATACTAATTAAATCCCGCTAATATGTGTTTACATCCTAAATGAGACACAATATTCAAAGAGTAGTCCCAAACCGGGGACTATTCGAAATTAATCCCTATTGGATTAATTTTGATCAGGCATGGACTTAAAAGCATCATAGGTCGATTATTGGACCACAATACACTAATTATTTACATTGTCTTAACAAATCAAGCATGCATGCATGCATTATTTAATAATTGACCTAAATAAGCAATAATAAGTAACAGAAAATTAGGGGAAGAAAAGAAAAATTTATATATACATGACTAACCTTAGCAAAATAGAGAGAGAAAAAATACAAACTTCAAAGATCTCAGATCCCTTTTTGTGCACAGAAATCATGCCAACATTCAATACAGAGAGAATAAGTATTAATTGATCAAAACAGAGCTGGAAGGAGAAGGCATTTTATATAATCAAAACCCTACAATAACATTTCTACACGGATTTTTAAGTATAAATCCGTGTAGCTCTCTCAAGACTTTATACACTATTATTTAAACAACAATCCGTGTACAATTCTTACATTTCTACACGGATTTTTAAGTATAAATCCATATAGATCTCTTAAGACTTTCTACACTGTTATTTAAAAAACAATCCGTGTATAATTCCTATCTTTTTACACGGTTTTTTTCCAAACAATTATACACTGATTCTTTAATAAATATCCATGTAGAAATTCCACATATATTTTGAGGCTTTCAAAAAAACCTATTTGGTACACGGTTTTTATATAAAATTGTCAAATCCGTGTACGATATGCAGTGTACGATGTCCCTTTCTGTAGTAGTGATATAGTACAAATCTGATACTGATTAAAACATGATAAGAGTACATGACTGACAACAGCATGCTTCTAAATCAGAAACATAATAAAGTTCTAGCCATAAGAAGTGAAAACCTGATTTACATTGACAATATCAGAATAACATTAATTTCTGCAAACCGTTTAAATATTTAATCTTCTAATTCCCTTTGTTTTTCCTCCGCTTACCGATGATATTACTTTGTTCTCTACTAGCATATATACAATCTTTACCATTCAAATACATATACGATACTTAAACATATAAAATAATACAACAATGCGAAAGCAACAATAAACAGATGAAGAATTAAAAGAAAATCTCGATCCTCAAATATTTTAATTGTCGAGACCACTTCCGCAACCAGTACTCAAACTCGTATAATAATAATCATTTTTGAGATAATAGTATCCCAAGCATATTCTAGTAGAAGAAATAGTTTATATCGCAACACTGTGTGTCACCACATACATTAATTTCCACACCAAGCATGCGTTACACCCCATTTTCATCTAGATTCTCCCGGGTAATCTCCTCGAGTGACTTACCCTTTGTCTCTGGCACAAAAAGGGTCATAACCAAACCCAAGAAGTTGGATGTGGCAAGCACAAAGAGTGAGTTACGCAACCCAATGCCCTTCCTGTAGCCATGTTGTGGGGAATACTCTTGAGATGCATACTGGAAACCAAATGCACCAACTATAGCACCAGCCTTGCCACAAGCCGCTGAGATGCCATGGCACGTTGATCGGAGTCTTGCCGGGAATATCTCGGCTGGAATAATGAAGGTTGTCGCATTGGGACCAAAATTTGCAAAGAAGAATGTCAACCCGTACATGACCACGAAGCCAGTGTGGTGGCCTGGGGCAGTCCAGTTGCTGTAGGGAATTGCTAGGCCAAGCATGCATACAGTCATCATAAAAAAACCCATGAATTGAATCCAGAATCGACCTAGTTTTTCAATGAATGCAACAGTGAACCAGTAGCCAGGTACAGTACCGCAAAGTGCGAGGTATGTTTGGGCACAAGAAATGTGGTACACTTCCTCCAGGGCATTCATTGTCTCAGCCTTTGGGATCCAACCAACCTTGCTGAAAATGTCTTTTTGAAAGAGGTTTTGGCTGTAGAACGCAACGTCGAGGAAGAACCAGGTGGAGGTCGTCGCTATCAGGTGTAGTCCATGTCGTTTCGAAAATTGAGGGGAGAAGAGACCCCAAGTGTCCCTTCTTATGGCCTGATCTTGACCTGGCACCTTTTCAAAATTCTCTACAATCTCCATTTGGAGCACTTTTGACATGTCGGCGTTTGCTTTCTTGATGTTATTGGCAATGAGGGCAGTGTATCGTGCTGTTTCTGGCATCTGCATCCTCCAGTAATAGGTCAGTGCAGCTGGAATGGCACCGAACATGAGGATTATACGCCATGCGTAATCTGCTTCCAGGACAGTTGAGTTCACATGGTCCTCAGCATATGATGGAGCTTTGAACGCATTGTTGAATGCAGCAGATACGATCAGCGAGATGATGGAAGCAAACAAAATACCAAAGCCCTGCATAATTCCTCATCTAATCAGTGAGTATAACATTCTTTGGAAATTTGCATATAAAAACACTGGAGAGTGTTGAATAATGATCTCAGATTATATTTCATCATAGATCAAGGTATTTATGTAAAAGTGCAATAGGCACCTTAGAAGATAAATTCCAACGGTACACTACCAAAATAGCAAGCAATAAATGAGCTAACAGCTATATGCCTTGCAATATAAATAGGATCTTAAAATTGTAAAAACATATCACTTTCTCTTAATCTGATAACAGAATTTGAAATTCAAATTTGGAGTATTAAGTTTGAAATGGATTTTTTCAGTTATATGCGGGCAGCTCTCAAATGAATCTGTCTGACCGAATTGCTCAAACCCGCCATTTTTAGATGGTATAATTACATATACAGAGAAACTATTTCTCACAGATAAAAAGGGATCAGCTTTTAATTAAAGGGGCATCAAATAATTTGAAGAATGATTTTTTTCCGAGATAAAATTTGAAACTTCAATCCCAAAATACTTAACAGTGAATTCAAACGAATAAGAGAAAGTGACATTATTTAATTAGTTAAACTGATAATGCATGCATCTATTCATAATTGGAAAAGACAGGCGCCAAAAATGCAACCATTAATTAATTAAGATAGGTTCAATTAACCAACATCGTTTTAAGAGACATATAATTAATTATAATTTAAGGTCACGAATTTTTAAAATGTAGTTAGAAGATTTTTGTGTGTAAATTTAAAATTAAAATTTTAGTCCTATATATTCTTTATCTGAAAAAACATAGATATGTACTTCGGATAAAGTTCTAACAGCCAAGACATGAGCTTTAACATTTCTTTTGATCTTTTCTTCTTTATTTTTCCAAAAAAGTTACAACTGTCACGGCCTTCAAGAATAAAAGCTAAATGTCAGTTCTTACTTCAAAGTTCAAACCCAATAAATAAAAGCGCTTAAAAATTGTAAATGAGCAGAAATTAATGATCATTTTGACGGATAAGGATTTTAACAGAGTAGTTTTGGCTTCATACAACGCACAGACTACAAATCAAAACAGCACTACACAGGATGCGTGCTCTGCATGAAGCCAAATAGTTATGTTAAAATCTTTACCCCATTTTGATGTACCTGCATGGCAAAGACAGCAGCGATGAAGGCACCCCGGGTCCTTTTGTTCGCATACTCCGACATAATAGTCGCCGAAAGTGGATAATCGCCACCAACCCCGAATCCAAGCCAGAATCGGAAGAAACATAGTGTCGCAATGACGCCCTTCGGCTTGTAACTGAACGAGAGACCCGATCCGAGTGAGCAAATCGTCATGAGGATCAGTGTGAAACCATACACGCGTTTCCTACCGACCCTATCTCCAAACCAACCGAAGAAGAGCTGCCCGGCAAGGGCACCGCAGAGGGCCACACTATTCACTGCTGCCGATACATTGGGCGGGAGCGTCCCGGGAGATTCAAAACTCGGGTCGGAGTAGTAAATACGTCCCAGGAGTTTTGCAATGAGGGAAATTGAGAAGAGATCATAGGCGTCGGTGAAGAAACCCATGCCGGCAATCACGATTGCGCGGAAGTGGTACCACTGTGTTCGGGCGACATCAAGGGTTGTCAAGACGTTCAGCTGTGGCCGTGCCATTGTTTGTGGCCGATGATTAACAGCTGTGAGACGGCAGTAGGTGTTGTTTAATGTCTTCATTCATCTTCTTTATGATGTTACATCTTAGGAGGCAAGTTCTGATTAATTTAATTAATAACTAAAATAGTGAAATATATATATATATATAGGAATATGCTAGCATGTTATGCATAGCATAGAGCCCCTCCATGCAACGCCTTGGATTTCGACTTTTCAAAATCCTAACGGTCGATCCGAACCGTTCATCTTGTTCTCCATATTAATATGTGTTTGGGGACTAAATTTTACATTGTTTTGAATTTTTTTACTATTTCTTTAGATTTATTGAAAATCGCTGTTTTCAGCAAATCTGGACCATAAAAAAACAGCGATTTTCAATAAATCTAAAGAAATAGTAAAAAAATTCCAAAAAATGTAAAATTTGGTCCCCAAATACATATTAATATGGAGAACAAGATGAACGGTTCGGATCAACCGTTAGGATTTTGAAAAGTCGAAATCCAAAGCGTTGCATGGAGGGGCTCTATGCTATGCATAGCATGCTAGCATATTCCTATATATATATATATATATATATGAGGAGGGTTCAAATGTCTTCATTTTTTGTGCTTCCATCATGCCTTCATTTTTAAAAACTTCAATATCTCAAAATTTAAATTATAAATATCAAAATAAATCCGTTAGATGTAATATATGTTATTTTCTCTATATGCTCGTAAAATATTATCACATTTCAATTTTATTTTTATGTGAATTAATAAGTTGAAAAATCAACGTCTAGAAATCATCCACATTAGTACATTTTTTTTTACAATCTCTTGATGACAACCAAAACAAAGTTGAAATACTGTAATATTTTACATGTGCGTAGATAGAATGATGTAGATCATATCCAACGGTTTTATTTTGACTTTTAAGTTTCAAATTTTGAGTTATTAAAGTTTTAAAAAATGAAGTCATAATGGAGGCACAAAAAATAGAGGCATTTGAATCCTTTTCTCTCTATATATATGTGTGTGTATGTGTGTATCCATATATATATATTGAGTCTACTTATAAGGACTGCAATGTAAAAAGTTATTGGTCAAAGGGTCGAATACAAAATGAGTTATATATATATATATATATATATATATATATATTTAAGTAATCAAGTAGACTATCTCTTAAGAATTGTAAGCTTATTATATTTCCTTAGCTTACTTCGTAACATTTTTCCAAGCAGCGACGATCCAATCAAAGCCTGCTTCTTGATTTTTAATTAGTTCAACTATACTAAGCTTAATTACCTACGGGTGATCCATACACTCTTGTGCATGTGCCGACAAATTAATATCGATTTCACGAATGCGCCATTCAGGGCTTTTCTGCCATTGCTTGTATCTCACAATTTTATAGATATGTGTAAGTTATCAAAGAGGAATACAATTTTACTGAACTAGGAATGTAAAAGGGATCATAAGAATTGGTAAGTACAAATATAGAAGCATATCCTGATACCTCCTGACGCAATTTGAAGGGGCCAAATTGATCTTGGAAAATTGTGAGAAAATCGGTGGTATTTGACGAGAATTGGTTTTAGAAGAATAAAAAGGCCAAACAGAGTCGTCTTCTACTTTCTTTTTCGTGTTATCTTCACACCTCCAAATAGTAGATACAAGCAATGGCAGAGCCATGTATAACGAATTGACCTTATTTATTTTCAAATATGTTGAACTTATGCATGATTTTTTATATAATTTAGAGTAAAATGTTACATACGAGTACTATAAAATTGATCATCATACACAGTATGAAAATTTTATATTATTGTTCATCATATATGTTTGATTTTATAGTTTCAAAGTTAGACTTCGCTTCTAGGTTTAAGTACATGAGAAGAAAAGGATCAAAACAGGGTGATAAAGCTCCAATGAAATAATGTTTATCTTCTCCATTTTTTTTCTTTTTGCCAAGATTGATAGAGACCGCTAAGATTAAATTTTATTGAGATTAAAATTTTCACAGACATCTTAATTAAAAAGCTTCAAATTTCGAATTCAAGACTCTTTTGTTCTGTGGCTACTATATCAAACCATATTTTTAAGATTAAATAACATCACAAGTTAATTAACAAACTCTTAAGAATTTCTATATATAGTTTGATAATGAATTTCATTCTCATATTATTATTTTTTTTTATTGAAATGAACTATTTTTTCCTCCACGTATTGTTCTAATCGGATTCAAATCAGCTGAAATTCAAATGCATGAATAGTGTTGGGTTTTCGTGAACGGTTCAAACCCATTTAATTAGCTTAAGCTGCGGAAAGAGTAAAACAAAAATTTTTACATCTAACTTAAGCTACGGATTAAATGAATCAAGAAGATTCGTTTAATCCTATTTACAGATCTACTCCATAATTGATTTCCTAAAGCATTAAATCTATTTACAAATTAAATAGATTAATATAACAATTTATACCTTGATTCCAAATCTCAGTTGGAATGCAGACCGAGCGAGTAGAGCCTCACCAGGGATGGAATCGACTCGCAGTATCACACGTGTGATACCTCTATTGGTTATCCACCAGGACTAACCGGAGAGCGATTTACTTCTTCTGCCAGAAATACCGTAAACCGCGGAATTCTGCAGAAACACTATTCACCGAAAAAGAGACAGATTAAATATATTTAAGAATGCAAGTTATTCCGTTTTACTAATAAAGCAAAACATGAAATACCGCAGAATCTAAAAATATATTTTTCCGAATCTCGTAATAACCGAAATCAGGGAAGAGAGGGAAAACCGATCAACGAAGTAATCAGATTAACACGTGAATTAGTAAGTCTTTCTCTCTACCCTTACCCCTCTATTTATAGACTTTTGAGGAGGTTGGCAAAAGACCAAAATACCCCTCAAAACAAATCTATTTACCAAAAGCCCTTGACACCTCATCCTTTTATCATGTGAAATGACCAAAATACCCTTGCCACCTCACATGACACATGTCAACACAAGGGAAGTCGGCATAGGGTGGAAATGACCAAAATACCATTGGCCCATTAAGGCATGAATAGTGTTGGGCTTTGATTTTGGGCTTTTGACTTTGGGCCTTTAATTTTAATTAAGGCTTTGATTATTTTGGGCTTTTAAATCCATAATTCAAGTCCATAATTAACAATTAAAATTCCAAATCATATATATATAATTGTCATGTACAATTATATTTCTTTTCGGTTATTGTTCGGTAACTTTTATACAACGTAACGTGTACGTTTATAAATTAACCGTTGTTTCTGCTTGTCATTCTAAATGACATTTATAATTTAATTATATCACGTATAATTAATTATAACCATCTTAATATTAATTATAATCAATTTATAATTAATCAGTAAGATTCTCCGAGTAGCTCCTATATGGTGTGACCCAATAGGATCTGTGTTATGTTGGTAAACAGAGTTAAAACCGTTTTAACTTCTGTTAGTCATGGGTGGCATCTGGCAACACATCATGACCATCCAATTACACAGATGATGCTGTACTGTACAATATCACGATCCAGTAAACAATTTACTTGTGTCAGTTCTTCTGTCTCATAGCTATCAGATCAGTTTTAAGGTAGATATGTGCCATCCTTGTTAACTGTATCTTTTCTTGATCTTGAGTAGATTATCAAATATAATTACTCTTGTAATTATACCGCATGCAGATAATCTAACTCTATCAAGGGGCCCAGTGATGCTATAGCTCGTATAGAGATACGAGGGACAAATAGTATTCTTGGCAGACTATCACTTCCTCAGCTAAGTTATATATATGGAAATGCTACCGTTATGGCTGCTTTTTACGGACAGCGGTAGATAACACTCACTCATATATATTTCTTAGTGGGAACGATAAATACCTCATACTGTAGAACTTTGACACTGAATGAAAACATTAATGACACGAACACAATTCTATTTAATGTTTCATTCGGGGTCTGTGAAATACCATGTTCCTAGAACATGTATCTATGTGATTAAAATGACATCTCGTGTCAAGTGGTTTGTAAAACTTAACCATCTTTTAATCCACATACTAACCTTATAGCGGTAATTAGTGTTCCTGCTAATTATCTTGGTTAGTGACTTTTAAGAGTATATATTATCTATATTATGGAGTTTCACAATTTCAGTCATGAACTCGAAATGATCCATAATTTCAATAATACTCAAGGCAACAAAATGATATATAAATAAACATTCAATTCATGAACAAAGCTTTATGATTAACTTATCGTATTATTGACTTCTAGATTATTACAAACTAACAAATAGTACCGCTGGAATTCCTGGAATTTCAAATCCAACCATTCAACTTTTTCTGTGCACAGATCTCGGAACAGCTGATTTTTCTGTGCACGCATCTCGAAACAGTTTAACGGTTGGATTTGGAATTCCAGGAATTTCAGGGTTACTGTTCATGCATCTGGGATTTCAGCTGATTTGAATCTATTCTAATCCGATCAGAAGGATAAAAATACTTTCAAATTGAAAATCATATCACACTATATATATATATATATATATATAGGAATATGCTAGCATGCTATGCATAGCATAGAGCCCCTCCATGTAACGGCTTGGATTTCGAGTTTTCAAAATCCTAACGGTCGATCCGAACCGTTCATCTTGTTCTCCATATTAATATGTGTTTGGAGACCAAATTTTATATTTTTTGGAATTTGTTTACTATTTCTTTAGATTTATTGAAAATCCCTGTGTTCAGCAAATCTGGACCATAAAAAAAGAGGGATTTTCAATAAATCTAAAGAAATAGTAAACAAATTCCAAAAAATGTAAAATTTGGTCTCCAAACACATATTAATGTGGAGAACAAGATGAACGGTTCAGATCGACCGTTAGGATTTTGAAAACTCGAAATCCAAGCCGTTAGCATAGCATGCTAGCATATTCCTATATATATAAATATATATATATATATATATATATATATATAGAGATAGGCTAATGTGCATTCGAATGTATATGGTCCGAAGTGCTTACGGTCCAAATTTGATTTTTCAAAATTCAAACGGTCGATCTGAACCGTTCATCTTGTTCTCCATATTAATATGTGCTTGGAGACCAAATTTTACATTTTTCTGAATTTTTTTACTATTTATTAAGCCACTTTGAAAATCGTTGATCCAACGGTTTTACTGTTTTGTGCAGCCACCGTTGGATCAGCAATTTTCAAAGTGGCTTAATAAATAGTAAAAAAATTCAGAAAAATGTAAAATTTGGTCTCCAAGCACGTATTAATATGGAGAACAAGATGAACGGTTCAGATCGACCGTTTGAATTTTGAAAAATCAAATTTGGACCGTAAGCACTTCGGACCATATACATTCGAATGCACATTAGCCTATCTCTATATATATATATATATATATATAGGACTTGGCTACGGTGCTATGGGTAGCTAAGAGGCCTCCCGTGCTACGGCTTAATATTCGACTTTTTAAAATTCTAACGGTTGATCCGAACCGTTCATCTTGTTATCCATATTAATATGTGCTTGGAGACCAAATTTTACATTTTTTGGAAATTTTTTACTATTTTTTTAGATTTATTGAAAATCGCTGTTTTTCAGACAAATCTGGACCATAAAAAACAGCGATATTCAATAAATCTAAAAAAATAGTAAAAAATTTCCAAAAAATGTAAAATTTGGTCTCCAAACACATATTAATATGGAGAACAAGATGAACGGTTCGGATCGACCGTTAGGATTTTGAAAAGTCGAATATTGAGCCGTAGCATGGAAGGCCTCTTAGCTACCCATAGCATATTAGCCAAATCCTATATATATATATATATATATATATATTAGGGAAAATTGGTTATTTTCCACTCCAAAACCTTCAAATTGTCAAATTGCCACTCTTTAATCACGGCCGGGACCATTTCTATTGAAGCTAATGATGAAGAGGACAAAGATACTCACTTTGTATACTAGGGATTCTAAACTTTGAAATTGTAAAAATGTCACTCCAAACTTCATTAATTTGTAATTTTGCCATTTATACTCAATTCTTATACTATTTTTATTAAAAATTAACTGAAAAATAATATTTTGAAATACGTATTTCAGAATTGCACATCCCGGTAGAGAAATACATATTTCCAAACATTATTTTTCAGTTAATTTTTAATAAAAATAGTATAAGAATTGAGTATAAATGGTAAAATTATCAATTAATGAAGTTTGGAGTGACATTTTTACAATTTCAAAATTTAGAGTGACAATTTGAAAATTTTAGAGTAACGTTTTGACCATTTTTTCATATTATTACTATTGTGCATTCCAAGAATTCACCAAAGAAAGCTTTGAGAAATACTATGTAGTTGACTAAATAGAAGACTGTCTAGCTATAGCATGATTGGAGGATGCTTCATATATATAATATCTTCACCGAATTAAATATTAATTTCGGAAATAAATCTGCTGCATGCGATTATTTGGAATCGCTGGGACCTTGCTTGAATTTCCAAATCAAATCATTCATTTGTTTTGAGATTGGTGAAATCTTAAAAATGTTGCTCAGGTGCATGCGACCGTAGGGCTGACATGTCGATGGCGTCTAGCTGGCGTCTTAAAATTGAAACTTAGCATATTCGCACCTTTTGTTAAGATGTTGGTCAACGTGGAATCTAAAAAAAATATTCTTGTTATCTGTCAATAAAATATTCTTGCTATTGTACAATATTATCCTTTATAAGTTTCATATTAGAGATGTCAAATTCTAGAATCAGATTATATATACTATGTCGATCATCATTATTATTATTATTATACTTTTAAATGAGTGTGATCTGATCTGGTTTGACTCAACCTATATCGAAACAGACATGAAAATTAACAAATTATACTAGAGGTAAAATCAGAAAATTAAATTTGAAAGTAATATTAAAAAATTTAAAAGAAAAATTATAAACTTCAATTTATGAAGTTAATATTTAGGCCGAAAATTTTATATTAGTTCTTTTTCAGCTTAATCTGGAGATTCTTTTTTCAATCACCTATAGAACTATGTCCTTCTATTTTTAATATCCGAAACTATCTAATTAATTAATCAGTTTGGAATCAAATCTTAAGAATTTGAAAATAATGATAGGATTAAAGTCGGTTCATTAAGAAATATTATCAGCGCTTCAACGTCCCTAAATTTTTTAATTAGATACAAAGCTTTTATTTTTCATGAGTTGGGAAAATGACACGCTTAATTTTATATTTTTAAGTTGTTGTGGCATCTAATCCTAACATATTTTTCAGGCTTTTTTTTCCGGTCCAATAACAATTTTCAAAGTTTAATATAAAATATTAAAAATCTTACTTGTTTTTAATTTAAAATATTAAACATATTTGATTTATTTTCGAACTTCGTTCTGAAAAAAGAGTAATATTATTTAAAGAAACAGAGTTAATTTACAAAAGAAGATAATTTTATAAAAAAATTATGAACTTCAAAAGATTTTGGATATTAATAAATATTTTTAAAAAATAAATACTAAGGGCATTTACAATGAAAAATTATATCATATTCCGTGCAATGATTTATGTAGAGAAAAAACAAAATAATAATTAATTTTTTTCTTTGTATGTTAGACGTATCAAACACACTTCCTTAAATAAAGAGAGAAATATCGATGACATGAAATTATTAAGAAAGTTTAAGAAAAAATGAATTTATACAGTATACCCATCAATATATACTTCACCATTTGAAAATTTTCCATCTAGATATCATAATTAGATATTAATTGATCATGTTCTAATTGTTTTTATATCCCATAAAATAAAGTTTGATTCAGTTTTAATACATTCATTTTTCTTTGAAACTAGGTTCGAAGCCTAGCTAGATTTAGAATGGAGATAGGTCTTAAATTAATTCAAAGCCGAATGGATATACTCATATACATTTAATTTTCTTTATCATCTTGTTTGCTCACGTTCATTAGTTAATTCAAAATTAACCGAATGGATTTAGGTCTTAACTGATAGCATTTCTCTTTATTCAAAATATGGATGATGCGCGCTAATCGAAGATTTAAAGTGCTAATTAAATGGCACCACCAACATTAATTGTAGGGATGTAAGACCATCTACATCTCTGAAACTCTTGGAGTTTCTAATCTGACGTGTCAGTTTCTAACTCAGTTTTAGAGATGTGGAAGAATTTCTTATTTAGAAACTATGCAGGAAAGTTTCTTATTAAGAAACTGTTTATAAACTCCATGATGGTCAAATGATTGGCTCAAATTACTTTTTATTTTTAATTTATTGATGACGTGGCTTAATAGAAACTCTAAACTTAATTTCAGGGATGTGAGAGTTAGAAACATTAGAGATCATAATTTATAAAAAGTGATTAACAGTTATTTAGAAACTCATTTGAGTTGCTGTGATTAGGGGTGATTAATGAGCGAGCATGAGCGAGTTAGGGTATGCTCATGCTCGCTCATTAAGTAAATGAGCGAGTTGTTAATGAGCGAGTTTAAATGAGCGGATAAATGAGCGAGTTGTAAATGAGCGAGCTTTTAATGAGCGAGTTATGAGCGGCTCACGAGTTATGACTTATGACTCATAACAAAATTATATAGTGTGTCCACGCATAACAAAAATTGTTAAAAGTCATCGTAATAAAATCCAACAGATTGTTATAATTCATTTAAATGAGTGAGTTGTTATGACTATTACTTGTTTTGGGCTTTTGGCGGAGGTTTTGATTCTGCCGATTTACAAAAAAAATGAATATGAAACTATGAATATTAGTATATTACACAGGATTAAATGTTACATTGTACTCATTATATTACACATAATTAAATATGAAACTATGCTCACTATCTATCAATTTTAATGAGGCAAGGTTGATGTTATACAGAATTACATAGGATTAAATGTGGCAGGGATTAGGTGTGGCAAATTCTTAATGAGCGAGTTATGAGCGAGTTGGGTCATGCTCATGCTCGCTCATTAAATAAATGAGCGAGTTGTTAATGAGCGAGTTTAAATGAGCGGATAAATGAGCGAGTTTAGATGAGCTTTTAATGAGCGAGTTATGAGCGGCTCACGAGTTATGAGCGATTTACTCACCCCTAGCTGTGATGTAGATGCTCTAAGGTACTTTAATTTTTGTAGTAGTAAGGAAAAGTTTATTATATTTTTATTAATTAAGGAAAAGATGTATAGACAAAAAATAAATAAAGGAAGAAGACAGAGAAAAGATGAAAGAAGAAAGTTAATGTTGTATCATCGGTCTACAACTACATTCCATAAATTATTTAAATTTCGTATAAATGCTTTTTTTAGTAAAAAAATGTTGAAGGTTAAAATTATGAATTAAAAGATAATAATGAGATAAGAAGTATAAAGTAAGTATATAATTGTAGTCTCTGTCAAAAAAAAAATCAGGGGCCTTCATAATTTGTATATTTCAAAAGTACCCTTAAATTTTGAAAATTAAGTTTAAACTCATATGTCTGTGAGCTTTTAATTTGTATATTTCAAAATTCAATTGTTGTTTGTGTCATAATTTAATTTTGCACAACTCAGTTTTCTTTTTGCGCAGTCTAATCTTCAATTTTTTTTACACTGAAAATTTCTCTATTATTTCTTAATCAATTCCTGATTATACCTCCAGGAAAAAAATATATATAATTTTTCTAAATCCTTATTTCACATTATTTTATTTTCGTCTGCTATATTTGGATGGACTTGGAATTTTGGAAGTAAGACAGAAAATGAGTCAACCAAAATTTGTCTCTTTCCCTGGTAAATAGAAGAGCAGTAAGAGCAAAAACTGACAAGTCAACCTTTAATTTACAAATTAAATTATCTTTATCCTAATGCAGAGATCTGCACGTCTGCTGCACTTCTAATCCTACTAGTATGACAAGGCGCACCTACTGTAGGGGTGTAATACTAGGTGCAAATTAATGGATAGGATATTATCCCATCGGATCCAGATCTGAAAAATAGATATCAACATCTAATATTTGAATATATATAGATATGATTATAAATTTTAATTATGCATATTCGAATAGTAGATATATACTTATATATATAGTTCATATATTATGAAAATATATATATATATATATATATATAGAGAGAGAGAGAGAGAGAGAGAGATAGGGACAGACCCAGAATTTTTATCAAGGAGGCAAAAAAATATCGAATCGGATTTAAGCCCATTAACTAATTGGATACTCAATTAAAAAAACAATGCTTTGACTTATATTTTTCAATACTGTGTCTTATATTTTCCAATACTCTGACTTATAATTTCTGATTCTTTAACTTATAATTGTAATTACCAATCATAATTTAAGAAATTTATTTTGATTTTAACACTAAATTTAACCCGAATTACAAATAAAACATCCAGAGGGGGGCATAAAAATTTTCAAGAAGGGACAAAGTCGACCGATACCGATAGATCACCACTAAAACTCGAAATCCAAGGAGGGGCGGTTGCCCCCCTGGTTCTATACTGGGTCTGCCCCTGGAGAGAGAGAATGACTAAGCTCAAAACATTTTTTCCTAGTCCACATAACAAATAACTCAGTTTTTTTTTATTTTCAAAGTTCAAACAGTTGATCCAAACCATTAGATGTTCAATCTATATTAAAATGTGCTTGGAGACCAAAATTTTATATTTTTTTTAACTTTTTTACTATTTATTAGGATGAATTGAAAATCATTGTTTTTCAATGGTTAAGAATTTTAATAAAAACAATAATTTTCAAACCATCTTAATAAATAGTAAAAAAAATCCAAAAAATATCAAATTTGGTCTCCGAGCACATTTTAATATAGATTGAACATCTAACGGTTTGAATCGACATTTGGACTTTGAAAATTAAAAAACCAAATCATTTGTTCCAGGAGCTGATAACGTCAAAATATATAGCGAAAATCACTACTTTTTAGTACAGAAATAGTGGAAAAGCGTATACAAAGTATCAATTTTTCTGAATTATTCACCGCATATTGGCCTTGGGAGCCCCCGACTTATCCTTTTGACTGGATTTGCAAAACATACATAATTGCATTTTACAGTTTTCCTTCTTGAGTATATGTGCAGGTTCATGACAAGTGAAGGATTAATAATTACACATCAAGGATGAATTAATGAACTGCAATACAACATCAAGGATGTAGTCATGAAGCACAAGACACTGGATAGAAAAAGCATTAACTCAAGATTAAGGATAACGTATATGTAAGATTGGTAAAATAAGCTTGAGATTGACCTAAGTGAGGCCTACCGTTGTAATGGTACAGTGACCATTACAATGGAATAAATAAATCATGTACAAATCTCGTGACGCATAAAATAGGTTTTAGCATCACCCAACGCTAACCCTTCCAGAGGATTTTAGTGGTGGGCACCGTTGTCACGGTCATTGACCGTTATCAACAGTACCCACCGTTATACTCCAAACAGCTCAGATTAACCTACTGTTGTAATGGTCCCCTGTACCTGATGTTAAATATATTCATCTACTCATTACAATTTACAAGTATACATGTTTGATATTAAATATATTTTGTATGTAGGTCCAAATTAAAAAAAATATACTTCACAATAGAAGAAGCTTGTTTTTGAAACCTACATTAATCATTAAATTTATGTATTTTATGAATTTAAAGTAAACTCTTATTTTTATTTACAAAAAAATTCTAGTGTGTCCATACAAATTTTTAAAATATATAATCAATTTATCTATTAAAACACAATATTATAGATATCATTCTAAACCAAACTTGAAAAACTTTTATTGGTTTCTCAATTTAAAAAGAAATTAGATGTATCCTTGGTAACTATATATAAGCCTTGTTTGTGTATATGGTTTCTAACGGCCCAATAAGAACATTTTGACCACAAAACAAAAATACATACTAATGCTAGCATGCAATGCATGGTAAAACAACGCAACCCTACAGCTTATATATACCAAGCAGGAAATAAATATGCTGCGATCTGAAAGTGCAAAATAGTAATCTACGATTCCTACTTTTTTTTAATACAACGGTTCAACTTTTTTGTGCGCGCATCTCAAAACAGCTAGTTTTTCTGTGCACCCATCTCAAAACAATTCAACAGCTGGATTTGAAAAGACAGGGATTTTAGAAAACTGTTCACACTTGAAGAATTGCAGCAGATTCGGTTCCATATAGGGGTGTCAATGGTACCTTTTTAGCCGTTTACCCGACCCGTATCGTATTCAATAAGGCGGGTATGGGTAAGATTTTTTTTTTCGTTAGCTTATTGGGAATGGGTATGGGTAAAAAAATAATTTCGTTAATCAAATGGGTAGGGGTGTACAAAAATATTGTCGACCCACCCGATCCGTCTGACTCGTTTGACCCGACCCGTATTTTACTGGGTTTAGATGTTATTGGGTCGGGTACGGGTTGAATTTTGACAAACCCGTTACTTTGGGTCGGGTCATGGGTTTGCTCTTAATAACCCGTTTATACCCGGACCCGGCCTCAAACCTATATGAAGGAATAATTCATTCAGTTTGACCCGCTACATGAAATAAATCACAGAAGATCTCTGTTGAAAGGATGAGTGCTGTGTTTAGGCTGAATTCGCATCCTCTGAGATATCTCATATTTTGCGTGACTTTTTGGAAAATCTCAACTGTTCAAAACGTTCTGCATGAATCTCAAAGCTTAAACAATACTGGGCCCTGTGTTATCCCTGAATAGGCACTGGACACGTAGGTCACTCAAAATATGAGATATATCTGACTCGTTTAAGCTTTGATAAAAATCAGATATCTGTTGAAAGGATGATCCGCTACATGAATTTGAATTGTTATGTTTTTTTATTTCATGAATTTTATATACGATTGTTATATGTCGTTGTGTTTTTTTTTTTTAGGATGTTACATTCTGGATATGTTTTTTTTGTTATGGATGTTATATGCTAAATTATTTCTATTTTATTTATTTTTGTCACTTTTATTTGTACATAGTTTTAATAAAAATAGTAAAAAGATATATAATAGATTTTCGATCAAAATTATAACCCGTCTAACCCGCATAACCCGTATATAAAAAAAATAGATGGGTTGGGTTAGATTATGGGTGGGTCAAGTAAATAATTTTTTTAACCCGGTGTAATCGGGTTGGATTCAAATTTTAATAAAATATCTTCGACCCGCCCGTTGTACACCCCTACAAATGAGTAAGGATATGGGTAATGACTATTTCGTACCTGTTACCCTATAGGGTAACTATAAAATTTACATATATATATAATTCAATTTCCAACCCACTTAAATATATATATTCGTGTTTTTGAATTTTCTTTATCTATAAAAAACAATTTAGTTGGAACCGATTGCACATTCATTTTTATTTTTTTTATTAAAAATACAATTACATATTGTGAAATGAATGAGTTTTTAATATTTAATTTGTAAAATATAATAAAACTAATAATTATATTAGTATTATCCGTTATCACCCACTACCGTTTCGTTACCCGATAATATTAACGGATAAGGGTAGGGTAGGGTAAGGTAAAATTTTAATGGGTATGAGTAGGGTATGGATAAAATCAATTTTAATGGGTATGGATATGAAAATGCTTCCACCCGACCCGTACCGTACCCATTGACACCCCTAGTTCCATACCAAGCAAGGTGTGTTTCCTACGTCCTACCTACCAAGTAGCATGCAAAAAGCATTTTTTAATTATGATCATCTAAAATGTTTCTATATATAAATGCAATGAACATAACGAAACATATATAGAGCATACTAACCTCAATACTGTTTCATGCTTATTTATAGTCATATTAAAGAAATAATTACAAAAATATTGCATATGTTCAATTTTAAGAATAATCTCTTTCTTCTTTATAAGCCACTGGTGGGAACCAAATGAAAGAGAATGTAAATTATGTCATAAAACAAGTCTAAAATCGATCCAAATTTAATGAGGTAGTTTGCTAGTTCTTAACTTAATAATCACTAGTGCTAAGACTATCTAAATTTCAAAGCATATGTGTACCAGTACAAATTTTTTAATCACCATAACTGCTACCACCTGAATTTGCGTCTCAATCTCACAAAGGAAAGTTTGTATCTCGGCAAAACTTCTTTTGATCCAAGATCATAATTTCGATAAACACTCAGATGATCACATCACTGATCTTGACCTTTTCTTTGCTTCTGATATAAGTTTAGTACTTTCTCTCTTTTAACCACAAAGCTCAGATATGTACCATTGTCAATGAGAAATATGAGGTGGCTGTTGAAACGTTAGAGCAGAACTTGATCCAGTTAGCACAAGAAGAGAACAGGTCAAGCGTTACCGGTGCGGATCTTAAAAAAGGTGGATAAGAAGTGTTGGTTGGGGCTACAGTTTTATAGTTTTAGGTTTATTAGAATCAAAACATGAATATCAGCTTCCCCATAATATTAGTGACCGAGTTTTGAGGGCAGAATTGGAATTTGGATATAAAAAGAACCAAACATCATTCCTAACAATTATTTATGTTTTATATTATTTTCTTCTTCTTATAGTGATTTCTTCTATTGTTCAACTTAAATTAAGAAAGTAATATGTACCATAATAATGATAATTTCTTTTATATTGACTATGCATGACCAAATAGAAGGGCTAGCTAGTACATGTCAAGATATTAAAAAATAATCAATTCAATTTTAGTATGTATGTATGTATGTATGTATGTATCAACCTACAAGTATTTATCCATTAGACTATTAATTATACACGAGTATACAAATGCCATACAACAGATTGGTTCATCATGAATAATTTCTAAGCGATCCGTTTCCTTATGAGAAATTATTGGTTTCTCAATTTAAAATGAAATTACATGTATCCTTGGTAACTATAAGCCTTGTTTGGTTAAAAATAAAAATATGAGAAATTATTATAAAAGTATAAAAAAAAATGCAAAAACTCAATCAGAAATAATCTCTCATTTTAACACCCTATATAGATAACTATTTTAAAATTACAATTTTTATGAAGTCCCATTTAATCTGGCTTTGTTGGTCATATCATATTCTTGGTAATCCATATTTTATTTTGCATAGTAAAAATTAAAACAAAAAAGCAGAACTAAAATACAATACAAACACAACATCATTAAATATATCATATTTTCATCCCTACATGTAAAAAAAAATATTTTATGGGAAGCCATACATGCATGCCATAATAAAAAGATCATACAACATATATTATAAGACTAGCATATTGAATCACATTTTTTTGTCAGGTCTATTAATTATTTATTGCCAACCAAAGTTACACAAGTATATTCAAACAAAATTTTAATTAAAAAAAATATTAAATAAATTTGAATTTCGACACCGCCACCAGCCAATCAAAACCAACATATAATATTTGAAGTAACATTAATTCTTTATTCAATTTGAAAATGAAACTATAATTTAACAATGTTTTATGAAACTTAAAAATTAAACCTATTTAATAATTAAAGCTGTATTTTTGCAAAGGGGACACAAATTCTTGTGAGCCAGCCATTGTTTTATACAGCTACTATGAAAATTGTGACCACAATCTAACTTCCCCAAATCGTCCCCTTCAACATATTCTTCCTGAAACCATTCCCAAAATAAGAAATATTAAATTAATATCGTTATTAATTAAGACCTTTCAAGATTTTATATTTAAAGGTCCAAAATTATATATATGTATACTGTCCGTTACTGAAGCGAAATTTCCACGGTGGAATATATTATGGACATTAGGGTTTAAGAAATACAAAAAAGTTGTATACCTGACAGGGAGGATTTTTTCCAAAAAGGCCCTTGTAAATAAGAAAAATGATACCTGACAAATGCAGCATCGGTCCTCCTCTTCCATAGATGTGTACTTGTGTTGTTTGAGGCTCTTGGCAACTGCTTCTTCACTAAGTCCAGTGCTTACATTACCTATCCTCTCTTCCAGTGCTAGCATTCTCTATATATAACATTCATAGTACAATACAAAATATAACCATTGATTAATTAGTTAAGAGAAAGTTTCATCATGTACGCACCCGAGAAATTATATATATGTACCCATACATTATATGTTACAATTTCACCATTTTTACCAGAAAAAATCGAATAATTAGGTTCTCACCATTTGAGAATCATCACTTATATTACTTAGGTTCTTCTGGTCTTTGAAACAAAGGAAGAAAAAAACATAAAGAAACAAAAACAAAAATCTCACTTCATAACTGGACAAGGTATCTATCCTCGCCGCATGCATCGCATCCACACGGGGACCCAGCGCCATGGCCAACCTCCTTTCTTCCATCCTTGCAACTGGCATTTCTTCCATCCTTGCAACTGGCATTTCTTCCATCCTTGCAACTAGACTTTCTTCCATTGCTAGAATTCTCTATATATAACATTCATAATACAATACAAAATATAACCATTGATTAATTAATTAAGAGAAAGTTTCATCATGTACGCACCCGAGAAATTATATATATATACCCATACATTATATGTTACAATTTCACCATTTTCACCAGAAAAATTCGAATAATTAAGTTCACACCATTTGATCAGAATCATCACTTATATTACTTAGGTTCTTCTGGTCTTTGAAACAAAGGAAAAAATAAAAAAATAAAGAAACAAAACAAAAATCTCACTTCACGTAACTCATCCAGACGGGCACGCATCCCCATGGCGAACCTCCTCGTCTGATCCCCCCGGAAAATTGAAGCACGTCGATGGACCTCTCAGGTAGAACAACGCTGTGTCGTACGCTCTTGCTGCTGCAATTGGGGAAGTGTAGGAACCTAGCCGGATGCCGGGACCAATTGTAGGGTTCGCGGATTTGGACTACCCACCTTCCCCTTGCCGCCCTCACACCTATATATTGTCGGCAGGAGGTCGTGGCCCCGGTTTATATACGGCAGAAAAGAAGGCGGAGGAGACGCCGGAGGTGCTGTGGTGGTGTACTCTCTCTCTCTCTCTGTGGTTTAGGGTGTAGGAGTTAGGGTTTAGGGTTTAGGCCCAAAGAATAATATCTGACCGTAAACATTAAAGGAGACATTCACTGTCTAATGGGGCCAAGAGTCTGAAGAAAAGAAAGGAGCATTAGTTTTTAGAAACACCGAGATTTAGGAAAAAAAAATTTAAAAACCATAAATAAAAAAAATATTTTACCAAATCAATTTGATTGTCTTGATTTTTACAAAAATCATAAGAACTGAGATGTCATTTCGGTCCAAAACTTTTTTTTTTTTGACCGAAATGGCATCTCAATTCTTATGGTTTTTGTAAACACCAAAACAATCAAATTGATTTGATAAATTTTATTTTCTATTTATGGTTTCTAAAAGAAATTCGAGATTTAGAGCATCTTTATCCTAAAAATTCATTAGAAACTAAAAATAGTTATTTAGAAATAGACTTACTCTTAATTTATAATCCATGTAAAAACATCTTTATCCTAAAAACTCATGAGAAACAAAAACAGCAGGAAGAGAAAGAGAAAGAGCAATTATTATGTCCAGATAAAATGAGATTAAATGTATTTTCCGTCGTGGCTTTAAAAATAGATTTCTTATTAAGAAAATTTTCAAAATAATTACTAAATAAGATTAAATCAGACAGAGAGCCTTTCTATTGATTTAAACTGATTTTGAGTTACCACAACTATTTTCTATATTTTCAAAGTCCAAATAGTCGATCCAAACCGTTCAACATGATCTCCACAATAAAATGTGCTTCCATATCAAATTTTACATTTTTTTTTATTTTGTTTACTATTTATTAAGATGAGTACAAAATTCAATGGTCTGAATTTGAGTAGTTTTTGTAAAATACTTAATAAATAGTAAAATAATTCAAAAAAAATGTAAAATTTGATTTGGAAGCACATTTTGTTGTGGAGATCATGTTGAACAGTTTGGATCAACAATTTGGACTTTGAAAATGTAAAAAATGGTTGTGGTAACTTTGTGGTAACTCAAAATTGTGGTAATCGGATCCCTCCTTCTATATATCACCTTTTAATTATTTATATAATTATTTAAAAATTAACTAACCAATATGTCGTTTAATTTTACATGGAGATTTTTTTTTTTTAATTGTCTACTTTCTCCCCTCATTCTGATACGTATTTTATCCTCCTCCTTAAATGGAGTCTTATAAAATTAACTATTTACCACCAAAGACACAAATTTGGTAACTCAAAAGTCGTATGAATAATGATTGAAATATGGATGGATGGACAAGATTTGTGTGTCTCACTCTGAGATTCGTGTGCACAAATTTTTAAATACATCGGATGGTTTCGGTGCTCATCAGATTCAAAAGTACTTGCGTATGTCTGATGCTCATCAGACCAACTATGCATTCAAAGTCAATGGAATTAGTATTTATGGTGACCGATGATTTGTTCCATCTGTAGTTAGACTGTTCATAGGTTAACATTACAATGCTTTTGTGGCTGCAAATGATCCCTAAAAATGAAGCATGTGTTATATGTAAGATATAAAACTAATTAATTAATGAATTAATTAAAAATTAAAAGCTATTAAGAAGGGAAGATATCGATATATCATGTGCCAAGGAAATAGGAGGGCTCCATGGTTTATTTCCAAAAGCATTTTGCAACTTAATCTATATGTTCATTAGAAAACTCATGTCATGTAATTAAAATTTTTTTTTTAACAATTATAGATGTCGATATCAAATCATAAAATTATTCTCCATATTATATAAATTATTTATAATTTACTACAAGAGAACTTCATTTCAGCAAAGCTAAAACATTTTGCAACTTAATATGTATATTACATTAAAAAAAAGTTATTTTATGTTTTTTTTCTTTTCATAATTGTAGATGTCGATATAGACATCATAAATTTTACACTCCTTATAATATAAATCGTTTTAAAATTTCCTATATAAATATTAATTTTATTACAATAAAATTATTTCAGCAAATGCCAATAAAGTTAAGACTTTTAAAACACATATATTCCAACAAAGCCAATTATTCCTCTCATTGTTGTTAATGCTCTGCTAAAATCTCTCCCCAGTAGTTTTGCCATACCAAAATCGAGAAGTACATTCCCCGGCCTAATGTCACAATATATGAATAATGCAGTCTCTACATTCCTCATGCAAATAAGTTAAACCTCTTGCAATTTCAATCATCATTTCGTAACGGGTGTTCCACTTTAAACCAACACATTGATTTGAAAAGAGAATAGAATCTAAAGAACAATTTGGCATGTACTCATACACCAACAACCGCCTACTGCCTTTGGAACAAATTCCAAGAAGTTTGACAAGGTTTATGTGCTGTGAATTATTCCTATCGTTTGCACCTCCGTTCTAAATTGCTTCTCTTCAAAGCAAGCATTTTTCATTCACTTAACAGCCACAACAGTTAAATTTGGTAATGATCCCTTGAAAACACTACCAAAGCCTCCTTCTCCAAGCTTGTGATAGAAATTCTTGGTGATATTTTTTTTTTGTTTGTGCATATGAATATGCTACCAGTTGGTCCCCAGTTATATCCTTTTGCTTGAAGACAAAGCAAATTGTTTCGTGCTTCCAAGACACCAATAACGCAACAACCAATAAGGTTGCAACCCCTATGGCAAATATAATTATAAACCAAGCGGTGAGGTGAACATTATTTCCCTCGAGCCAAGTATCAGTTGGGTAATCAAAACTGTGCCATACTATTCTAGAAAAACTATCATCTTCTTTTAGTACAAGATTGCTGGTATCAAGCAAAACTGCAATGATAGAGGCTATTTTATCGGATCTTTTAAGATTTGCTGACCAGATCAGTTTTTGAGATTGGGTCAGTACTAAATTGCCAGTGGAAGAAATTTTCAGTTCAGACATAAGAGGATCTCAAATAGGATTGCCTCTATTGGCAACCCACAACACTTCATCAGAAATGTTTACAGGCCGAATTCCAAGGCAGTGGTCATTAGATATGACATAATACGTGAAAAGGCCGAGTTCATAGAAACTATTTTTGGAAACTAAGGTTTGGTTTCCAGAAAGAGTCTGACTTGGCAGGAGGGTGTCGTTGGCTGTACAGAGACGACTCCCCATGATGAAGATGATGATGGTTAAAATGAATAGTATCATTGGCAAGTTTTTCCTCTGTAGCTGTTCTTCTTTAATCAGAGCTAAAGGATTGTGTGTGTCAGAGGTGCGACACACACACATACTTTATCCTAGACAAAGAGATGTCTCACTTCTAAAATAAGACAAATAAAGAAGCTCAGTATAATAAATACGGTTGAATGAATACCTGGTTCCTATTAAGTCCTTGACTGGTGGATAGAGAAAAAAGAAGCAAAAAGTAATTTGAAGTCTCTGATTAAGTTTAATTTATTTTTTAATTTTTAATTTTGTATTTTTTTATCATACTTTTTTTTAGACATTGTTCATGTAAATGTCTAAAGTTTAAGATTTAGAATTTTTTGTTGTATTTTCAGTTTTTTAGTTAAAATATTATTTATGTAACATTACACATTGTGTAATGTAATTGTATGTTTGGTAAATATACTGTTGCTGGTATATATTGTGTTTAAATTCGTAGTTTTTTATAAATTTAGTTTAGTATTTTGATATATTGGTAAATATAGTGTTTAATTTAAATTCAGATCTAGATTTTGATTGTTATTTTTTTTAATATGAATTGTATATGATTTTAAGATTTAACCATTTGTACTCAATATTTTTACAGTAGTGACGGAGTACTTAATAACATACATCAACATAAAAAACAGTTGACTTGGTCAAAGTCTTCTCCTGTCAACATCTGGAAACCACCATCGCATTAATTTTTCCAACAACCTTGAAAAGAGCATTGAGCCATCACATTAACTTCAATTGTGAGACATGATTGAAGTACGAAATTAATGGAATATTTGAGCCTTCCTCTTAATTCATATGTAATGTCAATTGTCTAGGCCATTGTTTATCTCTAGATCTGTGAATTGCCCATCCTTGGACTGTGCTTCAGGCCTGATTAGTTTTTTGTTTGGGCCAAAATCGAATTGTTGAGTCTTCTTGGTTCATCTATTTGGTTTTATTGTTGTTAGTTCATATATAAAGTTGTGCGTGTTCATGAATATATCGTCTCTTGTATTAAACATTTGTTCATCAAAACATTAAATTAATTTGTATATTTATCCACCAAAAGCAAATGTTTTTTTTATTAATGTTTCTATTTCTAAGCGTACTAAATCTAAAATATTGATTAAGAAAGAAAATAATTATTGTGCTCTTAATTAATCAACATTTTTTGTAGATAACCCCAAGTTCAAAATAATAAACAACTCTGGTCATATAGATAACCCAAGTTCAAAATAAGCACTACAAATACATCCAACTTTTATGCATCATTTCTTGTCTGATCTCAGCCGTGTGATCCGCATTAAGATATATCCGTTCAATTTACCAATTTACAATTTTAATGTACAAACAATTCTCGACACAAATCCGCACCTTAGACCCCACCTGTCAATCAATCCTTACCCTGGGCCTTACCCGTCAACTATCCCCGGCACTTACAATAGGAACTGTGTTGGTGCCAGTAGTAGTCGCGCCCATGGAACTGCTTATATGATGATAACTGGACCAAGATAAATTGAAATGTGAGTTCCTTTTTCTGAGTTCTGGAGTTATTTTCCTTTCTCCTTTTTTGGCATTGAAAATAGAGTAGGGTTAAAATGCCCCATTGTTTTTTGCCCCAACCATGCCCCATTTCTATATCTTCGTTTACAAAGTTCAAATAGTCGATCCGAACCGTTCATCTTGTTCTACATATTAAAATGTGCTTAGAGACCAAATTTTATATTTTTTGGAATTTTTTTACTATTTTTTTAGATAGGTAGTGATTTTGTACTTATCTAAAAAAATAGTAAAAAAATTCCAAAAAATATAAAATTTGGTCTCTAAGCACATTTTAATATGTAAAACAAGATGAATGGTTCGGATCGACTATTTGAACTTTGTAAACGAAGATATAGCGATGGGGCATGGTTGGGGCAAAAAACAATGGGGCATTTTAACCCTACTCTTGAAAATATTTGCTAGTTGTTATGATTTGAACCCTTTGCTATTGCAGAGATAGAGAGAGAGGTAGTGAGGGTCAAGGGTGGAAGTCATTGTAATTTTAGATTATTTATATGTGAAGGAATGGTCGAGTCGGTGCTATTAAGTATATTGTTTTTAATAGCATTTTGTGCTTTGACATTAGGTTGTTAACAGCATTTGAAAGACTCATATGTATTTCAATTTGGTTGAAGCTTTTTGTATTAGTTAATCTTTATTTCTTTCTCATTTATGGTGTTCTCTCTTTGTATTGCCACCATATTTGTTTTTATTTATAAAGGAGTTTTCTTTTTCTGTAAGTGTATCCCACATCTATCCATGCTTTGGCTTTTTAAACCAAATCAACTAGGTACGACGCAAAACATAAACAAAAAAATAAAATCCAAAATTTATTTATATAAAATTTTAATTTCACAATGCACAACTCATTTTTCACACAGAAAAATTTTCACATTTCAAAATTTTTCACAAGGGAACAAAGGGGGTCTGATAGGCATCATACCAAATTCTCTCTCATGCTCAATCTCAACAGTAATTTTGTATCTAAGTAAAAAAATATTAAAAGTTTTTCAAAAAAAAAAAAATGGTCTCGGAGCACATTTTTTGCATGAGGCATTTGAACCCTCAATATACAATTGACCAACTTTACTAAATTTTGTATGATGTAAGTGAGATCAAAACTACTAATCACAAATCAAAAATGAATTGAAAAATTAAACTATACAAAATGTTAATATTAATAGTTAAATCACAAAATTATAACATAATATTAATTGAATTTTATGACATGAAAAATCAAGTTTTGATGACTGACGCATATTATAGGTGTATAAATATATTAAAGGTGAATAATTTGATATGCATAAATCAATTTATTTAATAACACAAAGTACATCCATCGGATTACATGCAATCCCAATCAATCTACTTTTGAACAATACATACAAATTGCAAAAGTAAAAAAAGTCAAAAGCTGGAAATTAAGGAGTAGATGATACAAGGCGAAAAAATAAATAAACCTTGATAATTTTAAACACGATTAAAGCAATCCCAAGACATGCAACTCCGAATAGGACAAGGCTTGTGATGTTCGACATGCAACAAGCTTTCTTCTTGCACTTGTATTCCCTTAATTTAATTAACAACATAAAAATAATGATAAAAACACTAAGATATGAAATGAAAGTAAAGAAGATTTTATGTGAAAAATAACTGGTACTGTACATACCATTTTGCAAACATAACAGCCATTGTAATTAATTTCCTCATCAAACTAGGGTTTTGAAGTTTAGAAGCTTATACACTATTTACTTTTTTGTTCATGTGAAAAATAACATTTCATGGCCTCAAAAAGTTCAACAGAATAGAAAGTGAATGGTAAAATCTTGCAAACTATATTACTCTATATATCTATTACTCTATATAAGTATATAGCATCAGAAGACAATTATACAATAATCTGAGGATTACATAACTAGATGCATTCATGGAGTGTTTTTCTTCTAAATTATACTACAAAAATGCGATTTGAAAGTTTCTCTGAAGATTTCGGTTTATGTTAGACAACAGGTAAGGTACGCAGGTTATTATTAATGGATAAAATTATTGGATAAGCTATGGAATGTATATTGCATCAAACTTAGATGCTAACCATTAAACCATATGATGTAACACTAGATCTAATTTTACTAATGAAAATGGTGTTATGATATTGAACACTATAAACCATTTTTTATATTTCAATCAACATGTTTAAATTGAACATATTTTTCTCAGAAGCGCAACTGTTTTGTTACGAAAAGCCGAAGACGATCTGAGTAAGGAAAGCACTGATCTAATTCATACATGGGGAGGAAAATGCCATATGCGGAGAATGAATTGGGGCGGATTGATTCTAATTTTCACTCAGTTGAAGGACAGAGAGAGCAAGAGAAGGAACCGGGCAGCACGGTCAATGGCTTGGGCAGAAAATAAATGAAAGAGGGACACTGAGTTTGCACCCCGCTATTAAAGGGCTGTCCGTGACCGTTGAGGGTAAATTCCGCTGCAATGTGGGTCCAGAAGCGTCAGAATTGGAGGAAGTGTTAGCGGACAGCACGGGATAGAACTGGAGGAAGTGTTATAACTGCTCTTCTGACATGGCTGCTGATTTGGCATACGAATATTTAATCTAGCATTAGGAGAAACTAAATAATGCGAACAACATTTTACCAACATATATACTTTCTAATATTAATTAGTAGTTTTGATAATTTACGAGGACAAATGTAAAATTAAGGAAACTAAGGGAGATAAAAAAAAAACCAAATAACCATTATATATATGAAAATAAGGACAGTTTTATGAAATATTTATATTTATTAATAACATACTCCCGTAGGACTTAAATATAAACCGTGTCATACTCCCTTTCCCTTTCTTTCTGTTTACTTCAACCTTAGAACTGATTAAAAATAAATTGAACAGACCTCATACTGGTATACAAAGCTATACGTACCTTGACTGTAGCAATTCCTTGTTGGCATCTTCCAAACCCTTCGCCTTAATCTGCAGTTCCTCATTCTCGTTTTCTATGTCCTTAATCTTTCAATAGAGAAACCAATGCATATGTGGATCAATCAAAATTGAGTAACTAATTTAAAAACTATGAAAAATAATAAGGCTCTCAATTCTTGCGAGTGCATCAAAAGCACGATCTCTATACTAATTAAACTTAGTCTGCAGTAACGCATTCTTGTTTTGCATGTATTCAATCTATATATAGATAAACCAATGCATAGGCGGGTCATTCAAAAAGAGAACAACCAATTAGAAAAGTATGAAAAATAATACTCCACAATCAGTACCTCATATTTGAGCTTTTTTTGAATTTCATCTTTGTTATCCAACTCAGCTCTCAATTTTGGTAATTCATCCTTCTTGTTTCTTAAGGACTCAATCTATCAATAGATAAACCAATGCATTTGCAGGTCAATCAAAAGTGAAAAACCAATTAGAAAACTATAAAAAAATAATACTCCGTGATCAGTACCTCAGATTCGAGATTCTTTTGAATTTCATCTTTGTTATCCAACTCAGCTCTTAATTGTGGTAATTCATCATTCTTGCTTTTTAAGGACTCGATCTATCAATAGAAAAACCAATGCATAAGCGAGTCAATCAAAAATGAACAACCAATTAGAAAGTCTGAAAAATAATACTCGATGATCAGTACCTCAGATTCGAGCATCTTTTGAATTTTATCTTTGTTATCCAACTCAGCTCTTAATTTTGATAATTCATCATTCTTGCTTTTTAATGACTCGATCTATAAATAGAAAAACCAATGCATATGCGAGTCAATCAAAAGTGAACAACCAATTAAAAAAGTATAAAAAATAATATTCCACGATCAGTACCTCAGATTCGAGCTTCTTTTGAATTTCATCTTTGTTATCGAACTCAGCTCTTAATTTTGGTAATTCATCATTCTTGCTTTTTAAGGACTCAATCTATCAATAGAAAAACCAATGCATATGCGAGTGAACAACCAACTAAAAAAGTATAAAAAATAATACTCCACGATCAGTACCTCAGATTCGAGATTCTTTTGAATTTCATCTTTGTTATCTAACTCAGCTCTTAATTTTGGTAATTCATCATTCTTGCTTTTTAAGGACTCGATCTATCAATAGAAAATCCAATGCATATGCGAGTCAATTAAAAGTGAACAACCAATTAAAAAAGCATGAAAAATAATACTCCACGATCCGTACCTCAGATTCGAGCTTCTTTTGAATTTCATCTTTGTTATTCAACTCAGCTCTTAATTTTGATAATTCATCATTCTTGCTTTTTAAGGACTCGATCTATCAATAGAAAAACCAATGCATATGTGAGTCAATCAAAAGTGAAAAAGCAATTTAAAAATTTTGAAAAATAATACTCCACGATCAGTACCTCAGATTCGAGCTTCTTTTGAATTTCATCTTTGTTATCCAACTCAGATCTTAATTTTGGTATTTCATCATTCTTGCTTTTTAAGGTCGCGATCTATCAATAGAAAAACCAATGCATATGCGAGTGAACAACCAATTAAAAAAGTATGAAAAATAATACTCCATGATCAGTAACTCAGATTCGAGCTTCTTTTAAATTTCATCTTTGTTATCCAACTCAGCTCTTAATTTTGATACTTCATCATTCTTATTTTTTAAGGACTCGATCTATCATTAGAAAAACCAATGCATATGCGAGTCAATCAACAGTGAACAACCAATTAAAAAAGTATGAAAAATAATACTCCACAATCAGTACCTCATATTCGAGCTTCTTTTGAATTTCATCTTTGTTATCCAACTCAGCTCTTAATTTTGGTAATTCATCATTTTTTCTTTTCAAGGACTCGATCTATCAATAGAAAAACCAATGAATATGTGAGTCAATCAATAGTGAACGACCAATTAAAAAAGCATGAAAAATAATACTCCACAATCAGTACCTCAGATTCGAGCTTCTTTTGAATTTCATCTTTGTTATCCAACTCAGCTATTAATTTTGGTAATTCATCATTCTTGCTTTTTAAGGACTCGATCTGTCAATAGAAAATCCAATGCATATGCGAGTCAATTAAAAGTGAACAACCAATTAAAAATGTATGAAAAATAATACTCCACGATCAGTACCTCAGATTCGAGCTTCTTTTGAATTTCATCTTTGTTATCCAACTTCGTTCTTAATTTTGGTAATTCATCATTCTTGCTTTTTAAGGACTCAATCTATCAATAGAAAAACCAATGCATATGCGAGTCTATCAAAAGTGAACAACCAATTAAAAAAGTATGAAAAATAATACTCCACAATCAATACCTCAGATTCGAGCTTCTTTTGAATTTTATCTTTGTTATCCAACTCAGCTCTTAATTTTGATAATTCATCATTCTTGAATGCATATGCGAGTCAATCAAAAGTGAACAACCAATTAAAAAAGTATGAAAAATAATACTCGACGATCACTACCTCTAATTCGAGCTTCTTTTGAATTTCATCTTTGTTATCCAACTCAACTCTTAATTTTGGTAATTCAAATGTATTTAGAAATATATTTTCTATTAGACAATACAAGGTGGATGTGAACAAGAGGGAAGAGAGTGGGAGCATGATATGATCTATATTTGGGTCCAAGAATTATGTTTTGTTTACAAATCTGAAGGTGTATTTTGTTTAACATTTTAGTAATGTAGAATATTTTATAAAATTATCTGTTACTTGATTTCAGATGGATTTTACAACAGATAAAATAGAGAGATGTTTATTATCAATAATAATAATTTTATTACACACCTTGACGTAAACTCCAAGTGCATCAAGATATAAGTTTGAGCGTCCATGGAAACCAATAATTTGACCACTAATTGGTCGAAATTTAAAGGGGAATCCCCCTCCTTTACCATATGGTCCAAAAGATCTCAAGTTTGTCTCAAATTCAAGTGATGTCAAAATAATTTGACCGACGTAATCACCATAGTGGCCATTAACAGAGGTAATGTACTCAAAATCTTCAAGATTTAACTACAAGACAAAGAGCATATAACATATATCATTAATATCCTTTTGGTGGCTACATTAATCAACATTTACTATTGATGAACACATTAATCAAAGTTCAAAATTGGTGACAAAATTCACTTCATTTCATTCCAACATAAGTGTAGGTTCGATTTAATGATTACTTTTATATTTTTCGTGCCAAATTTCACAGAAAAATCCTTGGTCACTATATTATTTTGTTTTTCATCACTTAAGAAGCCCCATTGGTACAATTATCAGTACCAGTTCAAGTGGTCCTGCTAACAGTAGGATAACATGTCCTGCATTTCACTACATTCTTCCTCTATTGTTATCATGTAATGGATCAATGTGGTCAATTTGCTTTACCAGGAAATAAGACTTTCCACTTCTCGCTCACAGAGTTGGAATTTTATTAGTTTAGAGATTAAAAAAGGTGGTACGTACCTCTGCCAGATATGCTCCTGAATATTGAAAACCCCACTCCTCGGTACTTTCCTCACTGTTATCATGTAGAAAACGTACAATAAGACAATGAATAACAGAAGTATGTCGAACACTGATCTTAACAATCCGATTGATGCCATTGATATTCATATCTTTCACTTCCCCACCACTCCCGCCAACTGGCCCGACCTTCTTTATGACAACTTGAGTTGATGCCTTCATTAAATTACACAGTGCGCAAAAGGAATTTTAAAGATGATTAATATATGAATTAGAGGAATTTCTCGCTAATTAGTTTCTGAACACTCATTTTTCATAGAAAACTTCATTTTGACATCTGTATAAAAAAGATAGCGCGTACCATTTTGGGAAAAATTTGATCACACTAGCGACGATGGAATTATTGCTGCATTTGTTGATTGCTTTGTTTTGTAGGCTTAGTGGTTCCTGGATGAATATATACTTGATGTAATTAAACACGCAATGATGTAATTAATTAGACACGCAAAAGCATGTCATCTCCGTGCACAGAATGATGTAATTAATAAATAAATAAATAAAACTAGTTGCATCCGCTGCATTTTTGCACAGACACCAATGCAAATTGCAAAATTTTGTATTAGCACATTTAATTATTTATTATTCGAGCAACGAGAATACCCTAGAGGACCATTTGTTCGCCATACTCTTGTTTGAGGTACTGATATTTATAATATATATGATAATACGGCGTACAAATTCTCCTCTTTTGTCTTTAATTCCAAGAATCCTCCTGTATGTAGTAAATGAATATGCATAAGACAAGACAAGGTAATTTCCTTTTTCGTATAGATGGTCGGCAAAAACACTTTCTCAATTATGACTCTGAATTAATGAAATATTTTAAAAAGTGTCACTACAGCAAAAACGCTAATCAACTAAGGTACATCATATACATTTTCTCAAAATTTTCATCAAAATCCATGTGTAAAGCAATAAGGTGCACTCCGAAAATGAACTTCAACATTCATACACAGATTTTTATAAAGAACCGTGTATAAATGTGCTCCAAGATTAATGCACAGTATTAAAAAAAACATGTATAAATGTTCTAGCTCATTTTCAGAAGTGTGTATAAATGCTCGGTAGGAGGCTTTTTAGATAAAAATTATGTTTGTAATTATATGCAACTTTTTGTATGATCCATGTGTGATAAAAGAAAAGCAAAAAATTTCACGTCATCGATCCATGCCCTCCTATTATAATGCATCTCTATCTATCTTTTTCTAAGTCATGTCTCTCATATCTAAAACATCTCTTCCATGTACATATATATTCCTTTGAGGCAACTCGATCCTCTAAACAGATGATGCTAAGGCGAGAGGTAAGACAAGGGAGGCGATATCTTCACTGAGAAGGCAGTAGGGGATGAAGAAACTTCAAATGGATGTAACCCTTCGCTCGAGTGTTCGATTTTCAGTGTTCTACCCTAATTCAGATAGCTTGAGAGGAGATCTGTAATCATTATAACCTATAGGCATAACTGCATATTCAGGTTCTGATGAAATTTTTTTATATTTTATTTTGTTTAACCGTAGTTTTTCTTAGATATTGATCATGTAAATGTATAAAGTCTCAGATCTTGGGTTTTATATTATATTTACATGTTTTTTTTAGTTAGAATGTTGTTCATTTAACAATTTGTTTAATGTAATTGTAAATTTATTTATATTGGTAAATGTAATGTTTTTTATATGTGTTGTTTTAATTTATATATTTTCAAAATTTAGTTTAGTGTTTTTGGTATACTGGTTAATGCAGTGCTTCATTTGAATTCAGATTTAAGATTGATTGGTGTTTTTTCTAAATAAATATGAATTATACACGTTTTTTTTAATAATTTGTGTTTTCATACTCGGTTTTAACATTTATAATTTATACTTTCAAAACCAATTCATACATAACTTGAATTGGAAGGTTTTGACTGAACATTAGATTTATTTTGATCACATACCTATGGAACATTAGACTTATTTTAACCTCTAAACACACCGTCCTATTAAAATATTTAAATAATAATTAAACTAATTAAGTTATTAAATGACACACTGTCCTAATAAGATATATAAATGACTTGCTACTTTAATTCCTTTTTGGTTATTCCTTGGAGACTTGTGAGTGCTGGACTCAAGGCATTTCCCTTGTCTAGTCAACTGGATTGTTTTTAAGATCAAAGGACAGTCACAGTGTGAGTCCAAAGGTTGCATCAATTGCTAATTAAATGCTATTCAATTTCCAATATGAAAGGGGTAAGCAAACGATGTGTGGAACCTGATCGTCATTTTCTTTATTCAAAGATACTGATTTGACAATATTCAGATTGTTTAACGAATTTTCTTAAATGGGAACTAGAAATTGATTTTGACGGCCATTCGGTTTAAAATAGTTTGATTTGAAATTGTCGAATTTAAACTGGCAACTGATATTATTACAACGTATAATTTATTGTTGACATAACACTATATTTTTTTTGTTATTTTATAGTCAATTTTGCCCCTGAATAATATTTCATCTAGCATTGGACTGTCTTTCATCAATTACTGCACAATATTAGTTTTCTTAAATTCCATTATAAAAAGTAAAATAAAATTCTTATACATTTGCTACTTAATTCTAGTAGATCATTTAAATTATTTAACTGAATATTTTTATACTTGTAGTTGTAGTCAATAAGTTCAAATCAAAAAGCTGTACCAAAATTTTTTTATACTTGTCCTTGTTGTTTGTAATACATAATAGGCTACAAAAGTAATTGAAACAAATTGAAGCCTTATAATTCGCTCCGATGTGATTAATTTCTTTCTCTTTTTTATGTGCAATCACACTAAGAAGTGAATAACCCATATTATAAAAACATAATCTGATATCGATAAGAATTTCAGAATTTTAAGAATATATAAATGTTCTCTCTTCCACTATGAAATTACCACTAAAATCATACTAAAATCGTCTGAAATATTAAATGACACTTGTAAGTAATAGAACATAATGGTAACAATGATCATAAAATAATAATGAAGTAATTATAAAATGATATGATCCATATATATAATAGAGAAGGTTATAATAAAACACAGAAAGCAGATTCAAGACAACATAAAATCTTTACTTTGTAAGAGATATGTTCCAAAATAGAGAAGTTGTTGCTCTAGCATTCCATGTGTTTCTCTATTTCTAGTTTGTTGTTCTGCTTTTGTAATTCTCCCTTAACATTGAGCACCAATATTGATGCTCAAATTCAACTATATGTAAGATAAAAGGAAAATTATTTATATGAAATTAACAAAATTTAGAAGTGATAGTGAGAGGAGAGAGGGAGACATCTTGCTCAATTACTAAAGAAAAAGAAATAAAAAGGAAAGAGTAGCTAGTCTCTCAAGCAAAGAATTTCCATATCATCAAAGAGGAACGAAGAAGTAAAGAATAAAACATATGCATATCCACATTACTAAAAGCAAGAGAATTTCACCATTTCCTTGTCTTGCAATTATGCTTTACACCTCTTATGAATAATTAAATTAAGCTTCAAATTTACAAAAGAGAAAACAAAATCAAAAGGAAAAGGTACCACACATAGAACGAAAGGAATATTAAGAGCATCTCTATCTCAAAAAACATTTAGAAATTAAAATTAGCCACATCACTGAGTTTAGCAGTTAAGGGATTCATAATTTCTAAATCACTCCATCCCAAAAATTAATTATGAATTGCAATTAAGAGAGTGAGAGTGCTACATATAAGGAAAGAAAATATTTGAACCTATTAATTAGCTAGCGTATCATTAAAAAAAGCATTTTATTTTAAAGAAAATTTGCTAATTTAGAAAATGTGGTACATCCCAGCAATTATCACATCAGATTATCAATCTAAAAGAAATCACTGTTGTAGTAACAAAAGGAATTAATTGAACCGTGCATTAACTACTATTTATTTAAGCTAATAATAACAACAACAACAACAACAAATGAATTTCTCATGAACAGAGAGATTATGCAAGACTATAATTTACCTATTGGCGAAGAGAAAACAGAGCCAGATAAGAGATATCTGACATCGAAAACTGGAATGCACAAATTAGTGGATATGGACCATTCATTTTAACTTGGCACAAATTTCAAAGCCTAGTAATACTTCTACGTGCGCTAGCCCGAATCTCAAACCGTAAAGTGAAGGGAATCTTTTACAGTAATGGAGAGAATACTTGTCCAACAACATGCTGCTTCTTTCCTCAAGGGCTTGTGAAGAATGAGAATAAAGCAAACATCCAAGAACGAGGATGCATCAATGCAAAAAGAGAAATATTGAGAGCCATGCGAGAAAAGATTAACTTGGGAATGAATAATGTGTAAGGTATAGAGCTAGAGATGCATATATTCTAATTTATTTACACTCAGAAAATATTGGAATATTTTCTCTGTCTCATTCATACCTCACATCTTTATATTATTTTTAATATTCAAACAATCGATTTGAATCATTTAACATGACATCCGTATTAAAATGTGTTTGACGGCCAAATTTTATGTTCATTGAAAAATAATTATTATTTTTTTAGATAGGTACAAAATCACTTCTTTTTAATGGGTTTATGAAAAACAGTGATTTTAATATGGACAAATTTGGTCAGCAGAACTCCTGAATCTATCATTTTGGATTGGTTTCAAACGACGAATTCAATATGTTGAAACCGATCTACTTTACGGGTAATGTGTTTACATGCAAAATTTTGAACATTTTGAATCTATTTAGTACAATTTTGAAAGCTAAAATAAATGAAGTTCTACATGTTATTTCATTACATTTATTTTGCATTATTTTTTACCATTTTATTTTATAATAAATGAATTTTAAAATTTTACATGTACACATATCACTTGTAAAATTGAAACTTTCAACGGTTTTAATAGATTTTAGAGTTACACTCATCAAATTATCTTGATGATCATAGTACAAGCTATCTTTGCTTGCGGTATTGTATCAATTATTCATTAAAAAAAAAATGGTGAGCAAAACTAGAGTATTGTATCATTTATTGGATCGGAGATATTTATTGACAATTTTAATTGCGTTGCCCGGATCAATTGTAGAGAAAACCATATTCTTTGAAACAACAAAATTTTCAAGTCTATCGCTTATTTGCAATTTTCTGAAGTGATTGTACCCAGTAAGACTAATGGGCCTTGTGCCAAAACCCAAGGGCTGCGCGCAAAATAGCAGTCCCTTTCAATCCCTTAATCAAACTTGTGATACTTTAATATTTTTAATTTAAATTTGGAAAGAACTTGAGACCCCCGCAGAGAAGGGGTTTTTTTTTTTTTTGGTATTGAAGCACGAGAACAATAAAAAATTTAAGATATATATAAGCTGTTGTAAAATTAAAGTAAAGTTATATGTTGCCAAAACTCTTGGTTATGATCTAGTTTGGACCAAAATTTCATACAAACTTAGTTGTACGTATTAGATCCAACATATCAGAAAAGGAGTTCTCATGTGATCCATAATATGATGCATCTTGAATAAAGGTCTCCAACATTGCATCTCCAATAAGAATCCATTGATTAACATATATGTGCATACATAATAGAGAATAAAAATTCTCCTTTGAAATTTCCGTCCAAAATTACAAGAAAATATTTATCCATAAAATTAGTTGAATCTGTATAGCTTTTATACAAACCACTGAAAATCAATTTCATAAAAAAAAATTATTGCATCTTATATGAATTTACGATTGCTCTGATACCAAATAATAGACATAATAAAAACATAACGTGTTTTTCAATTAAAACACAAGCAATCAGAATCCGTAAATCCAAAATAAAATAGCAAAGGAATTTAAATCTTATAGTTCTGAAGTGCAGACAACTTTAGGTAGAAGCGTTAATACTGATTTTCAATGGTTTTCCTCAGATCTGATGATGGAGACCTTCAGCGTTTTCTTTACTTCTATCTTTTGTAAACTTATTGGACGAAAAACGTTTCAGAAAATAAAATCCCTTAAAAACAGTAGTGAGAGAAAACTTTTCCAGAATATGACCCCTTAAAATTAGTGGGCAGAAAAACGTTTTTGGAATGGTATCCGTCCAAATAGAGAAGAGGTATTTTTTATTATCTGAGGCAACCTTTGGGACCAGTACATTTATTAATAGCAATCCGAATTTTTCCATTAAAAAATCAGATGCCTTTTTGTTAATTTCTTTAAATGAAATTGGTGCACAGTAATAACATAGCCCACATAATAAAATAAAACTAATATACATATATATTTATAGGATTGTGGATGATAAAATCGCCTTGCGCTGATAGCATGGCGGGTTGTCGACCTCGTTGTCGGGGTGTGACAACTAAACTGGTATCAGAGCGTTCCTTCCTCAGACTGTGCTTGGGTCCTTGATCCGTTTGTTATCTATATCCGATCAGAATTTGATTTGTTTGATTTATGCGATCCATTTGAATAGTTTCAGTAAGTTCATTTGATGATGATTTTAAAAATATCTATTTGTAATATTATTTAATTAGTTATCATTCGGTTTATCTATATATGAAACTACTTTTGGTAATTATTGAATTTAATGGTGAGTAAATTAATCACATGATAATTTGGTTCAATTTAATGATGTTCTCCAATTGTTCTGTATTTAAAAAATTGATTTGATTACTGTTTATTATGCCCCTTTTGATCTGAATATCATATGTTTGAATTTTGAGAACAAAATTCTTTTGAAGGGAGAGAATTTGTAACATCCCATAACTTGTTTACAAGTGTTTTGAACTTATTTTTAATATTAAAAAATTTAAACATTAGAATTGTAAAATTAAAGGATTTAAAAAAAATAAAGGATCTATTGACAAAATTTGTTATCTTTACAAAAGAAAAAAAAATAATGGAGAAGGACCAACGTGGCACCCATGCCACGTGGCCTTTCCATATGTTGCCACTATCTTTTTTACCACCGTATGAAAACCTCTTATATGTGGGTTATTCACTTGGAATAGGATGAAAAATAAAACAAAGTAAAGTTTGAACTATGGGAGAAAGAGAGAAAGAAATAGAGAAATAAAAACAAATATTTTGATAAACAAAAGAAGATATGATATTGAGCTCTTGTCTGAATGGTGTTCCGACTACGTCGTGTTAATTCTGAACAATCGTTGTAGTTTGATTTGGATTCTCTGGATTGATCGTTATCAGGTAACTAAACTTCTCTTTAATCTGTGTTTTCAATTTGTTTGGTAGATTTGAATTTTCAATTGGGTATTGGATTATGAGGCATATTTAATGGGATAGCGGGTCTGAGGTTCGAATTTGATTTGTAATATGATACGATTGTGCGTTCTGAGAAATTGTGAAATGAAATGAATGTGTGAATTGAAGTGATATTGTGTGGATGTTGTGTGAATTGATTTACTGATAACTCAAACCCAGGTGCTATCACCAGTTAAATATGTATTAATAATTTTACTTGAATTTGTGTGAATTAATTCAATTTGTTTAATGGTTGTTTAATTAAGCCAGTTATGGAGAAGCTCATCATTAAATAACCGGTTACTGAGCTTTGTAGCTTATTCTGTATTGTTTATGTTTGTTTTTTTTGTTTGCGACGTAGGTTGACGGGACGAAGGATGGATATAAGGGTGCCTCAATTGTCGCGACTCCTAGTCTAGTGGCGGAGTTGTGACAATTGTGTTAAATTCATATTTTCTTAAAATTTAGTTTAGTATTTTTATATATTGGTAAATTTATTGTTTAATTTAAATTCAGATCTAGATTTTGATGGTTATATTTTTTGATATGAATTGTATATGATATTAACCAATTGTACTCAATATTTTTATAGTAGTAACGGAGTACTTAATAACATAGATCAGCATAAAAAACAGTTGACTTGGTCAAAGTCTTCTCCTGTCAACATCTGCAAATCACCATCGCATTAATTTTTCCAACAACCTTGAAAAGAGCATTGAGCCATCACAATAACTTTAATTGTGAGGCATGATTGAAGTACAAAATTAATGAAATATTTGAGCCTTCCTCTTAATTCATATGTAATGTCAATTGTCTAGGCCATTGTTTATCTCTAGATCTGTGAATTGCCCATCCTTGGACTGTGCCTCAGGCTTGGTTAGTTTTTTGTTTGGGCCAAAATCGAATTGTTGAGTCTTATTGGTTCATCCATTTGGTTTTGTTATTGTTAGTTCATATATAAAGTTGTGCGTGTTCATGAATATATATTGTCTCTTGTATTAAACATTTGTTCATCAAAACATTAAATTAATTTGTATATTTATCCACCAAAAGCAAAAAAAAAATTATTAATGTTTCTATTTCTAAGTTTACTAAATCTAAAATATTGATTAAGAAAGAAAATAATTATTGTGCTCTTAATTAATCAACAGTTTTTTGTAGATAAGTTCAAAATAATAAACAACTCTGGTCATATAGATAACCCAAGTTCTCACTTCATTAACAAAAAAAATAAGCACTAAAAATACATCCAACTTTAATGCATCCTTTCTTGTCTAGATAACCCCAAGTTCAAAATAATAAACAACTCTGATCATATAGATATCCCAAGTTCTCACATCATTAACAAAAAAAAATATGCACTTAAAATACATCCAACTTTTATGCATCCTTTCTTGTCTAATCTAACCCGTGTAATCCGCATTAAGATATAACCGTTCAATTTACCAATTTACAATTTTAATGTACACACAATTCTCGACACAAATCTGCACCTTAGACCCCACCTGTCAGTCAATCCTACACAGCTAACCCTTTCCCTGGGCCTTACCCGTGAACTATCCCCGGCACTTACAACAGGAACCGTGTTGGTGCCAGTAGTACATCGTGCCCATGTAACTGCTTATATGATGATAACTGGACCAAGATAAATTGAAATGTGAGTTCCTAATTCTGAGTTATGGAGTTCTTTTCCTTTCTCCTTTTTTGGCATTGAAAATATTTGTTAGTAGTTATGATTTGAACCCTTTGCTATTGCAGACACACACAGAGAGGTAGTGAGGGTCAAGGGTGGAAGTCATTGTAATTTTAGATTATTTGTATGTGAAGGAATGGTTGAGTCGGTGCTATTAAGTATATTGTTTTTAATAGCATTTTGTGCTTTGACATTAGGTTGTTAACAGCATTTGAAAGACTCATATGTATTTCAATTTGGTTGAAGCTTTTTGTGTTAGTTGATCTTTATTTCTTTCTCATTTATGGTGTTCTCTCTTTGTATTGCCACCATATTCGTTTTTATTTATAAAGGAGGTTTCTTTTTCTGTCAGTGTATCACGTCTATCTATGCTTTGGCTTTTTAAACCAAATCAACTAGGTACGACGCAAACAAAAAAATTAAAATAAATAAATAAATAAATCCAAAATTTATTTATATTCAATTTTAATTTCACAATCCACAACCCATTTTTCACACTCAGAAAAATTTTCACATTTCAACATTTTTCACAAGGGAACAAAGGGGGTCTAATAGGCATTGTACCAAATTCTCTCTCATTCTCAGTGTTTTAATAATCGGTTCTTATTCGGTATTCGGAAAGCCACCGAATACAGCATATACAGTATGCGGCCGAATATTCGGATTTTTATTCGGATTTATATATATATTCATATTTTCAAATGAAAAATCATTGGCATTAACTCTAATAAACATTGATAAACATTACAAATAAACATAAATAAAACATAACACAAGTTAGAACAAGTTAACAACCCATAGTACAAATTATAAAACTGCAAATAAGCATAAATAAAACATAAGTTCGAACTTAAATAAATGAAATTATAACTTATTTGGATTTTTATTCTCTATTCGGAAATATTCGGTTCATATTCAGAAATATTCGGTTCTTATTTGGATTCTTATTCTCTATTCGGAAATATTCAGCCGAATAGATAATATGCGGAAAAAATATGCAGCCAAAAAGATAATATGCGGAAAAAATATGCGGCTGAATATTCAAAACCGAATATTGGACCGAATACTCATTTCCTATTCGGTTTCCAACCGAATACGAATATTCAGCCAAATAGACCGAATATTAAAACACTGCTCATGCTCAATCTCGACAATAATTTTAGAGAGTCTAGAAACAGTAATTTTGTACCTAAGTAAAAAAATATTAAAAGTTAATCTTGCAAAAAAAAAATGGTCTTGGAGAACATTTTATGCATGAGGCATTTGAACCCTCAATATACAATTGACCAACTTTACTTAATTTTGTATGATGTAAGTGAGATCAAAACTACCAATCACAAATCAAAAATGAAATGAAAAATTAGACTATACTAAATGTTAATATTAATAGTTAAATCACAAAATTATAACGTAATATTAATTGGATTTTGTGACATGAAAAATGAAGTTTAGATGACTGATGAATCTACCTCATATTATAGGTGTATAAATATATGAAAGGTGAATAATTTGATATGCATAAATTAATTTATTTAATAACACACAGTACATCCATCGGATTACATGAAATCCCAATCAATCTAGCTCGCTGCCTCCCACCAAAAAAAATTAAATATGCTACTTTTGAACAATCCATACAAATTGCAAAAGTAAACAAAGTCAAAATCTGGAAATTAAGGAGTAGATAAAATAAACCTTAAATATTTTAAACACGATTAAAGCAATCCCAAGACATGCAACTCCGAATAGGAGGTTTGTGATGTTCGACTTGCAACAAGCCTTCTTCTTGCACTTGCATTCCCTTAATTTAATTAGCAACATAAAAATAATGATAAAAACACTAAGATATGAAATGAAAGTAAAGAAGATTTTATGTGAAAAATAACTGGTACTGTACATACCATTTTGCAAACATAACAGCCATTGTAATTAATTTCCTCATCAAACTATATAGGGTTTTGAAGTTTAGAAGCTTATACGCTATTTACTTTTTTGTTCATGTGAAAAATTACATTTCATGGCCTCAAAAAGTTCAACAGAATAGAAAGTGAATGGTAAAATCTTGCAAACTATATTACTCTATATAAATATATAACTGCGTCTGAAGACAATTATACAATAATCTGAGGATTACATAACTAGATGCATTCATGGAGTGCTTTTCTTATAAATTATACTACAAAAATGTGATTTGAAAGTTCCTCTGAAGATTTCGGTTTATGTTAGACAACAGGGGAATGTACGCAGGTTATTATTAATGGATAAAATTGGACAGGCTATGGAATGTATATTGCATCAAACTTAGATGCTAACCATTAAACCATATGATGTAACAGTAGATCTAATTTTACTAATGAAAATGGTGTTATGATATTGAACACTATAATCCATTTTTTATATTTCAATCAACATGTTTAAATTGAACATATTTTTCTCAGAAGCGCAACTGTTTTGTTACGAAAAGCCGAAGATGATCTGAGTAAGGAAAGCACTGATCTAATTCATAATCTTAATTCATACATGGGAAGGAAAATGCCATATGCGGAGAATGAATTGGGGCGGATTGATTTTAATTTTCACTCAGTTGAAGGACAGAGAGAGCAAGAGAAGGAACCGGGCAGCACGGTCAATGGCTTGGGCAGAAAATAAATGAAACAGGGACGCTGAGTTTGCGCCGCTATTAAAGGGCTATCCGTAACCGTTGAGCGTAAATTCCGCTGCAATGTGGGTCCAGAAGAGTCTGAATTGGAGGAAGTGTTAGCGGACGGCACGGGATAAAACTGGAGGAAGTGTTATAACTGCTCTTCTGACATGGCTGCTTATTTGGCATACGAATATTTAATCTAGCATTAGGAGAAAATAAATAATGCGAACAACATTTTACCAACATATATACTTTCTAATATTAATTAGTAATTCTAATAATTTACGCGGACAAATGTAAAATTAAGGAAACTAAGGGAGATAAGAAAAGCAAATAAACATTATATATATGCAAATAAGGACAGTTTTATGAAATATTTATATTTATATTTATTAACAACATACTCCCGTAGGATTTAAATATATATAAACCGTGTCATACTCCCTTTCCCTTTCTTTCTATTTACCTCAACCTTAGAACTGATTAAAAATAAATTCAACAGACCTCATACTGGTATACAAAGCTATATATACGTACCTTGATTGTAGCAATTCCTTGTTTGCATCTTCCAAGCCCTTCTCCTTAGTCTGCAGCTTCTCATTCTCATTTTCTATGTTCTTAATATTTCAAAAGAGAAACCAATGCATATGTGGATCAATCAAAATTGAGTAACTAATTTTAAAACTATGAAAAATAATATGGCTCTCAATTCTTGCGAGTGCATCAAAAGCACGACCTCTATACTAATTAAAATTAGTTTGCAGTAACTCATTCAAGTTTTGCATGTATTCAATCTATATATAGATAAACCAATACATATGCGGGTCATTCAAAAAGAGAACCAATTAGAAAAGTATGAAAATTAATACTTCATGATCAGTACCTCATATTTGAGCTTCTTAAGGACTCAATCTATCAATAGATAAACTAATGCATATGCGGGTCAATCAAAAGTGAAAAACCAATTAGAAAAGTATGAACAATAATACTCCATGATTAGTACCTCCGATTCGAGCTTCTTTTGAATTTCATCTTTGTTATCCAACTCAACTCTTAATTTTGGTAATTCATCATTCTTGCTTTTTAAGGACTCGATCTTTTAATAGAAAAACCAATACATTTGCGAGTCAATAAAAAGTGAACAACCAATTAAAAAAGTATGAAAAATAATACTCCATTATCAGTACCTCTGATTCAAGCTTCTTTTGAATTTCATCTTTGTTATCCAACTCAGCTCTTAATTTTGGTAATTCATCATTCTTACTTTTTAAGGACTCAATCTATCAATAGAAACACCAATGCATATACGAGTCAATCAACAGTTAACAACCTATTAAAAATGTACGAAAAATAATACTCCACGGTCAGTACCTCAGATTCTAGCTTCTTTTGAATTTCATCTCTGTTATCCAACTCAGCTCTTAATTGTGGTAATTCATCATTCTTGCTTTTTAAGAACTCGATCTATCAATAGAAAACCAACACATAAGCGAGTCAATTAAAAATAAACAACCAATTAAAATGTATGAAAATTAATAATGCACGATTAATACCTCAGATTCGAGCTTCTTTTGAATTTCATCTTTGTTATCCAACTCAGCTCTTAATTCTGGTAATTCATCATTCTTGCTTTTTAAGAACTCGATCTATCAATAGGAAAACCAATGCATAAGCGAGTCAATCAAAAATGAACAACCAATTAAAAAGTATGAAAAATAATACTCCACGATCAATACCTCAAATTTGAGTTTCTTTTGAATTTCATCTTTGTTATCCAACTCAACTCTTAATTTTGGTAATTCATCATTCTCCCTTTTTAAGGACTTGATCTATCAATAGGAAAACCAATGCACATGAGGGTCAATTAAAATTTAAAAGTGAACAACCAATTAAAAAAGTATGAAAATAATACTTCGCGATCAATACCTCAGATTCGAGCTTCTTTTGAATTTCATCTTTGTTATTCAGCTCAGCTCTTAATTTTGGTAATTCATCATTCTTGTTTTTCAAGGACTCGATCTATCAATAGAAAAATCAATGCATATGCGAGTGAAGAACCAATTTAAAAAGTATGACAAATAATACTCCACGATTACTACCTCAAATTCGAGCTTCTTTTGAGTTTCATCTTTGTTACCCAACTCATCTCTTAATTTTGGTAATTCATCATTCTTGATCTTTAAGGACTCGATCTATCAATAGAAAAACCAATGCATATGCAAGTCAATTAAAAGTGAACAACTCATTAAAAAAGTATGAAAATAATACTCCACGATCAGTACCTCTGATTCGAGCTTCTTTTGAATTTCATCTTTGTTATCCAACTCAGCTCTTAATTTTGGTAATTCATCATTCTTGTTTTTTAAGGACTCAATCTATCAATGGAAAAACCAATGCATATGTGAGTCAATCAATAGTAAACAACCAATTAAAAAAGTATGCAAAATAATACTCCACGATCAGTACCTCAAATTCGAGGTTCTTTTGAATTTCATCTTTGTTATCCAACTCACCTCTTAATTTTGGTAATTCATCATTTTTGCTCTTTAAGGATTCGATCTATCAAATCAAAAACCAATGCATATGGTAGTCAATCAATAGTTAACAACCAATTAAAAATGTATGCAAAATAATACTCCACAATCAATATCTCAGATTCGAGCTTCATTTGAATTTCATCTTTGTTATCCAACTCGTCTCTTAATTTTTGTAATTCATCATTCTTGCTGTTTAACGACTCGATCTATCAATAGCAAAACCAATGCATATGCAAGCCAATCAAAAGTGAACAATAAATTAAGAAAGTATGAAAAATAATACTCCACGATCAGTACCTCAGATTCGAGCTTCTTTTGAATTTCATCTTTGTTATCCAACTCCGCTCTTAATTTTGGTAATTCATCATTCTTGCTTTTTAAGGACTCGATCTATCGAAAGAAAAACCAATGCGTATGTGAGTGAACAACCAATTAAAAAAGTATGAAAAATAATACTCCACGATCAGTACCTCAGATTCGAGCTTCTTTTGAATTTCACTTTTGTCATCCAACTCAACTCTTAATTTTGGTAATTCATCATTCTTGCTTTTTAAGGACTTGATCTATCAATAGAAAAAAAATGCATATGCGAGCCAATCAAAAGTGAACAACCAATTAAAAAAATATGAAAAATAACAGTCCACGATCAGTACCTCAGATTCGAGCTTCTTTTGAATTTCATCTTTGTTATCCAACTCAGCTCTTAATTTTGGTAATTCATCATTCTTACTTTTTAAGGACTCAATCTATCAATAGAAAAACCATTGCATATACGAGTCAATCAACAGTGAACAACCAATTAAAAATGTATGAAAAATAATATTCCACAGTCAGTACCTCAAATTCGAGTTTCTTTTGTACTTCATCTTTATTATCCAACTCAGCTCTTAACTTTGGTAATTCATCATTCTTGTTTTTTAAGGACTCGATCTTTCAATAGAAAAACCAATACATTTGCGAGTCAATCAAAAGTGAACAACCAATTAAAAATGTATGAAAAATAATACTCCGTGATCAGTACCTCAGATTCGAGCTTCTTTTGAATTTCATCTTTGTTATCTAGCTCAGCTCTTAATTTTGGTAATTCATCATTCTTGAATGCATATGTGAGTCAATCAAAAGTGAAAAACCAATTAAAAAGTATGAAAATAATATTCCAGAATCAGTACCTCCGATTCGAGCTTCTTTTGAATTTCGTCTTTGTTATCCAACTCAGCTCTTAATTTTGGTAATTCAAATGTATTTAAAAATACATTTTCTATTAGACAATATAAGGTGGAAGTAAACGAGAGGGAAGAGAGTGGGAGCATGATATGATCTATATTTGGGTCCAAAAATTATGTTTTGTTTACAAATCTGAAGGTGTATTTTGTTTAACATTTTAATAATGTAGAATATTTTATGAAATTGTTTGTTACTTGATTTCAGATGGATTTTACAACAGATAAAATAGAGATGTCTATTATCAATAATAATAATTTTGTTACATACCTTGACGTAAACTCCAAGTGAATAAATAAACGTTCCTGAGCCTCCATAGAAACCAATAATTTGACCACTAATTGCTGGAAGTTCAAAGGAGAATTTCTCTCCTGTACCATATGGTCCAAAAGATCTCTTGTTTGTCTCAAATTCAAGTGATTTCAGAACAATTGTAGTCCCAGTGTAACCAAAGTGGCCTTTAACGGAGGTAATGTACTCAGAATCTTCAAGATTTAACTACAAGACAAAGAGCATATAACATATATCATTAATATCCTTTTGGTGGCTACATTAATCAACATTTACTATTGATGAACACTTTAATCAAAGTTTAAAATTGGTGACAAAATTCACTTCATTTCATTCCAACATAAGTGTAGGTTCGATTTAATGATTACTTTTATATTTTTCGTGCCAAATTTCACAGAAAAATCCTTGGTCACTATATTATTTTGTTTTTCATCACTTAAGAAGCCCCATTGGTACAGTGATCAGTACCAGTTCAAGTGGTCCTGCTAACAGTAGGATAACATGCATGTCCTGCATTTCACTACATTCTTCCTCTATTGTTATCAAGTAATGGATCAATGTGGTCAATTTGCTTTACCAGGAAATAAGACTTTCCACTTCTCGCTCACAGAGTTGGAATTTTATTAGTTTAGAGATTAAAAAAGGTGGTACCTCTGCCAGGTTTGAATCTGAAAATGGTGTACCCCACACCTCGGTACTTCCCTCACCGTTATCATGTAGAAAACATACAGTAAAACAATCAATAACTTCAGGACGATGTTCAACACTGATCTTAACAATGCGATTGATGCCATTGATATTCATATCTTTCACTACCCCAGTAGTCCAGCCAACTGGCCCGACCTTCTTTATGACAACTTGAGTTGATGCCTTCATTAAATCACACAGTGCGCAAAAGGAATTTTAAAGATGATTAATATATGAATTAGAGGAATTTCTCGCTAATTAGTTTTTGAACACTCATTTTTCATAGAAAACTTCATTTTGACATCTGTATAAAAAAGATGGCGCGTACCATTTTGGGAAAAATTTGATCACACTTGCGACAATGGAATTATTGCTGCATTTGTTGATTGCTTTGTTTTGTAGGCTTAGTGGTTCCTGGATGAATATATACTTGATGTAATTAAACACGCAATGATGTAATTAAATAGACACGCAAAAGCATGTCATCTCCGTGCACAAAATGATGTAATTAATAATTAAATAAATAAACTAGTTGCATATGCTGCATTTTTGCACAGACATCAATGCAAATTGCAAAATCTTGTATTAGCACATTTAATTATTTATTATTCGACCAATGAGAATACCCTAGAGGACCATTTGTTCGTCATACTCTTGTTTGAGGTACTGATATTTATAATATATATGATAATACGGCGTACAAATTCTCCTCTTTTGTCTTTAATTCCAAGAATCCTCCTGTATGTAGTAAATGAATATGCATAAGACTAGACAAGGTAATTTTCCTTTTTCGTATAGATGGTCGGCAAAAAAACTTTCTCAATTATGATTCCGAATTAATGAAATATTTTGCAAAGTGTCACTACAGCAAAAACGCTAATCAACTAAGGTACATCATATACATTTTCTCAAAATTTTCATTAAATCCATGTGTAAAGCAAGAAGGTGCGCTCCGAAAATGAGCTTCAACATTCATACACAGATTTTTATAAAGAACCGTGTATAAATGTGCTCCAAGATTAATGCATAGTATTAAAAAAAATTGTATAAATGTTCTAGCTCATTTTCAGAAGCGTGTATAAATGCTCGGTAGGAGGCTTTTTTTAGATAAAAATTATGTGTGTAATTATATGCAACTTTTTGTATGATCCATGTGTAATAAAAGAAAAGCAAAAAATTTCACGTCATCGATCCATGCCCTCCTATTATAATGTATCTCTATCTATCTTTTTCTAAGACATGTCTCTCATATCTAAAACATCTCTTCCATGTACATATATATTCCTTTGAGGCAACTCGATCCTCTAAACAGATGATGCTAAGGTGAGAGATAAGACAAGGGAGACGATATCTTCACTGAGAAGGCAATAGGGGATGAAGAAACTTCAAATGGATGTAACCCTTCACTCGAGTGTTCCATTTTCAGTGTTCTACCCTAATTCAGATAGCTTACGAGTAGATATGTAATCATTGTAACCTATAGGCATAACTGAATATTCAGGTTCTGATGAAGTTTTTTATATTTTATTTTGTTTAACTGTAGTTTTTCTTAGATATTGATCATGTAAATGTATAAAGTCTCAGACCTTGGGTTTTATGTTATATTTACAAGTATTTTTTAGTAAGAATGTTGTTCATTTAACAATTTGTTTAATGTAATTGTAAATTTATTTATATTGGTAAATGTAAGGTTTTTGATGTGTTGTTTTAATTAATATATTTTCGAAATTTAGTTTAGTATTTTTGGTATACTGGTTAATGTAGTGCTTCATTTGAATTCTGATTTAAGATTGATTGGTACTTTTTCTAAATAAATATGAATTATACACGTTTTTTTTTAATAATTTGTGTTTTCATACTTGGTTTTAACATTTATAATTTATACTTTCAAAACCAATTCATACATAACTTGAATTGGAAGGTTTTGACTGAACATTAGACTTATTTTGATCACATACCTATGGAACATTAGACTTATTTTAACCTCTAAACACACCGTCCTATTAAAATATTTAAATAATAATTAAACTAATTAAGTTATTAAATGACACACTGTCCTAATAAGATATATAAATGACTTGCTACTTTAATTCCTTTTTGGTTATTCCTTGGAGACTTGTGAGTGGTGGACTCAAGGCATTTCCCTTGTCTAGTCAACTGGATCGTTTTTAAGATCAAAGGATAGTCACGGTGTGAGGCGAAAGGTTGGATCAATTGCTAATTAAATGCTATTCAATTTCCAATATGAAAGGGGTAAGCAAACGGTCTGATATTCTAAATCTGTACCGCCGTATGTGTGGAACCTGATCGTCATTTTCTTTATTCAAAGATACTGATTTGACAATATTCAGATTGTTTGACAAATTTCCTTAAATGGGAACTAAAAATTGATTTTGACGGCCGTTCGGTTTAAAATAGTTTGATTTGAAATTGTCGAATTTAAACTGGCAACTGATATTAGCACAACGTATAATTTATTATTGACATAACACTATATATATATATATATATATAGTCAATTTTGCCCCTGAATAATCTTTCGTCTAGCATTGGACTGTCTTTCATCAATTACTGCACAATATTAGTTTCCTTAAATTCCATTATAAAAAGTAAAATAAAATTTTTATACATTTGCTACTTCTAGTAGATCATTTAAATTATTTAACTGAATATTTTTATACTTGTAGTTGTAGTCAATAAGTTCAAATCAAAAAGTTGTACCAAATTTTTTTTATACTTGTCCTTGCTGTTTGTAATACATAATAGTCTACAAAAGTAATTGGAACAAATTGAAGCCTTATAATTCACTCCGATGTGATTAATTTATTTCTCTTTTTTATGTGCAATCACACTAAGAAGTGAATAACCCATATTATAAAAACATAGTCTGATATCAATAAGAATTTCAGAATTTTAAGAATATATAAATGTTCTCTCTTCCACTATGAAATTACCACTAAAATTATACTAAAATTGTCTGAAATATTAAATGACACTTGTAAGTAATAGAACATAATGGTAACAATGATCATAAAATAATAATAAAGTAATTATAAAATTATATGATCCATATATATAATAGAGAAGATTATAATAAAACACAGAAAGCAGATTCAAGACAACATAAAATCTTTACCTTGTAAGAGATATGTTCCAAAATAGAGAAGTTATTGCTCTAGCATTCCATGTGTTTCTCTATTTTCTAGTTTGTTGTTCTGCTTTTGTAATTCTCTCTTAACATTGAGCACCAAAATTGATGCTCAAATTCAACAATATGTAAGATAAAACGAAAATTATTTTTATGAAATTAACAAAATTTAGAAGTGGTAGTGAGAGGAGAGAGGGAGACATCTTGCTCAATTACTAAAGAAAAAGAAATAAAAAGGAAAGAGTAGCTAGTCTCTCAAGCAAAGAATTTCCATATCATCAAAGAGGAAAGAAAAAAGTAAAGAATAAAACATATGCATATCGACATTACTAAAAGCAAGAGCATTTCACCATTTCCTTGTCTTGCAATTATGCTTTACACCTCTTATGAATAATTAAATTAAGCTTCAAATTTACAAAACAGAAAACAAAACCAAAAGGAAAAGGTACCACACATAGAACTAAAGGAACATTAAGAGCAACTCTATCTCAAAAAACATTTAAAAATTAAAATTAGCCATATCACTGAGTTTAGCAGTTAAGAGATTCATAATTTCTAAATCACTCCATCCCAAAAATAAATTATGAATTGCAATTAAGAGAGTGAGAGTGCTACATATAAGGAAAGAAAATATTTGAACCTATTAATTAGCTAGCGTATCATTAAAAAAATATTTTCTTTTAAAGCAAATTTGCTAATTTAGAAAATGTGGTACATATTGTTTTTAATAGCATTTTGTGCTTTGACATTAGGTTGTTAACAGCATTTGAAAGATTCATATGTATTTCAATTTGGTTGAAGCTTTTTGTGTTAGTTGATCTTTATTTCTTTCTCATTTATGGTGTTCTCTCTTTGTATTGCCACCATATTCGTTTTTATTTATAAAGGAGTTTTCTTTTTTGGTCAGTGTATCCCACATCTATCCATGCTTTGGCTTTTTAAATCAAATCAACTAGGTACGACGCAAACAAAAAAAAATCCAAAATTTATTTATATTCAATTTTAATTTCACAATTCACAACCCATTTTTCACACTCAAAAAAAAATTTCACATTTCAACATTTTTCACAAGGGAACAAAGAGGGCCTAATAGGCATCGTACCAAATTCTCTCTCATGCTCAATCTCGACAGTAATTTTAGAGAGTCTAGAAACAGTAATTTTGTACCCCAAGTAAAAAATATTAAAAGTTTTTTTTTTTTAAAATGGTCTCGGAGCACATTTTTTGCATGTAGCATTTGAACCCTCAATATACAATTGACCAACTTTACTAAATTTTGTATGATGTAAGTGAGATCAAAACTGCCAATCACAAATCAAAAATGAAATGAAAAATTAAACTATACTAAATGTTAATATTAATAGTTAAATCACAAAAGTATAACGTAATATTAATTGAATTTTATGACATGAAAAATCAAGTTTAGATGACTGACGAATCTACCTCATATTATAGGTGTATAAATATATTAAAGGTGAATAATTTGATATGCATAAATCAATTTATTTAATAACACAGTATATCCATCGGATTACATGAAATCCCAATCAATCTAGCTCGCTGCCTCCCACCAAAAAAAATTAAATATGCTACTTTTGAACAATCCATACAAATTGCAAAAGTAAACAAAGTCAAAAGCTGGAAATTAAGGAGTAGATAAAATAAGCTTTGATAATTTTAAACACGATTAAAGCAATCCCAAGACATGCAACTACGAATAGGACAAGGCTTGTGATGTTCGACTTGCAACAAGCCTTCTTCTTGCACTTGCATTCCCTTAATTTAATTAACAACATAAAAATAATGATAAAAACACTAAGATATGAAATGATAGTAAAGAAGATTTTATGTGAAAAATAACTGGTACTGTACATACCATTTTGCAAACATAACAGCCATTGTAATTAATTTCCTCATCAAACTATATAGGGTTTTGAAGTTTAGAAGCTTATACACTATTTACTTTTTTGTTCATGTGAAAAAGAACATTTCATGGCCTCAAAAAGTTCAACAGAATAGAAAGTGAATGGTAAAATCTTGCAAACTATATTACTCTATATATCTATTACTCTATATAAATATATATCTGCATCAGAAGACAATTATACAATAATCTGAGGATTACATAACTAGATGCATTCATGGAGTGTTTTTCTTCTAAATTATACTACAAAAATGTGATTTGAAAGTTCCTCTGTAGATTTCGGTTTATGTTAGACAACAGGGGAAAGTACGCAGGTAATTATTAATGGATAAAATTGGACAAGCTATGGAATGTATATTGCATCAAACTTAGATGCTAACCATTAAACCATATGATGTAACAGTAGATCTAATTTTACTACTGAAAATGGTGTTATGATATTGAACACTATAAACCATTTTTTTATATTTCAATTAACATGTTTAAAATGAACATATTTTTCTTAGAAGCGCAACTGTTTTTTTACGAAAAGCCAAAGATGATCTGAGTAAGGAAAGCACTGATCTAATCAATGTGCTCCGAGAATGAATTGGGGCAGATTGATTCTAATTTTCACTCAGTTGAAGGACAGAGAGAGCAAGAGAAGGAACCGGGCAGCACGGTCAATGGATTGGGCAGAAATTAAATGAAACAGGGACGCAGAGTTTGCGCCCCGCTATTAAAGGGCTGTCCGTCACTGTTGAGGGTAAATTCCGCTGCAATGTGGGTCCAGAGTGTCAGAATTGGAGGAAGTGTTAGCGGACGGCACGGGATAGAACTGGAGGAAGTGTTATAAGTTATAACTGCTCTTCTGACATGGCTGCTGATTTGGCACACGAATACTTCATCAAGCGTTAGGAGAAACTAAATATTGCGAACAACATTTTACCAACATATATACTTTCTAATATTAATTAGTAGTTCTGATAATTTACGAGGACTAATGTAAAATTAAGGAAACTAAGGGAGATAAGAAAAGCAAATAAATATTGTATATATGCAAATAAGCACAGTTTTATGAAATATTTATCTTTATATATTTATTAACAACATACTCCCGTAGGACTTAAATATAAACCGTGTCATACTCGCTTTCCCTTTCTTTCTATTTACCTCAACCTTAGAACTGATTAAAAATAAATTCAACAGACCTCATACTGGTATAAAAAGCTATACGTACCTTGATTGTAGCAATTCCTTGTTTGCATCTTCCAAGCCCTTCTGGTTAGTCTGCAGCTCCTCATTTTCGTTTTCTATGTTCTTAATATATCAAAAGAGAAACCAATGCATATGTGGATCAATCAAAGTTGAGTAAAACTATGAAAAATAATATGGCTCTCAATTCTTGCGAGTGCATCAAAAGCACGACCTCTATACTAATTAAACTTAGTTTGCAGTAACTCATTCTTGTTTTGCATGTATTCAATCTATATATATATAAACCAATGCATATGCAGGTCATTCAAAAAGAGAACAACCAATTAGAAAAGTATGAAAATTAATGCTTCATGATCAGTACCTCATATTTGAGCTTCTTTTGAATTTCATGTTTATTAGCCAACACAGCTCTCAATATTGGTAATTCATCCTTCTTGCTTCTTAAGGACTCAATCTATCAATAGATAAACCAATGCATATGCGGGTCAATCAAAAGTGAAAAACCAATTATAAAAGTATGAACAATAATACTCCATGATTAGTACCTCCGATTCGAGCTTTTTTTGAATTTCATCTTTGTTATCCAACTCAGCTCTTAATTGTGGTAATTCATCATTCTTGCTTTTTAAGGACTCGATCTTTCAATAGAAAAAAAAAATACATTTGCGAGTTAATCAAAAGTGAACAACCAATTAAAAAAGTATGAAAAATAATACTCCACGATCAGTACCTCTGATTCGAGCTTCTTTTGAATTTCATCTTTGTTATCCAACTCAGCTCTTAATTTTGGTAATTCATCATTCTTACTTTTTAAGGACTCAATCTATTAATAGAAAAACCAATGCATATACGAGTCAATCAACAGTGAACAACCTATGAAAAATGTATGAAAAATAATACTCCACGGTCAGTACCTCAGATTCAAGCTTCTTTTGAATTTCATCTTTGTTATTCAGCTCAGCTATTAATTTTGGTAATTCTTCATTCTTGCTTTTTAAGGACTCGATCTATCAATAGATAAACCAATGCATATGCAAGTCAATCAAAAGTGAAAAACCAATTATAAAAGTATGAACAATAATACTCCATGATTAGTACCTCCGATTCGAGTTTCTTTTGAATTTCATCTTTGTTATCCAACTCAGCTCTTAATTGTGGTAATTCATCATTCTTGCTTTTTAAGGACTCGATCTATCAATAGAAAAACCAATGCATAAGCGAGTCAATCAAAAATGAACAACCAATTAAAAAGTGTGAAAAATAATACTCCACGATTAATACCTCAGATTCGAGCTTCTTTTGAATTTCATCTTTGTTATCCAACTCAGCTCTTAATTTTGGTAATTCATCATTCTTGCTTTTTAAGGACTCAATCTATCAATAGGAAAACCAATGCATATGCGAGTCGATTAAAAGTAAACAACCAATTAAAAAAGTATGAAAATAATACTCCAAGATCAATACCTCATATTCGAGCTTCTTTTGAATTTCATCTTTGTTATCCAGCTCAGCTCTTAATTTTGGTAATTCATCATTCTTGCTTTTTAAGGACTCGATCTATCAATAGAAAAATCAATGCATATGCGAGTGAAGAACCAATTAAAAAGTATGACAAATAATACTCCACGATTACTACCTCAGATTCGAGCTTCTTTTGAGTTTCATCTTTGTTATCCAACTCATCTCTTAATTTTGGTAATTCATCATTCTTGCTCTTTAAGGACTCGATCTATCAATAGAAAAACCAATGCATATGCGAGTCAATTAAAAGTGAACAACCCATTAAAAAAGTATGAAAATAATACTCCACTATCAGTACCTCAGATTCGAGTTTCTTTTGAATTTCATCTTTGTTATCCAACTCAGCTCTTAATTTTGGTAATTCATCATTCTTGCTTTTTAAGGACTCGATCTATCAATGGAAAACCCAATGCAAATGCGAGTCAATCAATAGTGAACAACCAATTAAAAAAGTATGCAAAATAATACTCCACGATAAATACCTCAGATTCGAGCTTCTTTTGAATTCCATCTTTGTTATCCAGCTCAGCTCTTAATTTTGGTAATTCATCATTCTTGCTTTTTAAGGACTCGATCTATCAATAGAAAAATCAATCCATATGCGAGTGAAGAACCAATTAAGAAAGTATGACAAATAATACTCCACGATCAATACCTCAGATTCGAGCTTCTTTTGAATTTCATCTTTGTTATCCAGCTCAGCTCTTAATTTTGGTAATTCATCATTCTTGATTTTTAAGGACTCGATCTATCAATAGAAAAATCAATGCATATGCGAGTGAAGAACCAATTAAAAAGTATGACAAATAATACTCCACGATTACTACCTCAGATTCGAGCTTCTTTTGAATTTCATCTTTGTTATCCAGCTCAGCTCTTAATTTTGGTAATTCATCATTTTTGCTTTTTAAGGACTCGATCTATCAATAGAAAAATCAATGCATATGCGAGTGAAGAACCAATTAAAAAAGTATGACAAATAATACTCCACGATTACTACCTCAAATTCGAGCTTCTTTTGAGTTTCATCTTTGTTATCCAACTCATCTCTTAATTTTGGTAATTCATCATTCTTACTTTTTAAGGACTCGATCTATCAATAGAAAAACCAATGCATATACGAGTCAATCAACATTGAACAACCAATTAAAAATGTATGAAAAATAATATTTCACGGTCAGTACCTCAAATTCGAGCTTCTTTTGAACTTCATCTTTATTATCCAACTCAGCTCTTAACTTTGGTAATTCATCATTCTTGCTTTTTAAGGACTCGATCTTTCAATAGAAAAATAATTACATTTACGAGTCAATCAAAAGTGAACAACCAATTAAAAATGTATGAAAAATAATACTCCAGGATTAGTACCTCTGATTCGAGCTTCTTTTGAATTTCATCTTTGTTATCCAACTCAGCTCTTAATTTTGGTAATTCATCATTCTTACTTTTTAAGCACTCAATCTATCAATAGAAAAACCAATGCATATACGAGTCAATCAATAGTGAACAACCAATTAAAAATGTAAGAAAAATAATACTCCACGATCAGTACCTCAGATTCAAGTTTCTTCTGAATTTCATCTTTGTTATCCAGCTCAGCTCTTAATTTTGGTAATTCATCATTCTTGAATGCATATGTGAGTCAATCAAAAGTGAAAAACTAATAAAAAGTATGAAAAACAATATTCCAGGATAGTACCTCAGATTCGAGCTTCTTTTGAATTTCGTCTTTGTTATCCAACTCAGCTCTTAATTGGTAATTCAAATGTATTTAAAAATACATTTTCTATTAGACAATATAAGGTGGAAGTAAACGAGAGGGAAGAGAGTGGGAGCATGATATGATCTATATTTGGGTCCAAGAATTATGTTTTGTTTACAAATCTGAAGGTGTATTTTGTTTAACATTTTAATAATGTAGAATATTTTATGAAATTGTCTGTTACTTGATTTCAGATGGATTTTACAACAGATAAAATAGAGATGTCTATTATCAATAATAATAATTTTGTTACACACCTTGACGTAAACTCCAAGTGAATAAATAAACGTTCCTGAGCCTCCATAGAAACCAATAATTTGACCACTAATTGCTGAAAGTTCAAAGGAGAATTCCTCTCCTGTACCATATGGTCCAAAAGATCTCATGTTTGTCTCAAATTCAAGTGATGTCAAAACAATTAAATCCTCGAGGTAACCAAAGTGGCCTTTAACGGAGGTAATGTACTCAGAATCTTCAAGATTTAACTACAAGTCAAAGAGCATATAACATATATCATTAATATCCTTTTGGTGGCTACATTAATCAACATTTACTATTGATGAACACATTAATCAAAGTTAAAATTGGTGACAAAATTCACTTCATTTCATTCCAACATAAGTGTAGGTTCGATTTAATGATTACTTTTATATTTTTTGTGCCAAATTTCACAGAAAAATCCTTGGTCACTATATTATTTTGTTTTTCATCACTTAAGAAGCCCCGTTGGTACAATTATCAGTACCAGTTCAAGTGGTCCTGCTAACAGTAGGATAACATGTCCTGCATTTCACTACATTCTTCCTCTATTGTTATCAAGTAATGGATCAATGTGGTCAATTTGCTTTACCAGGAAATAAGACTTTCCACTTCTCGCTCACAGAGTTGGAATTTTATTAGTTTAGAGATTAAAAAAGGTGGTACCTCTGCCAGATTTGCTCTTGACCATGGTGTACCCCACTCCTCGGTACTTTCCTCACCGTTATCATGTAGAAAACGTACATTAAGACAATCAATAGCATCGCTATGTTGAACACTGATCTTAACAATGCGATTGACGCCATTGATATTCATATCTTTCATATCCCCACTATTCCAGCCAACTGGCCCGACCTTCTTTATGACAACTTGAGTTGACGCCTTCATTAAATCACACAGTGCGCAAAAGGAATTTTAAAGATGATTAATATATGAATTAGAGGAATTTCTCGCTAATTAGTTTCTAAACACTCATTTTTCATAGAAAACTTCATTTTGACATCTGTATAAAAAAGATAGCGCATACCATTTCGGGAAAAATTTGATCACACTAGCAACGATGGAATTATTGCTGCATTTGTTGATTGCTTTGTTTTGTGGGCTTAGAGGTTCCTGGATGAATATATACTTGATGTAATTAAACACATAATGATGTAATTAATTAGACACGCAAAAGCATGTCATCTCTGTGCACGAAATGAAGTAATTAATAATAAACAAAACTAGTTGCATCCGCTGCATTTTTGCACAGACACCAATGCAACTTGCAAAATCTTGTATTAGCACATTTAAGTTTTTATTATTCGAGCAATGAGAACACACTAGAGGACCATTTCTTCGTCATACTCTTGTTTGAGGTACTAATATTTATAATATATATGATAATACGGCGTACAAATTCTTCTTTTTTGGATTTAATTCTAAGAATCCTCCTGTACGTAGTAAATGAATATTTATAAGACTACATAAGGTAATTTTCCTTTTTTGTATAGATGGTCAGCAAAAACATTTTCTCAATTATGACAACAAATTAATGAAATATTTCGCAAAGTGTCACTACCGCAAAAACGCTAATCAACTAAGGTACATCATATACATTTTCTCAAAATTTTCATTAAATCCATGTGTAAAGCAAGAAGGTGCGCTCTGATAATGAGCTTCAATATTCATACACAGATTTTTATAAAGAACCGTGTATAAATGTGCTCCAAGATTAATGCACAGTATTAAAAAAAGTTGTATAAATGTTCTAGCTCATTTTTAGGAGCATGTATATCTCTATCTATATTTTTTTAAGACATGTCTCTCATATCTAAAACATCTCTTCTATGTACATATATGTTCCTTTGAGGTAACTCCTCTAAACAGATGATGGTAAGGTAAGAGGTAAGACACGGGAGGCGATATCTTCACTGAGAAGGCAATAGGGGATGAAGAAACTTCAAACGGATGTAACCCTTCGCTTGAATGTTCAATTTTCAGTGTTCTACCCTAATTCAGAAAGCTTGCGAGGAGATCTATAATCATTATAACCTATAGGCATAACTGCATTTTTCAAGTTCTGATGAAATTTTTTTATATTTTATTTTGTTTAACTATAGTTTTTCTTAGATATTGATCATGTAAATGTATAAAGTCTCAGACCTTGGGTTTTATGTTATATTTACATGTTTTTTTAGTTAGAATATTGTTCATTTAACAATTTGTTTAATGTAATTGTAAATTTATTTATATTTGTAAATGTAGTGTTTTTTATATGTGTTGTGTTTAAATTTATATCTTTTTGAAATTTAGTTTATTGTTTTTGGTATATTGGTTAATGTAGTGCTTCATTTGAATTCAGATTTAAGATTGATTGGTATTTTTTTCTAAATAAATATGAATTATACACTTTTTTAATAATTTGTGTTTTCATACTCGGTTTTAACAATTATAATTTATACTTTCAAAACCAATTCATACATAACTTGAATTGGAAGGTTTTGACTGAACATTAGACTTATTTTGATCACATACCCATGGAACATTAGACTTATTTTAGTCTCTAAACACACCGTCCTGTTAAAACATTAGGCCAGTTGGGGCTAGCTACAACACCTACATCAAGAGGTCGGTCCTGGAGGCCTCAAACTATCTGAAAGATGATACGCTCCTCGTCAAGTGTACCATCTGGGTAAAATGCCCCCACGGCTAGTACCGGCTCTGGAAGCAGATAGTGATAAGCCTGCTGGTACTAGTAATCAATGGACCATGCATGGATTGGAAAATCGGCTGAGTCAGAACAGTATCGGTCGGGTCTAAGCTGTGTTGTCTGAGTTTCACACCCATATGATTTTTTCATCAAAACTCGGTTGAATGGGGTTGACTCAGCCAAGTTATTTGATTTTTTTGTTTGAGTCAGGCCGAGTCAAGTCCAAGTTCTTCGGTTATTTTATGTATGTTTTTTTTCTAACAATTGTTCATCTATGATTTCAAATATAAAAAAAAAAAAACAAATTATGTGATGAGGACGATGAGGTGATGTGATCCCCCTTTGTATTTTAATACAGTTGGGTATGTACAACAATACCCCTTCGTATTTTTTAATACAAACGATGATGAGGTTATCCAACCAGCTTGGCATAACTTACAACAATAAAAAATGTGTTATTTTTTGTAATTCTTGTATTATATTTTATAATTAGTGTATTATTTGAGTGTAATCTTTTGCCTTAATATAATTTTTTTACAAATTATTTTTTTATCGATCTTTTTCAAAAAAATTTCTACAAAACAAGCTTCTGTAAAAAAAAAAAAATCTGAATTTCCAATTCAATTCTTCAGGTTCCGACTGATTCATCTGATTCCAATTACACAGTTAAATATCTTATTCGGAGTTTCACAACCATGAATGGAACCCATGTGAGGCACATTTCTTTTCATAACAGGAATGCCATTTTTTTTTTTTTTTTGTCTCTCAAGTGCCTATATATGCACACTTAATTAGTCCATGCCGTGTGATCTTTACTTTTTAAGAAGAATTTTATTGGTTCATCCATTTGGTTTTATAAGCTTTAATGAATTTCGTTGTATTGCTGTTAATTAAAATGTGTGCTCTGGAGAGTAGGCTTTGGTTTGGAGTTACCCCCTCAAATACATGTAGTCGTATCTTTACTAAAAGCATAATAAATAGCTATACGTATAAAAAGGAAAGACGGTGGTCTGCAATTTGACAGACACCCTCATATATGCCGAAATTTTTATTAATAGAAAAATAAATTAAAAATATCAACAATAGGGGAAGGGATATGGAGAAATTCGACATGTAAGAAAAATGTGATAGTTTATAATGTCCAGGGGACATTATATACCATCACATCCTGCTTGGCGAAAAAGATTAACCCCTTACTAAACAACTAAAAAAAAGGGGGGGGACTTCATTGTTTATAACGGCCGAGAGAAAAAAAAAGAAACATGACTTCATTGTCTATCACTGCCAGGAAAAAAAATTCCGGTATGAAAAGGAGAAAGAAAGGGATGGGATGCGTGGGTTATGGGGACCAGTTGTGAGGTTTTTTGTTTATTGTCTTTTCAACCTCTATGATAATTTGTTCGATGATATTTCCCATCTTTGAATTTTTAGGAACTCGCTCCTTGGTTAGTTTAAGGCGTTTTAGTAGTGGTCCGACCAACTCTGCAATTACACTGGCTCCCTTTTGATGGTTGCATTGCAATGATTAATTTCTTCAATCTAAGAAATAACGATTTTGTCTATTGATGTTAAAGGATGAACAAATGATAACAAACATAAGGAAAAATTGTTGAAATTAGGATGTTTTTTCAAAATCTATACGTTTATGTCATTATTTGTGTTTTAATTTTGTTACTTAAGGCATTAGATAGTATACATAATAGGATTAATTAATTAAATGATTCATTTAGGCAATGTTTTTTTCTCAATTTACATGAAAGTTTTTGTTTAAGATCAAAATAAGAATTTAAAGTTTATCATTAACTTGATTTTAAGATAATGAGAAATCTGATACATAATTTATAAATAAAATATAAATTTGTTTTGATATGTAAGTTTGATAAGTCAACAACTGCATTTCTATTAATCGGTTGTGATATTCAGATTGTTTGACAAATTTTCTTGAATGAGAACTAAAAATTGATTTGGACTATTCGGTTTAAAATAGTTTGATTTGAAATTGTGAAATTTCAAACTGGCAACTGATATTAACACAACGTAATTTATTATTGACATAACACTATATATTTTTTATTATTTTATAGTCAATTTTGCCCCTGAATAATCTTTCTTCTAGCATTGGACTCTCTTTCATGAACTACTTCACAATATTAGTTTCCTTAAATTCCATTATAAAAAAGTAAACAAATTTCTTATACATTTCCTACTTCTAGTAGATCATTTAAATTATTTAATTGAATATTTCTATACTTGTCGTTCTAGTCAATAAGTTCAAATAAAAAAGCTGTAAGAAAATTATTTAAAGCTGTACGAAAATTTACTAAACAAAAATATTAAATTATGATAAAAAAAATACTCCTATTGTCCTTGCGATTTGTAAAAAACACTAAATTACATAATATGCTACAAAAGTAATAAATACAAATTGAAGCCTTATAATTCCACACCGATGTGATTAATTTCTTTCTCTTTCTTTATGGGCAATCACACTAAGAACTGAATAACCCATATTATAAAAATATAGTCTGATATCAAGAAGAATTTTAGAATTTAAGAATATATAAATTTTCTCTCTTCCACTATTAAATTACCACTAAAATCGTTTGAAATATTAAATGACACTCGTAAGTAATAGAACATATATAATGGTAACAATTATCATAAAATAATAATAAAGTAATAATAGAGAAGGTTATAATAAAACACAGAAAGATTCAAGACAATATAAAATCTTTACCTTGTAAGAGATATGATCCAAAATAGAGAAGTTGTTGCTCTAGCATTCCATGTGTTTCTCTATTTTCTAGTTTTATGCTGCTTTTGTAATTCTCCCTTAACACTGAGCACTAAAAGTAATGCTCAAATTCAACTATATGTAAGATAAAAGAAAAATTAGTTGTATGAAATTACCAAAATTTAGAAGTGCTAGTGAGAGGAGAGAGGGAGACATCTTGCTCTATTGCTAAAGAAAAAGAAATAAATAAAAAAGTATATAAAGATACCCTGCTGAACAGAGAAGTAAAAGAAAAAGAGGAAAAAAATACCCCTAATATACCTCTCTTGCTCTTTTAAAAGTAAAAGAAAGATACCCCCTATATAATATATATATCTATCTTCCTCTAATTTTAACCTGTTTGGAAGAGGGAAAAAAAGGAGAAAGAGAAAAAAAAATGATAAAGGAAAGGAAAAGAAATCTAATTGTTTGTTAAGACGAAACTTTTATTTTCACCATTAAAAAAATGATAATTAAAAAAAACCACGATTTTGTGAGAGTTCAAAATTTAGCATAAACGCGACTTCACGTTAAGTCTTCCATCCAAAAACTCTCTTTTTCTTAACCAACTTATATAAGTGGCCAAAAACATGTGGGGCCCACCCAATTTTTGGACACAACGTGAAGTTGCATCCGTGGTGAATTTTGAATTCCACATAATTCATGGTGAATTGGTTTATCTTTTTTTTAATGCATAGTAAATTTAAAATTTTCAGTTTTTTAAGGAGTTCAAAAGAGGAAAGAGTACGTAGCTAGTCTATCAAGCAAAGAATTTCCATATCATCAAAGAGGAAAGAAGTAAAGAATAAAACATATGGACATCCACATTACTAAAAGCAAGAGCATTTCACCATTTCCTTGTCTTGCCATTATGCTTTACACCTCTTATGAATATTTAATTAAGCTTCAAATTTACAAAAAAAATAAAACAAAATTAAAAGGAAAAGGTACTACACACAGAATGAAAGGAATATTAAGAGCACATCTATCTCAGAAAACATTTAGAAATTAAAATTCGCCATGTCACTGAGTTTAGCAATTAAGGGATTCTTTTTTTTGAAAACTTGGTAGTAGCTACCAACAATTAAGGGATTCATAATTTCTAAATCACTCCATCCCAAAAATTAATTATGAATTGCAATTAAGAGTGTGAGAGTGCTACATATAAGGGAAGAAAATATTTGAACCAATTAATTAGCTAGTGTGTCTTTAAAAAAATATTTTTCTAAAGCAAATTTGCTAATTTAGAAACTGTGGTACATCCCATGAATTATCACATCAGATTATCAATCTAAAAGAAATCACCGTTGTAGTAACAAAAGAAATTAATTGAACCGTGCATTAGCTACTATTTATTTAAGCTAATAACAACAACAACAAAAATGAAGTTCACATCAATGTGAGATTACGCAAGACTGTAATGTACCTATTGGAGGAGAGAAAACAGAGCTAGACAAGAGATATCTGACATCAAAAACATGGAATTCACATCCTCCCCAGTACTGTAATAGGGAATCTTTTACAATTACTGAATCTAGACCATTTCTTTTAACTTGGCATGAATTTCAAAGCCTAATAATACTTCTACCTGCACTAGCCCGAATCTCAAAGCAGCTGAGAGTTAATCTCAAACCGTAAAGTGAAGGGAATCTTTTACAGTAATGGAGAGGATACTTGTCCAACAACATGTTGCTGCTTTCCTCAAGGGCTTGTGAACAGTGGCGGAGCTAGCTATATCCAGGGGTAGGTAGACGCCTACCCTTGAATTTTGGAATACGGTACTAAATTCGTATATGGTTTGGTTTTGGGTTTTGCCTACCCCTGGATTTGAGTTTTGCCTACTCCTAACTGAGTCAAAGCTCTTGATTAGTGAAACTGGCCGGGTCGTTACAAATTTGGTAGTATTTCATCAATCTAATTTGAAATATACCGACAAGAGAAAGGTAATTAAAAATGGTATGATAGTGGGACCACAATAAATCTGTTATTTTTTTTGACAGGTATAGACTAAAATGTTTTACGAAGTAATACTGAAATTTAATGTAATGCATTAAATTATTTTTATTAGGTTTAACTATTCAAAATGGTCTGAATTTAATAGAAGAATCTTGTGACCTATGCTTCAAAGTAAAATTTAATACTTTAATATTTTAGATTAATTTTTTATCTTAATAATTTTTCAAAAAAAATCGAGTTTTCGATCTAATTCGGTTTATTTCTACCGATTTTCTCGATTTTAATTCATGGTCAATTACTGATTGCGTTTCCAATGAAAATTATTTAATAATATTTTATAGATTAATAATTTAAATAAGATAATAATAATAATTTATTTTGCCTACCCCTGATGAAAATCTTGGCTACACTACTACTTGTGAAGAATGAGAATAAAGCAAACATCCAAGAACGAGGATGCAACAATATGAAAAAGAGAAATATTGAGAGCCATGCGAGAAAAGATTAACTTGGGAATGAATAATGTGTAAGGTATAGAGCTAGAGATGTATATATTCTAATTTATTTACACTCAGAAAAACATTGGAATATTTTCTTGTCTCATTCATACCTCACATCTTTATCATTATTTTTAATATTCAAATAATCGATTCAAATCATTTAACATGATATCCGTATTAAAATGTGTTTGACGGCAAAATTTTAAGTTTTTTTGAAAAAGAATTATTATTATTTTAGACTGGTACAAAATCACTTTTTTTGGATGGTTGAGAATTTTATGAAAAACAGTGATTTTAATATGGAGAAACTTGGTGAGCATAACTCCTGAATCTATCATTTTGAATTGGTTTCAAATGACGAATTCAATGCGTTGAAACCGATCTACTTTACAAGTAATGTGTTTACATGCAAAATTTTGAACATTTTGAATTTATTTAGTACAATTTTGAAAGGTAAAAGAAATGAAGTTCTACATGTTATTTTAATATATTTTGCATCATTTTTTACCATTTTATTTTATACTAAATGAATTTTAAAATTTTAAAATTTTACATGTACACATATCACTTGTGAAATTGATCGGTTTCAATGTTTTAATAGATTTTAGAGTTACACTCATCAAATTCTCTTAATGATCATAGTACAAGCTAGCTTTGCTCGCGGTATTGTATCGATTATTCGATCAAAGAAAATTTGGTAAGTAAAACTAGAGTATTGTATCATTTATAAAGTAAAACCAGAGTATTTGGTAAGCAAAACTAGAGTATTTGGTAAGCAAATCTATCATGCTGGAAGTCGGTGAATTGCCAAGGGTTCTGATCCATAAAGTGTTGCCATGGTGGCGCATGGTATCTCTGTTGGGGTTGAGGGAGAGGGTGTGGTAATGGTTGGGGGATTGCATGTTGTAAAGTGTGTAGCTGAGAGTTGTGGATGGGTTGGAAAGTCTGTCTGTGAATGTTGGCGTGATTTATAGGAGGTGGTGGGTTGTGTTTTAAATTTGGAGGCTGTTGGATGGTTGGGGACCTTTTCTTTGACATTGCAATAAATGAGAGTTTTGCTGGTGTATTAATGGCAGGAGAAGGGTGAGAAGATGTGTGTTGCAAGTGCTCGGTTTTTGTAGTGGATTTTGAATGTGGATTGCCATTGAAGCCTGGGTAGCCATTAATGTATCGATTGACAGGTCCGTACACGAAGAGCCTCTCTAAGAGAGCTCCATCTCTCTTGCGTGGTAGATCTTCTCAAAAAGGAGGAATGAAGCTTAATTACCTGTATGAGAATGTTGGTGTAGTGTGCCAATTCGTGTAGCTCTGCGTGGTTGGCCTGTGGTATTGAGGTGGTGAGGATACCTCCTGCCTTGGCCGGTGCGCCATAGATATTTCTTGTTTTACCTTTGTTTGTTTGAACTTTGAACCAACCCTCCTCTGTTGGGTTGGGATCGCCTGTAGTCTTCCCATTTTTGCTTTCTCAATCGCCTATCTTAACGGGTCCGCCCTTCAAGATCCGCTTTTCTCGTTTATTGCCGGTCAAAATTCACCCAGAATACAAATCATTAAAACTACTTTGTAGTACCTGTCATGGTACAAAGCAACCTCACATTACTGGTACTTTACACAGCCTAACCTTTTTTTCACAGATTGCAAACTCTTTAACTTTTATGTAGTGGCAGGACCACTCTATCGAAATAGCTTTATAAAAGGGCTTTCCACCAGTAATTACTAAATGTGGATTCTTCAAATCCCTCTGATGTTTCTTTTAATGATAAACTATCTCTGCTTATTCTTTTGAGAGTTGCTCTATGGTTAACACTGCAAAGCATCATAGGCACACAGATTACATGATGTTCAATCTGTGTGCTGTATCAGCTGGTGCTTCTCAGTATGAAAAGAACATTTTAGAAGGTATTTTTTTTTTAAAAAAAATTGTACCAGTTCAAAACGTCTCGAACGCTGGTAGAAATGTGTTGCAGTTGTTTTTCTTTGGAAAACTGAATGAAAAGAATAAAAAGAATTGCTCAGCATCAGAATAACAGGATATATGCCGCATAGCAACCAAAATTAATCAAATTTGTAATTGCCACAAACTACAATTGATATTTGATACTACAATTAGTACCAGCCAGGTACCAATACAGATTTGTACTTAAGTGACATGCTCAAAAGGGCCAATGTGCTATGAATTGAGATGTGTACAGACTAAATAAACTATGAAACAGGAAGGACCAAAATGTAAATCTGGTAGTGCCCAAAGTACCATCTCACTTGTAAATGACATCACACTAATTTTTACTTAAATGGTGCATCTGTACCAATAACTAAGCTCAACTAATCCGGACCTACAGGTTATTGGCCTAGTGTGCTGCTCATGCTGTTAACACCACATCTTTCCCATCCTTTAAGAAACACACTCATAATGATCCATACCAGGTACATTACCATAAGTGCCACTATATTTTCAAATAATTTCATGCCTTTTTCTCTAGAAGGCCACCATGTGTGCAAGCCGAAAGCACTGCAAGTAGTGCCATCCTGTCACTCATGTTGACTCAGTCCAGGAGATGAGGATTCATTCAGTAATTTCATCAAACACTTGCAGAGCATCATTCAAGCTACCTCATTTTGCATATACATACACACACAGATATATATATATATATATATATATAGAGTATGGCTAACGCGCTTCCTCTAGCATATGGGCCGAAATGCTTCCGGTGGAAATTTGAAATTTCAAAATCCAAAAAGTCGATCTGAACCGTTCATCTTCTTCTCCATATTAATATCTGCTTGGAGACCAAATTTTACATTTTTCTGAAATTTTTTACTATTTATTAAGCCATTTTGAAAATCACTGATCCAACGGTGGCTTACCAAACAGTAAAAATCAGAAGCTACCGTTGGATCAGCGATTTTCAAAATGGCTTAATAAATAGTAAAAAATTTCAGAAAAATGTAAAATTTGGTCTCCAAGCAGATATTAATATGGAGAAGAAGATGAACGGTTCAGATCGACTTTTTGGATTTTGAAATTTCAAATTTCCACCGGAAGCATTTCGGCCCATATGCTAGAGGAAGCGCGTTAGCCGTACTCTATATATATATATATATATATATATATATATAGAGTTAGGCTGGGGTGCTATGGATAGCATAGTGGCCTCTATGCTACGGCTCAATATTCTAGTTTTCAAAATCCAAACGGTCGATCCGAACCGTTCATCTTATTCTCCATATTAATATCTGCTTGGAGACCAAATTTTACATTTTTTCTGAATTTTTTTACTATTTATTAAGTATTTTACAAAATTGTTGATCCAACGGTGGCTGCACAAAACAGTAAAACCGTTGGATTAGCGATTTTCAAAGTGACTTAATAAATAGTAAAAAAATTCAGAAAATTATAAAATTTGGTCTCCAAGCAGATATTAATATGGAGAATAAGATGAACGGTTCGGATCGACCGTTTGGATTTTGAAAACTCGAATATTGAGCCGTAGCATAGAGGCCACTATGCTATCCATAGCACCCCAGCCTAACTCTATATAGGAATATGCTAGCATGCTATGCATAGCATAGAGCCCCTCCATGCAACGCCTTGGATTTTGACTTTTCAAAATTCTAACGGTCGATCCGAACCGTTCATCTTGTTCTCCATATTAATATGTGTTTGGGGACCAAATTTTACATTTTTTAGAATTTTTTTACTATTTCTTTAGATTTATTGAAAATCGCTGTTTTCAGCAAATCTGGACCATAAAAAAATAGCGATTTTCAATAAATCTAAAGAAATAGTAAAAAAATTCCAAAAAATGTAAAATTTGGTCCCCAAACACATATTAATATGGAGAACAAGATGAACGGTTCGAATCGACCGTTAGAATTTTGAAAAGTCAAAATCCAAAGCGTTGCATGGAGGGGCTCTTTAGAAATGTGTCCAAATGCCCTGATTCCTTCTTTAGAAGAAGCCTATGAAGTGGTTTAATTACCTAAAATAAGACTCTTACTCGAACAAATAGTTAATAAGCTCACAGCCATGTAATTATCTGAAGAAAACCATGTATACTTGAAAAATTGAAATACTTCAGCAAAACCTCCTGTGCACATGCAAGCGGTAATAAAATGTTCAATGTATCTAGAGTTTTATTCATGAGAAACAGCTTCCTTTGTTTCCTCATAAATCTGAGATTTATTATAAATACTAGCTAACACTTTAACGGTGACACCAGAGGCTCAGAGCGCAATGAAAGGTTCTAGAATCATGGGGCGGAGTAACAAAACAAATTTTTCAGGCATTTCATCGAGCACCCTGTGCGCATCAGTTAGACCAATAAGGACTTTTCGAGATTGCATTTTACGGCCTTTACATGGATTAACTTGCCATGTAAGTTTAAACTAGTAGACGCTCCAAGAGCACTAGAAAGGGTGTCTCATTTCATTTGCTAATTGCTACAGGCCCATTTAAAGGGCATTGCAAAGAAAAGGCCCAGGGCCCGTTTTGGTACAACTCCTTGGTATACTGTTCACCCAACTGCACACCAGCACAATTACAACGGACATTTTTATTTTTATTCTTTTTCTAATATATTTTATTAAAAATAACTAGGGTTTTGAGTTTTTATTAAAAATGTCCAAGTTGCAGGAATTTCCCGCATTTCTGCAACTTGGAATAAGGGCCCCAAGTCGCAGGAACTTGTTTTTTTTTTATTTTCTTTTCTTTTCTTTTCTTTTTTCTTTTCTTTTTTGCACTATAAATACTGGAGGTTTCTCTCTCCTCCCTCACAAATTTACAGAAACCATTCAGAGAAAGAGAGGAAGAGAAAGAGAGAAGGAGAAAGTGATTTCGGAGGCAAAAAAGGGCGATTTATGAGGCGATTTTCAGTTTTTTTTTTTCCTGCAACTGTTACAACTGATGATGATGTAGATTGTAGAGTTGTTGTAATTTGAGAGAAAATATATGTGTACAAAATTGACGAGAGAATAATTAACGGGTCCATAATTTATTGTGAAAGATAATGAAAGAAAATGTAGGAATGAATTAGAGAAAGAGATGAGGCCACTGATATAGAGTAATTGCAATTGGAGAGAAAATATATGAGAACAAAATTGAGGAGAGAATAATTAATGGGTCCATAATTTATTCTGAGATAGAATAAAAAAGAATGTAGTAATGACCTTAAGAGAAAAAGAGATGAGAAAACTAGTGTAGAGTAACTGTAATTAGAGAGAGAAAAAAATTGAGAGAATAATTAACAGGTCCATATTTATTGTGAAAGGGAATGAAAGAAAATGTAGGAATGAATTAGAGAAAAAGAGATGAGGGCGCTGATATAGAGTAATTGCAATTGGAGAGAAAATATATGTGGACAAAATTGAGAAGAGAATAATTAACGGGTCCATAATTTATTGTGAAAGAGAATGTAGCAATGGTCTTATTAGAGAAAAACTAATGTGAAAACTGATGTGGAGTGATTGCAATTGAAGAGAAAAATATATGTGAACAAAATTGAGGAGAGAATAATTAAAGGGTCGATAGTTTATTGTGAAAGAGAATGTAGCAATGGCCTTCTTAGAGAAAAAGTGATGTGGAAACTGATGTAGAGTAATTGCAATTGAAGAGAAAATATATGTGGACAAAATTAAGGAGAGAATAATTAAAGGGTCGATAGTTTATTGTGAAAGAGAATGTAGCAATGGCCTTATTAGAGAAAAAATGATGTGGAAACTGATGTAGAGTGATTGCAATTGAAGAGAAAATATATGTGGACAAAATTGAGGAGAGAATAATTAAAGGGTCGATAGTTTATTGTGAAAGAGAATGTAGCAATGGCCTTATTAGAGAAAAAGTGATGTGGAAACTGATGTAGAGTGATTGCAATTGAAAAGAAAATATATGTGGACAAAATTGAGGAGAGAATAATTAAAGGGTCGATAATTTATTGTGAAAGAGAATGTGGCAATGGCCTTATTAGAGAAAAAGTGATGTGGAAACTGATGTAGAGTGATTGCAATTGAAGAGAAAATATATGTGGACAAAATTGAGGAGAGAATAATTAATGGGTCCATAATTTATTGTGAAAGAGAATGATAAAAAATGTAGGAATGAATTAGAGAAAAAGATATGAGAGCACTGATATAGAGTAATTATAATTGGAGAGAAAATATATGTAAACAAAATTGGGGAGATAATAATTAACGGGTCCATAATTTATTGTGAAAGAGAATGTAGTGATAATCTTATTAGAGAAAAAATGATGTGAAAACTGATATAGAGTGATTGCAATTGAAGATAATATATATGTGAACAAAATTTAAAAGAATAATTAACTGTCCCTTGTAAAAAAAGAATTAAAAAGAAATATAGTAATGATCTTACTGAGTGAAAGAGATGAAGAAACTTGTGTGTGTGTGTTGTTGTTTTTTTTTATAAACTATGTCGAGACTACCTAATATGAAGAAACTCGTGTAATTTGTGTATTCGTTCGAAAAGAATCAATTAAAAACTAATAATTCGTACTGGAAACTGGTTCAAAAGATGCCACAGGTCAACTAGACAAACCAACAGGCTTTCTGCGTGGCCACATGTAGCGCTGCTCAGTGCTCACAAGGTTTATTACTTTATTGGGTCTGATGTCGTTGTCGGTGTTAGTGAGTCCGCATCTTCTGCAGTAACTTAAAAAGGAATCTTTTGAGTTTATTGCATATAGGCCGTCTGATCAGGATCGGAGCCAATCCGATCTACGCCTATAACGAACGGGCCCTTTAATATTAGTGCGGATCTCAATCGGACGGTCCATATCTATTAACGTTCGTTCCGTTACTGCAGAGGATACGAATTCGGTGCTAGTTTGGTGAGTCACAAGGTATATTGCGTCAAATATTGTTGCCACAATTAGTGTGGCGAGTCATTTTTTGTTGTGATGCTGTCTCAATTCTCAAATTCATTAAATTTAATAATGAGCAAATGACGAGACGAGGTGAATATGATACTGTAATAAATATAAAATGTTACATGACTAATATATTATAACTTGATTATGTTACGTCATAACACGTGATAAAATAAATCATGCAACATGATATAATATGTCTGATTTATGTTTAATTATTTCTAAAGATACAAAAATATAAGAAATTATTACAAAATAAATTATAATAAAAAATAGTGCTAGAAAAATTGATCACGTAATATAAAATAACCAGGTCAGGACTTACAGAACCAATAAAAGTGTGTCTAACTAATTTTCTACTATGACGCAATGATATTTAAGAGTAAATAATTTTGCTCCTACTTGAATATTTCTTGAGCTGTCATATATATTTCTTTAACTGCCATACAAATTGGCACACAGCCTTAATCAAAACAAACAACAGAAGATCAAATAAATACATAATCTAAATAATCCAACTAGCAATAGATAATAATAGAAAAATACACAAGCGCACATGACAAGTTGCACTTCCTCTTGCAACCTCCTCACCTTATCTCCTCTCACTAATCAACCGCATATCTCACCCCTCATCTATTATTTTTCTTGGCACCTATATGTCATTATCTTCTCTCTCAAAAAAGAGAGCGAGAGAGTAAAATGGTTAGAGGCGGCTTTGAATTTTGTGGTGAGCAAGCTTGCCAATATCATTCACAAACAAACGTGAGTTAAGCCGAATCCAGTGTACACTTGGGTGGGGTTGGGAAGAAGATCGAACGAGTGCACTTTGAGTTACCCGATTCAAGGCTACCTGAGAGATGCAGACTCGAAACGCAAAGGATTTCGTATGGTGTCATTTTGGGGTCAGCTGATTTAGCAACATTAATGAATCTGCTTGTTATCGGAACACGACTTCCATTCTTGACATCAGATTGTTGACATCAGGTAATGCATCATGCATTTAGTTGATTCCAAAGATCAACTTTCCACAACGGATTATATCAATAAGGTATGTTTGGTTGCAATGAGAATAGGTTATTCTTGAGAACAAGCTATTCGGTGTTCGGTATTTGGTTGGAGTAGAATAGCTAGAATAGGAAATCAAACTTGTTTGTCTTATTTAAATAAGTTATTCTCACAAAAAATTAGAACAAACTATTCTAATAAGACAAACACTAATTTTGTTATTCTAGCTATTCTAATATTGCAACCAAATATACCCAAATTAAAAGAATAGTTGTTCTTTGGAACCAACTGAAAAATGCACTGCCTGATGTCAAGAATTGGAGTGTTCTGATGTCTAGCAGGCCTATCAATGTTGCTAAATCGATGACTCCAAAATGGCTCCGTATGAACTCTAACTTGTCAGATGATAAGAAATCTAGATCTTCCCTTCAAAAAGCCTTTTCCATATCAAGAACCTGAACTTGGTGGAAAATGCTGTATTCCTTGAGCTTGCCGAGGAACTATCAAACAAATTATGGGGTTATCTTCGCAATATGTTTGATCAGAATGTGGATAGCAAAGGGGTTTCTGACTTTCTGTCACAAGAAGAGAGAAAAACGATTGTGGATACAGCCGAGGACTGCCTTGAGCAACTTTTTCAAAGGTTATATATTTTTTTTCTTGTTTTCCTTAATTTTTTTATCATGAATTTATGAAAAAATGTTGCAAACTTCAAGTAGACTTTGTAATAGTCCAATTTTGTATTAAAATAGAATGAAATAAGTAAATATCTTCAGTAAAAAGATATCAAAAAACAAATCAAAAAATCAAGTGAAATGGGGTATAAGATGAACAAAAATAAGCTACAATGCCTTGTTAATACTCTTTACTGCAAGATCAATCATTTTCAAAAATAATAGAAGTTCCTTTACATGTTAACCCAATTATCATACACCTCTTTTTAAATTTTATGATTTCTTCTTTAATAAGTAGCTTCTTCCTCGAATACCTTCTACCAAGTGCATGTTATCAAATTTCTTTATATAGAGTAAACACAAGCTTCTTCTAAATTAGGTATCTTTCACTTTTGTTAAAGAAATAGGAGATTTGATTTGATACCAAAACACGGCTTTAAGAATGAAATCAAAATTTGATGGTATGGAAATTGGACAGTGCATAATTACAATTTCATTGGAGAGATTAGGACTTAAAAGAAATTGTATGAATTAGCGTTCTAAATAGCGTGCTATAGCCTTTTCGGACTGTAAAAGACTAAAAGCTATAGCACTATCAGCCGTTTTCCGCACTATAGCGTTTTTTAAGCTTTTTCATGATGACACGATAATCGCTATTTAGAACCTTGGTATGAATTAATATTATTTCAAATTTTCAACCAACATATATGAACATTCAAATATTTCTATTAAAATGTACAGCATGAAATTTCATTAATATTATGTTTTTATTTTAGTATATCTTAATAATCAACATCAATTTTAGTACAAATTATAGCTTTAACAACTTTTTTGTGTAAAAGTGAAATGATTCCACTTATATTAAGCTCACTCTTATTTTGTCTAATGATGTTAAGGATTTGCTTCAGAATTTAGATCAGGAGAACAATTCAGAGGAGGTCCTTCAAGGTTTGCAGGAAGCGCCTAGTGTGCAACAGGAAGGACCAATTTGGAAATTGACAGAAAGTTGATTTGTTAGCTGTTGTTTCCAGTTTTTGCTATTCTGTCACTTTTGTGGACTTAATAGCAAAAGTGTAATAGTTGGTTGTCAGACGTGTGCTTTTTTTATTCTAATTCAGGCTTTTTTATTTTGAATAGTTAGCTATTAGAAGGTTTTATTTTGTTGCAGGTAGTTACTGTTATATGGCTCGTGTAATTCTGACATTTAGTTGGTTGGAAGACTTTAGTGTGTTGGTACCACTTATCTTAAGCTCACTTTTATTTTGCCTAATGATGTTAAGGATTTGCTTCAGAATTTAGATCAGGAGAACAATTCAGAGGAGGTCCTTCAAGGTTTGCAGGAAGCCTTGTGTCATTGTGTGCAACAGGAAGGACCAATTTGGAAATTGACAGAAAGTTGATTTGTTAGCTGTTGTTTCCAGTTTTTGCTATTTTGACACTTCTGTGGACTTAATAGCAAAAGGGCAATAGTTGGTTGCAGACTTGTGCTTTTTTTTATTCTAATTCAAGCTTTTTATTTCGAATAGTTAGCTATTAGAAGGTTTTGTTTTGTTGCAGATAGTTACTGTTATATGGCTTGTGTAAATTCTGACATTTAGTCGGTTGTAAGACTTTAGTGTGTTGGTACCGGCTTGGTAATTGACAGAAAGTTGATTTGTTAGCTGTTGTTTCCAGGTTATGCTATTTTGTTACTTTTGTGGATTTATTTGCAGAAGTGTAATAGTTGGTTGTCAGACTTGTGCTCTTCTGATTAATTCAGGCTTTTTATTTTGAATAGTTGGCTATTAGAAGGTTTTATTTTGTTGCATATAGTTACTGACATTTAGTCGATTGTAAGACTTTAGTGTGTTGGTACCGGCTTGGTACCAACCCACTATCCTTGTGGTTCCTGTAATAGAAATCGGTGGTATAATTATTTATATTCAAAAAAATAATCGACATAAATTAATTATATATTTCAATTTACGAACCAATAACTCTAGCTAAAATATTTAAACCTTTATTATGACTGCAATACTTTCAATTTTCTGATCATGAATGGTTCGATCAAATGCCAAGTGCATGATCTTCTCTACAACTTTGCAATGCATCTGAGAAAGGAGAGGTAGCACAATTGGCTAGGAAAATGTCCTAGGGTTGTTATACCCAAAGATCGAGAGTTCGATTCCCCCTCACGAACCTTGGTAGCTACTACCAAGTTTTCAAAAAAAAAAAAAAAAAAACTTTGCAATGCATGAAGCTAGTTAACTATTGATATTGGTCTAAATACTTGTTCTCTACTATTGTTCAGCCTTCACTTACCCAAGTGCTCTTATTTCAGCGTATCCTCTGAATTTAACTCGAATTTAATGCATTTCAGCCCTGATCAAGATCAGAATTGCCTATGAATATGATGCACAGGGCCCTTTAATATTAGCGTGGATCTCAATCGAACGGTCCAGATCTATTAACGCACGATGCGTTAATGCGGAAGACACGAATTCCAGTGACACGGGTCATGTCTTATGAATTCTTTGGTTATATTGGAAGGCAGCAAGGGTACATGTCCTGTGAAATTCTTTGGTTGTAATATGTAGATCTCATTGTTTAGCTTTCGGTATAGCAAATAAGTCACTGAATTGACAGACATATGCATGTACTCTGAATGGAATTTTATTACTAACTAAATTACAGTTGCTGACTTGTTGCAAAAACTTTTCAACCACAGCCTGGAACATAAAACTACAAATTGGCACAAACCATAAACAAATTCAACAGAAAATCAAATATATACATAATCTAAATGTTCCAACTAGCAATAGATAAAAAGGAAAATACACAAGCACAGTTACCAAACCGCAAGTCAGGCACTACCGTATCTCAGAATCTCATCCCTGAACTATTGTTTTTGTTGGCACCTACCAATCTTCTCCCTCAAATTAAATAGAGTAAGAAAGTAAAATGGAGACGGTTTTGAAGCATCTGGTCGACTTTCTTCCCAACACCATCCAATTTGGGTATCGACTTTCTTCATAGCCAATATCATCAACAAAGAAATGAAGCTCTTGGGTGGGGTTGGGAAGAAAGTCAACCAGATGCATCAGCTGAGGCTGCTGAGCTACGAAACCAGTGCCGCCTAAGAGATGCAGACTCGAAACGCAAAGGAGTTCATTTTGTAGTTAGCTGAATTCGCAACATCGATACCCGGGTAGCCATCAAAACGCGACTCTCATACTTAGCATCATAGGAATGCATCTTTCAGTTATTCCAAAGATCAACCATTCTTTCAATTTATTGATATAATACAATGTGGAAATTGATCTTTGGAATCAACTGAAAGATGCATTGCCTAATGATATGTCAAGAATGGGAGTTCTGTTCTGATGACTAGCAGATCTATCGGTGTTGAACATCAACTAACTTCAAAATGGCTCCCATTTGAACACCTTCGCGCTTCGAGTCAATATCTCTTAGGCACAGATTTAGAAGATTCTCCACATTTTGAGGCCGCATCTATCCATAGATCTCATAAGAATGTGAAATGGCACTGAAAATAAAATTATATATACAAGTACTGTAAAATAAGACCAACAGCAAGCACAAGAAAAAATTATACTGGCAGGATCAGAATTGTGTTAAATGCCTCACAAATTTAAGCTCATAAGCTATATAACATAGATTAGCACATCTAATTGATTCATCATTGCTACCATATACAATCATATTTAGTAATTAAATCAGAAAAAAAAATACTTTGACAGCATAGCATATAATAAAATCAAACAGTAAGTTTAAGAACAAACACAAAATACCAGTATAAAAATTGATTAATGAAACAGTAGATCAGAATCTACATGTACTAACAGAAATTAAAACACCAATACCTGAATCTTATTTGTTATTATCTTATAAATATTTAAAATATAGACAAAGTTTTTTGTACAACACAAATTAATTTAGAAAAATTAAGCCCCTATAATAAATTCTAGACACTATTATTACTGTAAAATAATCTGAGAACAAAGCTAGATCATGAAAATTTAATAAATTGGCAGACTCAGAATTTGTGTTTAATGCCTCACAAGTTTAAGCTCATAAGCTATATAATATAGCTTAGCACATCTAATTGAATCATCATTGCTGCCATATCAAATCAAATAAAGAAAAGTTAAATCAGAAAAAAAAAATATATTTTTTACCATATGACAGCTCAAAAATTGACGAATTAAACAACAGATCAGAATTTGTGTATAATACCTCAGAAATGTAAACAGGTGAGAAGAAGCAACGGAGCGGCTAGGGTTTTTATGGATCGCCTCAGCTCTATTAGTGCGCAAACTAGGGTTTGAGTAAAATGACAACAATACCCCTAAGAACATTAAAATACCGGGCTGATTCTTTGGGCCCAAAATACAATTTGTACTTTGTCAATTCACACCAAATTGTCAAGAGATTAAAAAGGAATGTTTTCTAAGGCTTCTTTAATTAGGAAAATTCAGATTTAGTTCTTCAGTTTTTCTAAAAAGGCCCAATTTAGACTTTAGTAATTGAGTTTGTGTTTGTACCAAACTGAACTTTTAAACTATAAAATAAAACCAACTTGTAACTTTTCAAAAAAACCAAGTAAAAACCAAGTTATAACTTCTTAACCTTAGAAGCCCCAATTTTTATGATTCTAAAGCATGGTAATGGAATAAGAAATTAAACATTCTTGTACTTTAATAAGCTCGTATTAATTAATTTAATTGCTACTTTTAAGCAATTATTTCGGCTATCAGAAAGTAATAAGTGAGAAGTATCTCGAGTTGAATTCCGATGTCTCTTGCTTTATTCTTTTCTGATTATCTGTTTTTATTATGTACAAATATAAGTTCAAGAGAAATTAAGGCGCTGCAGGTAGGGGTGATTAATGAGCGAGTTGGGGTATGTTTATGCTCGGCTCATTAAATAAATGAGTGAGTTGTTAATAAGCGAGTTGATAAATGAGCGAGTTGATAATGTGCGAGTTTTTAATGAGCGAGTCACGAGTTACAGAATTTAACAAATTGTCATAATTCATTTAACTTTTTTTTTTGTTGACAATAAAAATCGGTAATAGCATGAGCACTTTAGGTTTTGTTGATTTTGGTTGAGGATTTTGGTAAGATTGAGCGCTTTAGGTTTTGCTAATTTAGTTTGGTCTGTCGAATTTGACATATGATACAGGGATTTAATGAGGTAGAAATTTAGTTTATTGATTTATTTGGAATTGGATGTGGCAAATTCTTAATGAGTAAGTTATAAACGAGTTGGGTATGCTCATGCTGGACTCATAAAATAAATGAGCGAGTTTAAGCGAGTTGATAATGAGCGAGTTGTTAATGAGTTTTTAATGAGCGAGCCACGAGTTATGAGCAATTTACCCACCCCTAGCTGTAGGTAGTCTAGGCCGTGTCAAATTTAATGGAAGGGTGGAGCCCTTGAGCTGGTTAAACTGAATAGTGGGTCCCACAATGTTGCACATGGAGGTAAGAGGAAAAGAATCGCTGAGAACTGAGGAAATATCCATCCAACTACAGACTACAGAGTCTATAACGCGTTGAGCCCAACTCAAACACTTATTTATATCAAACAACCATTCAAATTTTGAACAACAATTTTTTTGCACGCAATTTTTGTACACATTTTTTCACAAAATTGTTTCTGTAATTTATAATTGTTTTTAAAATTTCGCTTTTTTTATATTTTTTTCCTTACTTTTTTACAAGAACTCAAACGAACTACGAACAACTATTTGAACCTTCAAAAAAATTTACAAGAAAAAACAAGGCTAATCAAGAGAAAGAAAGAATATAAATTGGCAAAATACGTAGAAATATTGAACATTAGATCATTCAGTCTTCAATTTACTCTGGATATGCATACTACATTTTAAAATTGCGACTTCTAATATAAAGAATAAATTGCTGCTTACCTTTTTTCCACACAAAAATATTTTCTCTGCATTAGCTTGGGTGATAGTGATAGTACCCACAAAGTTGGTACGTAAAGAGACTGGCGAAATAATGATTTTGGTTAGTGGAGCATTTCTAAAAAGATGGGAAAGTGGTTTCTAGAAGAGCATCTAATTAATTATACATGACATCTTGCTTTTATATAATAACTCTGTATATACATAAGAGTAGAACTAGGTGTTCTTAAGCTCACCAAAGTGTTTGGTGAGCTTGACTTCAAAATCCGTCAAATTGATTTCAAATGACGAATCCGAACCGTTGGAACCCGCCTATTTTACGTGTGATGCGTCTACATGTGAAATTTTTTAACTTTCGAATTAGTTTAGTATAAAGTCAATTGATCAAAATTAGAAGGTTAATAAATTAATTTTAGTGCATTCATTTTTTGAACATGTTTTGACCGCTTGACTTTATACTAAATTAATTCGAAAGTTTAAAAATTTCACATGTAGACACATCACACGTAAAATAGGCGGGTTCCAACGGTTCGGATTCGTCATTTGAAACCAATTTGACGGATTTTGGAGTCAAGCTCACCAAACACTTTGGTGAGCTTAAGAACACCCTAGTTCTACTCTATATATAAATCAGGAGAATGGATGGGGGAACCCTCCACTCAAAATATGAGCTTCAAAAGGTCTTCAAGTTTCTTGAAGCTGCTATATTTTCTTAGATAACTATGATAATAATTCAAAGAATAATTATTTTTGTACCTGCGCTACAGTACCCGCACTGTACCTGCGCTACAGTAACGTGCTACAGTACCCGGACTTAAAAAAATAATGTGTTATGGTCCCTACTAATTATATTATGTCCACTTATTATTATTCTAAAAATATATTATATAGTCTCAACTAATTATTATTCTAAAACCCCAGCAATACTCTTTCTCTATGGTCCCCACTAATTATATGATTCCCCTTTCAAAGTCCCGCCACTAATTTTGCGTCAACCTTTCTCTAACAAAAATAGTTGATCTTATAAAAATAAATACTTCAGTGCATAGATCTAAATACTTTATGTGTCTAAATATTAATATTTTATGTGTCATACGTAAAAAATACATAGATATTTATATCTTCGTAGATATAAATACTTAGAAGATAAGATATTAACACTTAAAAAAGTAAGATGTTAATACCTTAATGCGTAACTTGTTATGATAATCTTTTTCCGAGTTCCCCAATTATTCCCGCGTCAACTTTCCTCTAATAAACATAGTTGACCTCATAGGTATAAATACTTCAGTGTATAAGTATAAATACTTTGAATATTTAGATATTAATACTTTCAGTGTCATATGTAAAAAATACTTGCAAGTGTAGATATAAATACTTGTACGGAGATGTATAAACATTTGCGTGACGACGAACCTGAAAGTACGTCATCATGGATCTCATTTGGAAGAGAAAATTGCATAAATATTAATACTTTAAAAAAATTCAAATTGTGGAGTTTTTGTAGTTCCCATATGAAGTTATATTTATACATTTAATTTTCGGTGGTCCCCGGGTACTGTAGCGCGGGTATTGTTATCTTGGTGCTACATAATCCACACAATAAATAATTGTTCACATCATAAGCCCTCCTCTAAGTATAAATACTTTCGTTCATAGGTATTAATACTTTAGGAAAACAAATTCGAATTGTGCAGTTTTTGCAATCCCCACAAGAAGTTATATTTTAACATTTAATTTTCAATGGCCCCCCCTACGAGTACAGTGCGAGTACTGTAGTGCGGGTATTATTATCAGCTCCCTAATTCAAAATATAGAGACTTTGAAGGAAAAAAATAAATAAATGCAAAACCTATCATCACCAACAAATCCAACTGGCCAACGTGATGTGATCATATTTATATCGTTAAATAAAAAGGGTGCAAAACACCTAAAATTTGTGTCAAGTCAGAAAACAGTTATACTGAACTAAGTGTAGACTTAGGGTATTGAAGTTGTGTCGTGTTTAGACGTGCTTGTATTACGTATTGTGCCATGTCAACACATCTAAATTATAAAACATATTGTGCTATATAGTACCGAAGACGAACACAACACGTTTACTGGCATGGTACGGCTTGGTAAAACTTGTTTCGGCTAGCCGTGCCGTGTTGATTTTTGAATTCCTTTAGTGAATCTTACTATAAAATAATTAAAGATTAAGTAATAATGTATAAAAATATTAAAAAAAATGTCCAAAATGTAGGTAATAATTTCATGTTACATTTTTGCAAGTTTCAATATTTTTTTACTTTTATTTCCGGTCTGAGATATTTTTTCCCAAGAATTTTTTGTGTTTTGAACGCTTTTGGGTGTACATAATATTTTATTGGTTCATATTTGGTACAAATTGGGCAAGTCAATAAAAATTTGGGTCACTTTTAACCAATAAATTTCACATCTTCACGCGTGAGCAGTGGATTTGCTTTTTCAAACTTTTCCAGATGTAATTTGTGTAATTCATTGTCATTTTTGTCGTGTTCTCCAACTAAAACAGGGATTCTGTCTAAAGCTACGTGGAATAGTATCATGTGCGGAGTCGTTCCGTGTGGAGCTTTTAATCTGATTTGTTCATTTCAGATCTGACGAAACATATCAAATCTTGTTCGAATTGAAAAAAAAAAAATCAAAATTTGCAGAGTTTTTAATATGTTCCGTCCGATCCAAAACGAACGGATCAGATTAAAAGCTCCGCACGGAACGACTCCATAGAAGATACTATTCCAAGCTATGTTGTAGGGACATCTCTCATCTCTGACATTACTCGGATCTCGTGTGACCACGGTCTGATCCCATCAATTTGATAAAACCATAATGCTTCCATGTAGTGTTTTAATTACAAACCCAGTTTAAAATATTTTGGCTTATAAATGTAATTTCCTAAATTATTACAACATATTTACTTAGAAGAGTCAACCATGCACCTTATCATGATAAAAGAAAAATAGAAGAAAAAAATGACATGTTTACATGTATCGGTTACATAGCATGACTCGTGTATTGCATGCTATGATTATTTAAAAAAAAAATAATATGGAATCACACGACAAGCAACCCGACTTGGCCACAACTTGATACAGCAAAGAACATAGCACAACATGCTAATGTAACCAAACATAACTACACATGAATAAAATAACATAACTCAAAAGATTCCCTTTTGAGTTAATGCAGAGGATACGAATTCGGATCTTATCTCCTCTCCCTCTGAGTGAACACCTAACCTTATTTCTCTCCCTCTCAGTCAACACCAGATCTAATCTGTGAACCATTATTTTTCTTGGCACCTATAATCATCTTCTTCCTCAAAAGAGAGATCGAGAGAGTGAAATGACTGAGGCGGTTTTAAAATTTGTGGTGGGCAAGCTTGCCGATATCATCGACAAAGAAATAGAGCTCTTGGGTGGGGTTGCGAAGAATGTCGAACAGTTGCAGCGTGAGCTAAGCCGAATCCAGTGCTGCTTGAGAGATGCAGACTCGAAACGAAAAGGAGATGCGAGGGTACAAAACTGGCTAAATGAGCTTCGTGACGTGGCATACCGCATCGAGGATGCAACAGACACGTTCTTTCTAGAATTTGAAGATAACCGCCATAAAGATCTGAACTTTTTGGAGAAGTTCAAACGGTGGCGCCACAAGCCCATGAGGTTGCCGGTCCTCCACAAGCTTGGCACTGAGATAGAGAAGATCCAAAAAGAGGTTGAAGAGATCTCTAAGAGCAGATTCGATTACGGAATCAAACCACTGCAAGACAAGGGCAAGGGAGAAGCAATCATACTGCCTTTCCGGCGAGCTACTTATCAAGACTTAATCGAAACTGAAATCGTAGGCCTGGAGACTGACAAGAACAACATTCTGAAGTTGTTATTTCCTGAGCAAACAATTAGGCGGGCTGTCATAACTATTGTGGGTACCGGTGGTCTTGGAAAAACTACCCTTGCACATATGGTATACACAAGGCAAGTGCAGATTTTAATTTCTTTTTCAAATATGTTTTCATGAGATAAATAATACAACAATAATAATAATAAGAGCTAGTCTATGTTTCTCTAATCACACGTATGGTATACCAGAAGGTAAGTGCAGATTTTTCTTTTTCAAATAAGTTTTAATGAGATAAATAGTTACAACAATAATAACATTAGAGCTAGTCTAATTAGTTCCTATATATAATCACAAGGTCCTTTCTAAACAAGTAGGTGGATTTTTATGTAGACAGTTATTGAATGGGAGAACGGAGTAGATTTGATGAGCATCGGATCTACCGGTAGCTTCCTAGCCTTGCTCATTCACAACTCATAACTGTACACTTTAGATGAAAAGATGAAAAGGCATTACAAGAACTACCTGTGTGCGCATTTTTCTTATTTTAACCCACGCTATTCGTGACTTTTAAGTATGCTATATATTTATATAATTTGAAGAATTGTATTTGGGGAGAGAGAGCATATATATTATATGAGAACTAGTGAGCATCAAGGGCCTATGTTATAATTAATTATATGTTAAGGTCAAATTAAAACATGGCTTCCAAGTACCATGGCTGCTGGTGGGGCCCATCATGTGTTAATTCCAGAGGAAATAATGGTTTTCTTTTTCGTTTTCTTCCGTACAGCGTAGTAACATTTTGGATTTGAATTCAATGTTTTTGAGCAAATACTCGCTACACATCCGTCTATGAAGAAGAAGCAGTTGATATTTAAACTAAAAGAAAAGTGTCAACTAATATGATCCGTTAGATTCGAGCAGCTTGCGATCGGAACCGTCGAGTCCGTATCCTTCGACTATCTGAGGACTGAGGATTGGACTTCACTCTCATTTTGTATTTTTTAATTTGTGAAGTCTCATATATAATTTTTAATTTTCTAATAATAAAAATTCAAATACTTGCAAACGTGAAATTCGTTAATTTAAAGTAAGTTATGGTAATTCGACTAATTGATTAAACTAATTGAAATTCGTTAATTTAAACCATACTCTGACTAATTATGAAATACATTTTTTGTTAATTAGCTTCAAGACAAATGACATTCAAACATTTGGATTTTGGATTTTGGAGGAAATCCAATTTTAATTTATTTATTAAATTATAATTTTCGGCCAAGACGTAATTCATGTCATAGCGAATGTTTATGAATAACATATAAACACTGATGCAAAAAATTAAATTTTTTACCTTCTATACTTGAGAGGGGCAATTTTTTTTATTTATTTAAATGGAGTATAAGTTATGGAACAAAAATAAAACACACCGTTCTGTTTGTGAAGTAATTGTTTTAACTTATATTAGAATTATTTTTAAAATAAATGTTTTAATATATTAGTTCTAATATTTATTTGATTATCAACTATAAATATTATATTTGTTTATCCCTATTTAATGATTAAACAATTAAAAAAATAAATTGATTATGAGGCTCACATGGTCATATTGACTGATCCATATATATTATCCATAATAACATCAAATTAATTTGAGTATAAAATATGAACCATCTGATATTCTGATCTGAACTTCAATCATATCAAATTAATTTAAATTTTTTAAAGGTTCATTTGATATTGTGTTAATTTAAAATCAAACTGCAATCTGAACAGCAATTAAAGTCGCCGCTTGATAGGAATGCGCGAAAGAGGAATAGGGGATACCTACACCACCACGCCTACGGGCTTTCCCATCAAAACAAAAAAAGATACCTACACCACCGTACACAGACTTTAAGTATCAGTACACATCAGTTAATTGATCCCGGTTCAAAAGTCACTTCTATATAATCTAGAAAATATGTGAGAAATGTGGATATGTGAGTACGAATTAACTGATGTGTACTGATACTTAAGTCTGTGTACGGTGGTGTAGGTATCTTTTTTTTTTTTATGGGAAAGCCCGTAGGCGTGGTGGTGTAGGTATCCCCTATTCCTCTTTCGCGCATTCCTATCAAGCGGCGACTTTAATTGCTGTTCAGATTGCAGTTTGATTTTAAATTAACACAATATCAAATGAACCTTTAAAAAATTTAAATTAATTTGATATGATTGAAGTTCAGATCAGAATATCAGATGGTTCATATTTTATACTCAAATTAATTTGATGTTATTATGGATAATATATATGGATCAGTCAATATGACCATGTGAGCCTCATAATCAATTTATTTTTTTAATTGTTTAATCATTAAATAGGGATAAACAAATATAATATTTATAGTTGATAATCAAATAAATATTAGAACTAATATATTAAAACATTTATTTTAAAAATAATTCTAATATAAGTTAAAACAATTACTTCACAAACAGAACGGTGTGTTTTATTTTTGTTCCATAACTTATACTCCATTTAAATAAATAAAAAAAATTGCCCCTCTCAAGTATAGAAGGTAAAAAATTTAATTTTTTGCATCAGTGTTTATATGTTATTCATAAACATTCGCTATGACATGAATTACGTCTTGGCCGAAAATTATAATTTAATAAATAAATTAAAATTGGATTTCCTCCAAAATCCAAAATCCAAATGTTTGAATGTCATTTGTCTTGAAGCTAATTAACAAAAAATGTATTTCATAATTAGTCAGAGTATGGTTTAAATTAACGAATTTCAATTAGTTTAATCAATTAGTCGAATTACCATAACTTACTTTAAATTAACGAATTTCACGTTTGCAAGTATTTGAATTTTTATTATTAGAAAATTAAAAATTATATATGAGACTTCACAAATTAAAAAATACAAAATGAGAGTGAAGTCCAATCCTCAGTCCTCAGATAGTCGAAGGATACGGACTCGACGGTTCCGATCGCAAGCTGCTCGAATCTAACGGATCATATTAGTTGACACTTTTCTTTTAGTTTAAATATCAACTGCTTCTTCTTCATAGACGGATGTGTAGCGAGTATTTGCTCAAAAACATTGAATTCAAATCCAAAATGTTACTACGCTGTACGGAAGAAAACGAAAAAGAAAACCATTATTTCCTCTGGAATTAACACATGATGGGCCCCACCAGCAGCCATGGTACTTGGAAGCCATGTTTTAATTTGACCTTAACATATAATTAATTACAACATAGGCCCTTGATGCTCACTAGTTCTCATATAATATATATGCTCTCTCTCCCCAAATACAATTCTTCAAATTATATAAATATATAGCATACTTAAAAGTCACGAATAGCGTGGGTTAAAATAAGAAAAATACGCACACAGGTAGTTCTTGTAATGCCTTTTCATCTTTTCATCTAAAGTGTACAGTTGTGAGTTGTGAATGAGTAAGGCTAGGAAGCTACCGGTAGTTAACACAACTATTTGCTACCCCTTTTTTCAACGTTGGATTACCTTTAAAATTCGTGCTGGTGATTGACGCTGAGAAAAATAACGGAGACATAATACACCTTTCATCTCTCTGTTAGCGACTTTTCATCTACCGACTCTTGCCACCTCCCGTCGCCTTTTCTCTTCCCATGTGCAATCCGCCTAAACCCTACCTCTACCCTCTCTCTCTCTCGTGATGGCCGGGCACGCTCTCCCCTCTATCTCGTGACGGCCGGGCATGTCTCGCATCTTCGATTTGTCTCACTCGCTATCGTGTCAAGCTCGGCTCCGGTGACCGTTTCTCCTTTGCATAAAAAATTTAAAAGTATCATGTAAGTCTTTCTCTCCCTCACTTGCTGTATTGAAATATAATATCAATAATTGAGAATTTTGAGTTGAAAATACCAGCGAAATTTATGATACGCCCTTTGTAATCTTCAATTTGGATTTTGAATTATTTAAGCAATGAAATTAATATTTTTCATTTTGTGAATCAATAGGAAGCCACCAATGCACTGGAATGGACTGATAACTGGTTTTTTAACGGTGTACATTGTACTTATTTTCCTTCCAAAATTTGCAGCATAGAGAACTAATAGATCTTGGAAGATGAGAAATCATTAGTATGTTACTCTTTAGTTGACTAAAAAATTACGATTCCAACATATTTATGTCTGAATTTTAAAATTTTGACATGAATTTTAATGACATATTATTTTTTGTGGTGATTTACTTCAAATGAATCCCGACTATAAGGCTCCCCTGGACTACAAGTTATTGTTGAAAGAGACCAGAATTTCTGTATGTACCTATTGTTATTCTTTTTGCGAGTCTACTCTATGCATCACCATCTTGGCTATTAATTTTGTTTTGTATTTGCAATTTATGATAAAAGAATGTTATAGTAAACGTTTTCATTGTATTTGCAATTTTTATTTAATTATGTAGTAGTTTGTTCTCCTTTCTATGATAGACATTCAATTCACATTTGCAATTTTAAGCAGACAGAATAGATGAGTGCTGGCAATAACCTAATACACATCTCTAAAGGGTTAGCATGCGAACAAGAAGAAATGATTGCTGGTAAAAATCTGGGCTACAGTGATGGAGCAGGGTGCAGTTTTACATTTTCTGCTAAATTGAGAAAAGTTGGAGTACTAGTTCCAGTTTTAGCAGTACTACTTTTCAATTGATGTGCAATTGAAGGAAGTAGGCTATCAAAATAGCATTTTAAAATGTTTGATTTAGTTTAGTATTTAGTCTAGAAGGTTTAAATATTTCTTTTACTCAAGCAGTATCAGTTATGTAATTTTATTTTCAATTGAACTGCTCTTATAGGATGTAATTTTATTTTCAATTGAACTACTTTTGTAGGCTGTAATTTTAATTCCAATCAATAAAAGCTTTGTCATGATTGAACTGCTCTTGTAGGCTTTAATATTCAATTGAACTGCCCTTGGGTTATTACTCAAAAATAAAAGATTTTTATATGCATGATTTTGAGTTGCTTATGGTGAAATTATCAATCTTGTTGATTTGATCCAATTGAGTCTGCTTAAGCATTTAATTATCACTTAGTAATTACCTGGAAATGGAAGTGTACTAAAAGTTAACATGCCCAGTTGAGATTCATAATTAAATTTTGCACTTACAATTGTACTAAAAGTTACCAACTAATGTGATATTACAAAGCACTGGTAAAAGAGAAAAACAGGAATAGTGGATACAAAGCACTTGCAATTGGAGTATATTTCATTCTTATTTCTGCCATGTATCTCAACCAAATTTCGTTTTTTTTTTTTTTTGTCATTTTAGTAATAGAAGAAACAAATACAAGGTACCAGTGATGTATTACTATAATAAAAAAAACACACATGCATCATATACATATATATCTTCATATTAAATTTGCCTTGGTACCAGTACTGGTACCGGTCATATCCAGAAACAAAAAACATGCACAATACCTATAACGTATTACTATAATAGAAATCTAGTTGCTTGCATCATTGATGATCAAAATGCCTACTAATAGAAAAATCATTTCATCACATGTTCAAAACCTCATATCATGCCTATCCCAACTAACTTGAGCACAACATCTGCATAATAGAATAAACCCCAATAAACCTTCTATTTTCCTCTTGTTTTTTCTTAAAATAACTCAAAGTAACTCAGGATCCTCCTCTTGTTTTTAGAATAAACCCCAATAAACCCCAACTAACTCAGGATCCTCCTCTTGTTTTTTCTTAAAATAACTCAAAGTAGTTTCAACATCCACCCCAATAAACCTTCTATTTTCCTCAACTATTTGATTGTTGACATCCTTCTTTGAAAAACGAAGCTTATCAATCCCACCCGCCTTTTATGCCAAGTAGTGCCAAATTTGAGAGGTTGACACATTTTGAGCTCGCAATTCTCTTACAAGTTGCTTCTCCTCTATTGTCATGCCTTTTAGGGATCTCAAATTTCTTCTTTTAGCTGGACTAGCAACTAAAGCATGGTTATGCTGAGCATTAAAAGTGGACACTTTCCAAATTCCATTCTTTTGTCAATATACTCTAAGGAAGGCCATGCAACCACTCTTCTTACTCGATATTTCTTTTTGAGGTGTCTTGTCCTTGCCATCAAATTCAGACCTCATCTTCACTTGCTTTTGCCAAGTTGACAACCCTTGCTTTGAGCACACCATCCTAACAGAAGAAAGACCAACTTTCGTCGTGCATGTGGTTTGTACCCGAATACTAAATCCAAGTCTACAACCATATGAGTTATAAAATTGTCGTGCCTCAAGGTCACTACCAAACTCCATACCAACAAAAGGTTCCATATTCTCATCACCTTTAACATCTTCCTCCTCAGACTCATCACCTACAACATCATCTTTCTCTTTCTCATTACCTCCAACCTTGCCTTCCTCAAAATTTGGAATTGGAAGCCCGCATTTCTCGACACTCATGTTACCTATTTAAATAATTAAACAACATAAGAAAATGAAATGATTGAACTAAAAGTGTAGTGATTTCTGAAAAAAAGTTCTTAATTCAATAGTTTGTGAAATTTCTTCAAGAAAGCAAATTTCCACCTTTATTCTAATTAAATCAGCAACAAACAAGATAATTAGGTCTAAACAGACAGTCAAGCTCATAAAGTACCTAAACTGAAATTATTTTCATTAAAAGCTAGAATTCAAAATTCAATAATAAATGTTTCTTACATTTATGGGCTGCTAACAAGATTGATAAGTAATCGTGTATTATAGAAATTTTTAACTCTAGGGTTTGCTCAAATTCTTTAAAAAAAGACAAATCTATATCTTTCCTTAAATCAAATTTGCCACAATCAAGGTAATTAGATAATCCATAAAGCTCGGATAGAGACATACATAATTTGTGGAGAGAGGGTAGCGTCAGAGGAGAGCTTCAATAGGCGTAGAGAGGGCAACGAGAGGAGAAAAGCTTTTGCGCAGAGAGGAGAAGAGAAAAATCAATGAGCGGAGAGGTAGGGTTTAAGCAGTTTCGCATGGGGAGAGAAAGAGCGACGGGAGGGGAAATGGCGGTAGATGGAGTCACTAAGAGAGATGAAATTTGTATTCCGTCTCCATTATTTTTCTCAGCGTCAATCACCAGCACGAATTTTAAAGCTAATCCAACGTTGAAAAAAGGGGTAGCAAATAGTTGTGTTAATTACCGGTAGCTTACTAGCCTTACTCGTTGTGAATATAACCTTTCGCCTTTCCAGCCAAACTCCAAAACTTGTCTTCACATTTAGCCATACTTCTTTAAACTTCCAGCCAAACTCCTTTCGCCTTTCCTCCTCCTCTCTTTTTGAAACCTTGTGGCTGTCAAGTCTCTCTCTCTCATGGAGGGCATGACAAAGCTCGAACTTGGAGCAACAATCATATTGGTACTACTGATCTGGGCTTTTCTCCTCATTCTCATTCTCTTGGCTGACTAATTATTACATAAAGTATGTTCTGCTGTAGTATTGTAATAGGCCAAAGCAAAGTTTGTTGGCAAATGACATCTAAACCGAAATTAGTTAACCATTTATTTTTGCTTCGTGAAATAATTAGGAGTGAACCAAAACAAATGAAAATAGTAACAGGTGATTGAATGAATGAAAATAAGAATGGGAGCAGATCACACTGACATTGTTGAATTAAAACCAAAGAATTCTTAAGAAGACCGATTAGAGACCAACTACTCCCTAATTCAACGCTTTCTGGATGCCATGAAACCAAAAATGTTTGCTATGCTCAACCATTTTTTTTCTATAGATGCTGTGTATCGACAGGAAAAAGTTGATGCATTCTGGTAAAATTAGAAGCCCCAAATTTTATGATTCTATAAATACCTGATGCACGTCAAAAATGCTCGTATTGATTAATTTAGTTGTAAGTTCTATAGCTAGTGTTCAGTAATTATTTTGGCCATCGTAAAGAGATCAGGGAACAGAGCATCTTGAGTTGGATTCCCATGTGTCTTGATTGTCTGTTTTAATTGTGCAAAAAATAAGTTCAAGAGAAAAGGGGATAACAGGTTGTCCAGGCCTTGTCAGATATAATGGAAAGGTGGAGCCCTTGAGCTGGTTAAACTGAATTGTCGAACATTCACATACCCCTTCAAAGTTCAAACACCAATACAAAATAAAAGCTCAGCAATCCATCCGCTAATTTCCAGCTACCCTAATTCACTATCATTCATCTCCTAACCCCTCTAACTCACCAACAGATTTTGTGTGGCGAATTAGCGGATTATATGTACAGTAACCAGTAACCATATTTATAAATTTGCAATTCGAAAATAATTCAATAGTCTTAATTTCGTTATTGAGGTGTGTAATATTAGGAATAACTCATTCTTCTCTACGTATATAAAAATAAGTTCCATAAATAATTCAATAATGATTCGAAATATCTGTGAATAATTCACAAGTTCCATAAAATTCATGAATATTTTGGGATTAATTAGGAAATATGTTTCAGAAAGTAGCTGAAAACTAACAAATCATGAATAAGCTGGTCATATGATGCCCCAGGTCAACCAAACAAATGGGTGTTTTTTGTGGCCACAAGGTTTATTTGGTCTGACCCTGTTGCTACAATTGGTTTGGTGAGTCAAGGGTGTATTGAGTCAGATACTAATTGTTAACACAATTCATGTGGTCACTTCAACAACTCAGTTCTGTCTCAACTCTGAAGAAAGGCTCTTTCCAAATCTTAGTAAGATTTCAAATCTGTTTTTACTATATGCATCTTTGCTCGGGCCCACATGTCATCCATAAATCTCAGTGGGCCCCATACAGATGCATGAAAAATTTAATTCTAATTTGAAATAGATAATGGTAATGGTAATGTGAGATAGATTTAGTAGACAAGAGACATGGAAAGGTCAAGTGTCTGTGGATCTAACCCTACGGTTGTCTGGCCGATGCTGAGATCCTTTCTTTTTTCTTCAAAGAGAAGAAAGAAACGAATTCAGCGTTTTATCTATGCACCTGTTTACGAAATCCACCATTATTAAGTAGTGAGATCCTTCATAGTAACAGGTGCTATTATACAATTTCTACTACAAAATTTGGATCTAATCGGAAGCAATATCCGATTAAAACTCCATGTGGAATCTGATCGAGTCAGATTCACATGTTGAGGGTTTATTTGGTCTGACCCTGTTGCTACAATTGGTTTGGTGAGTCAGATATTAATTGTTAACATGATTCATGTGGTCACTTCAACAACTCAGTTCTGTCTCAACTCTGAAGAAAGGCTCTTTTCAAATCTTAATAAGATTTCATTGTCACGAGCAAATGACAATCCCGGGTGAACAGTCTGATGTTGAGGGATGATATTATCACCATTATCTGTTCTATTAACACAACTTGAAATGCTGGAGTTGTGTGGATAATTTTTCTGTTCAACTGAATATATATACTTTAAAGTTTAAACTGATCAATAGGTTAAAAAGTGCCTAAATCAAAATCACATCATGAAATGCTGAAGTTGTGTGGATTATTTTGCTGCATCAAAATCGCACCTTTTCAGCCGCAGCCTGGAAAACTTGGAACTACAATTTGGTATTTTGGTGCACAGCCTAAATCAAAACAAATTCAACAGATATCAAATAAATAAAAATCTATACAAACCAACCAGCGATATAGAGCAGGAAATATTAGGCAAAGAAAAAAATGGTGATATAATAGGAAAATACACAAGCACAGATGACAACACACCCGCAAGCAATTCCTACCTCACCTTATCTCACTATGAGCCAACCACATATCCAATCAATCCCTGAATTGCTATTTCTCTTGGCACCTATCATCTTCTCCCTAAAATTAAAGAGAGCAACAAAGTGAAATGACTGAGCTGGTTTTGAATTTTGTGGTGCCAAGCTTACCAATATCATCAACAAAGAAATGGTGAACTTGGTTGGGGTTGGGAAGAACATCCAACTGATGTAGCGTGAGCCAAGCCAAAATCAGTGCAGCCTAAAAGATGCAGATACAAAACGCAAAGGAGTTCATTTTGGAGTCTGATTTAGCAACACCGATAGACTTGTTAATCATCCAAACACGACTTTCTTTCTTAGCATCAGGCTATGAATATTTCGGTTGATTCCAAAGATCAACTATTCATTAAGTGTTATGATCCGGTGTGAAAAGTTGATTTTGGAATCAACGAAAAAATGCATTGCCTAATGATAAGAACGGAGGTCGCGTTTTGATGACTAGCAGATCCATTAATGTTGCTAAATCAGCCAACTCCAAAATGCTACCATATGAACTTCTTTGCATTTTGAATCTGCATCTCTTAGGCTTGGATTTAGAAGATGCTCCAATATCATCAACAAAGAAATGAAGCTCTTGCTTGGGGTTGGGAAGAATGTCAAACTGGTGCAGTGTGAGCCAAGCCAAAATCGGTGGAGCCTAAAAGATGCAGATTCAAAACGCAAAGGAGTTCATTTTGGGGTCTGATTTAGCAACATCAATAGACTTGTTAGTTATCCGAACACGACTCTCTTTCTTAGATTTCTTAGCATCAGGCTAAGATCAACTATTCATTAAGTGCTATGATCCAGTGTGAAAAGTTGATTTTGGAATCAACTAAAAAATGCATTGCCTGATGATAAGAATGGGAGTCGCGTTTTGATGACTAGCAGATCCATTAATGTTGCTAGATCAGCCAGCTCCAAAATGCTACCATATGAAGTCCTTTGCATTTCGAATCTGTATCTCTTAGGCTTGGATTTAGAAGATGCTCCACATTTTGAAGTTGTATCTATAGATTAGATTTAGAAGAAAGTCTCATAAGAATGTGAAATGGCACTAGAAAAAAAATTATATACATGCAAGTAAGATAAAGTAAATATGAGAGCATCAGCTAGCACAAGAAAACTTTATATTGGCAGGATCAGAATTGTGTTAAATGCCTCACAGGTTTAAGCTCATAAACTATATAACATAGCTTAGCGCATCTAATTGATTCATCATTACTGCCATTTAAAATCGTATGAACTAAAACACAAAAAAAAAACAGATAGATTGACATGATAGCATAATAATGAAATCAACAGCAAGTGTTGGAACAAACACAAAATGCCTCAGTGGAAAAATTGACTAATGAAACAGCAGGTCAGAACTTATATGGTGAAGTACATTCTATAGAATGGATTGGAACCAGTAGAATACAGCTATAACATCAAGTTTTTGTACAACACAAATTAATTAAAAAATAAGGCACTATAATAAATTTTATTTGTGAAATGCCAGTAGAAATAAAGTAATATATATTCAAGTACTGAGATATAATCTGAGAGCAACAACTAGCAGAAGAAATTCTTATATATTAGCAGACTCAGACTTGTGTAAATGCCTCACAAGTTTAAGCTCATAAGCTATATTTAATATAGCATAGCACATCTAATTGATTCATCATTGCTGCCATATAAAATCGAAAACCTTTCAGGGCAAAAAATGACTAATTAAACAGCATGTCAGAATTTGTGTATAATGCCTCAAAAGTTTAAGCTCAAAAGTTATATTTGATTATAACTTCACACATCTAATTGATTCATCATGCTTATGATTTCCCTAGTTTTCAATTAAATCAGAAATTACACCAAAAACATTAACTGTTTCAAAGTTTACCACCCGTGAAAATCAACTGCTAAAAAGGAATAAAGCAGGTGACAAAGTTATAGGTGGACTTGGTGTATGGCACAACATGTACACCCAATAGCATTTCAGATGGCCAAGGGTTATCAAATTGCCTTGCGCCAATTCTTTCCGATTTGTTCGTCGTCCACAAAGGAAATACACGACTAACTTATTCTCAGGACGAACAGACAACAAAGTGCAAAAAATATAATATATATGGGCTAAAGTGTAAAAAAAGTAAATACTTAGCAATTTTCGTAATCACTGAGCAGAGGTTGAAGAATTAGAGAAATTACCTTCAAAGCGAGAGAAGAATGGCGATTAGCAGCCAGAGAGGGGGCGGGGGATGGAGAGAAGAAGCAACGGAGCGGCTAGGTTTTTATGGATCGCAAACTAGGGTTTGGCTTGGGGGTCTTTTCTACCTTTCACTGGTTAAATGACAAAAATACCCCCAACAACATTAAAATACTGGGCTTGGAACTCATTCGGCCCAAAATATAACTGCACCTTGTCCATTTAACCGAATTTTCAAGAGCTTGCAATTCTTTCTGTTTGGGCTTGTGTGTTTTCCACGGCCTGTATTCCAGGAAAAGACCAAATTACCCTTAAGAAAATTTCGCTTCCAAGGCCTCTTTAGAAACTTTCATATTTAATTCAGGAATTTTTTTTTCAAAAAAGGACCAGCATATAGACCTTAGTTCTTGAGTTTTTGTTTGTACCAAATTGAACATTTAAACTATAAAAATAAAACTAAGTTATTGATCTTCTCAAAAAAATCTGGAATGTTCATTTGTTCTAAATTGGTTGTTAAATTTTCCAAACAAAACAAAGTCTCTGGACTTCTCTCAATATAAGCCGAACTGGTTCGTTTTAGAACTCGAGTTCAAATATTGATTTTGATGCAAATTAATATGTAAATTGTACCCACAAACAAGGTAAGAAAAGTTGATTTTATCGAGACCGGTAACCAAACATTTAAATTTTTTTAGCTGGTAACCAAGCGGTATTCAAATTATACCCGGATATAATATAACTTTGATACAGGTAAGATGAAAACACACATCCACTTAAACTAGTAATTTAAATTAACACAAAGTGCACAGCCAAACATGTCAAAGTAATATTCACAAAGCGTTTACATTGATTGTGGTGTTCTCGCCTAAGACAAACCTTACTCAGCAAAGCATATACAAACCCTTGTAATATCAAAATGCTAAATACTGAAATAAAAAGAAACTCAGGTTTTGTCGATTGTGGTGTTCTCGCCTAGATCAACCTTAAATTACTTGAACAGTGCTACTGCAGGTACCTCAGTACCAAATAACATAGACTAAAACCTAAGTCAGGATTGCTTGTTTTGTAATCAACCAAATATAATCACCTCTTTTTTTTTTCTTTTCTTTCTTTTACAGAAAGAATAGAACATTTGAAGTATATGCACTAAGCTGTGCGGGTACATACCAGACAGACGGTAATTTCTCCTTCAGTAGCAGATTACCAAGCACTTGCTAGTAATAATTAACAAATGCAAATGCAATGTTTTTACTTTTTAAGACATGAAGATGCTCACAAAAAGTTAGAGATGCGATCTAATATAGAACTGGGCAATTTAGAGATGATCCAATGAGATAATAATTCAACCCGAACAAAAGCAGCGGCGATTAGCATGTCTATTTCATGTTCACACTGATCATATATTATGAAACCACTGAATGCGCACAACAGACCTGCATTATTAAAACCAATTGCTAAGAATTTTTTTAGTACCTGTGCACTGATTGCTTAAATCTTTGTTCCAGATTGCAACTAGCTATTTCTTTATTTACATTCTTTCACAACTGGTTTATATATTTCTTTTAGTTCTTTCAACAAACTTTATTTTTGTTTTTCTCATCTTTGTTTTTAATCCAGTGTTATTATATTTTTAATCTGTGATCCGGTAAAAGTTGTTATTGACCAAACACAGATAAGTACAAAAAGAATATATATAATTTAAAAAAATTAAAAATAGAAAGCACATACCAAAGCCAACCAAAATGGGCAGAGAAAGATGGAAGAGCAGCCTTAAAATGTATAATGATAATACAGCCTGAAAATATGCATACGAATATATTATCCAATAAGCTTTTTCTACGCTCCAAAAAATATTAATTAACAGAGGTTCATCATCCATTAGGAGAGGATAAAATAAAAATAACAGGCACTTCTGCATAATACAACCATACTGTACCAGGCAGAATCAACCAAGTCTGCCGTATTTGCAATTAGCACCAACTACTTTTGGCTTATTCGCAACTAACACCTGTCACAAACTAAGAACCAAAACTACACGCTATGATTGCAAGAAATGTTAGGCAGATGCAAATACAAGAATGCTATCTAAAGCATCGCAAAAGATGAGTCCAAGTTTCAAAAAAGACATAAAGAAACACTTTGCCAAAATATAGAGGAAATAGTGACCTTAAAAAGAAGGTTCCAGTCACGACCTTCAGCCAATCGCAACACTGTATGAACGGCTCCGTTCCACAATGAAGCAAAAAGTCGAAATAAATTCCTCGTAGTTGCCTCTGATGCACGAAAACAATCTGGAGGTATCTTCTCTATAGTGAATCCGTACCTGTACACAAACAAAACAATCTCTCGTCTATTACTTATATTTGGAATAACACACTTGCTCGGAATGCTTTAAATTTCCTGTCTTTCACAAGCATATTTGATTGTTGACATTTCAGGTAGAGTGAGGCTATGGTACTATGCATAGCACAGATTGGTTTGTACTATAGATCAATATTTCCATTTTAAAAGTTCAAATAGTCAATCTGAGCCGTTCAACAAGATCTCTATATGAAAATGTGCTTGCAGGCTAAAATTTACAATTTTTAATTGTCTAAAATTTTAGATCAACTGATACCTATCTAAAAAAAATTTAAAATAATGTAAAATTTGATCTACAAGTACATGTTCATATGGAGATCATGTTGAACGGTTCAGATCGACTATTTGAACTTTGAAAACGGAGATATTGATCCATAGTACGGACCAATCCGCGCTATGCATAGTACCATAGGCTCACTCTTTTTCAGGTATATTATATGAATTCATCCTTTTTCTTGAATGTATTGCTTCTTACACAGAATGAGGCAGACAGCCATGCCCAAAGAGAGAGACTGATATTACTAGAAGTATGTTGGCCAACGCAGAAAGGAAAGTGCGACCAGAGAGTAGAAACATGTAGTAGAAAAGAAATGAAAACATAACAAATAAAAATGTTCTCCTGTCATCTCTCCACAGCAATATATCTGCCGCTGTATTCACCCAAAAAATAAAAAAGAATTAATATTTTAACTGCATATAATCTAGGTGATTTGCAATCTTTTGTGAAAAAGAGAAGATGCAATTATCACCTAATCCAGTGCCTAAAAACTTGCGAGCTTTTGACGGTTCGCTAAGTTCTCGTCTTCCATCAAAGCTTGAACCATTTGCTAAATTAGAGAAAGAACAGACTGTTCGTGCAACACCATCCTGCATAATAAATTATCAAACAAATAAAAAAACCAGTTCAAATACCTCATGGAAAAGATTGAAAAGGTGAGGATTCCTAACCTCTAATCTTACAACAGGAGTATAGTCAAGTGTCGTTTTGGCCATAGAACAGTTGAAAGTTCTTGTGCATGACAGCAAGTAGATTTTAGAAGGAGAAAGTAGTTGACTCGAAAAAGAAACAAAACCGATTTTCTGACGAGTTAGCTCGGTAACTGAAGCAGCTGTCAAGAGAATCTTAGCTGGTAAACGAACCAGGGGCCTAAAAACAATTCAAATTATTATGGTTTTAACTTTTAACATATATGATATCAGAATGGTTACAGTACCACTAAACAAGTTGAAGTTTCAAATCTTAAAATCTGTACAAAACAATATAAAAGCAGTAGCAATGTCAAAATCCATTTTCCTTTTCTTGTTGGAAGTTATTTGCAAAATTTTGATGTCTAAGCATTGAGCCTAAATTACCCACTATTACAACACATGCAAACATCAAATAAAAAGGAAAAGAAACAAGCTCAAAGTTGGACTGAAATTTACACTATCATACTCACGTTATACTGATTTTAAGGTTTCTGCTAGGAACCACAAGGAATGGTATATATCATTTACTTCCACGTGAGGTATTAAGTGCCACAAATAGATGCATTGTACCTTTGATATCCCAACCCTTCTAGAATGCTGGAAATAAACTCCCATGTCTCAACTGGTTCATCATTAGTAACAAAGTATGGCTGCATTATATCATAAAAATGACAATATACATCATTATTTGCATTAGAAAAAACCCAAGCAATTCTTAAAGACAAGGCAGAAAATTATATTAAAAAAATATGTACCAAAAACTAACTGGTGTGATTTCTACAGGTATTTATGAAAGTTTTAGCGGGGAAAGTACCTTTCCAGAAACAGAAATGGGGTCTAAAGAAAGAGCCTTGTCAGCACAAATGGTAGCGTGTGCCACATTCTCCGTATAGGTGAAGTCACACTTATTTTTCCCATTTCCTATTATAGTCTGAAAAGTAGATTAAACAAAAGAGTCATGCTCTTAATCAAACAAACTAATTTTTAATTAAGGCATGGACATAGGGTTCCAAAATTTTGCATCATGGATACAGGATTCCAAGTTAAGCATCAACATAACAAAAATGCCCCTGCCGAAACAATATTATATTACATGGCCTTTGGAAAAGATAGGATACGACAAAATCCATCTATCCTAGTTTCTTCAGAAGTACTTAGATACCCTCATTTCCTCAATCAGTTGAGAGGGAGTAGTCTGGTCATATTTTGGAGTAAATGAAGAAGCGACATGTGAAAAGGATATTTCTCATTTTATGTACTTGCATGTGATAACACTTTTTTTAATATTTGCAGCGTTGCTTCTAAGTTCTTATGTTTGATGACATTATGACATACACAAGTATATAAGATATAAGGTGTACCTTTGAGAAGAAAGACCTAGCAAAGGATACAATAAATGGTACAAGACTTTCATCTCCAGGCCCAAACATAAAGCTAGGTCGTAGTACACACGTGTGCAATCCATTTTTGCCATTTGCACTTAGAACCCTCATCTCTACTTGTGCTCTCAACTCACTCAATGCATCATCAAACTACAGAATTATCAGAAACAAAATCTTAGAAAAAGATAAAGTTCAAGTGCAATTGATTAATATTCACAAAGCATTTGCATAGGAAATGCTATGGAGTAGAACTTAGAAAATGCATTGGCACCAGGCTGACGAGCCCGACAAATCCAACAGCATGTTGATATTTTTTTTTAATTCAGATTTGAATGTTTTGAGATATTTTAAGACCAAAAGGACCCGAGCATGATATTTTTTTTATGTCAAGCTCAAGTTCTAACAACTGGTTAGATTTTGGCTTTAGATTCTTACCGACATGCTACATTTTTCTAATTCCTTCTAATTTTGTAAACATGTAGTTAGCTTCAACTTACTACATTTAACAAAAGAGATTTTTTTTATTTATTTATAAAGATGGTATTGATTAACAAATCGAACACAATAACTAATAAGTAGAAGAAGAACCTTATCAGGGTAAGCAAGAGACTCATCTGCATTGCAAATATCCCCACCTCCACTGATCACCACGTCACTGGACCCGGTGTACACCATACGTCGTACACCAGCCTCAGGGCAAGCAGAGAGCAGCGCCTTAGTGAACCCAACAGCCAGTGAATGGATCCGACCAAAGCTTTCGCTCTGCACAGACCTGGTGGGGTCCACATGGAAGACAACAGATGAACCAGATAGGGATCCGATCAGTTGGGTCCCGTCCGAGTCCAAGAACTCTGCACGGTGGTACGAAATCCTGTCGGAAAAGACTGGAGCTGGACCGGGCGCTCCGGTCGATTCGAGCGGGTCGAGGATGCGAATGAGAGAGTGTTGGGATGAGGTGAGGAGAGCCGAGACGAGAGCACGGCCCAGGGAGGTCGACCGACCGAAGGTGATGGCGTAAGTGGGTTGGTCGGATTTATCGATCGCCATTGGAGAGAGAGAGAGACAAACAGAGAGATCGCATAAAAGAGAAAAACAAAAAACAAAAAGAAAAAAAGAAAAAAAAAAAAGGTAGAACTACCGTTTGCTTTAACCTTTTCTGATTACAGTGTAACAACAGATCCGTATCCTTCCAGGTACCTGACTCAACACAATTCAAATGGACAGCTCAGATGTACTCTCATCTATTCGGGATTCGGGATAACAGAGGGGCAGGATTATATCGGCTTTGAGATGCGTGCAAATCCATTTTCGGACCGTCCGATTCAATTCTACTCAGTCAGGTAACCTGAGGGGATACGAATTTGTGTAACAACTACCGGTTTACAGGTTGAGTGCGTATCCTCTGAGAGATCTCATATTTTGCGTGACCGACGTGTCCGGTTCCTATTCGGAGATAGCACGGGGGCAAGTATCATTTTAGCTTTGAGATTCGTGTAGAACGTAGTTGAACTGTTGAGATTTTCCAAAAAGTCACGCACCATATGAGATATCTCAGAGGATGCGAATTCTTACAGGTTTACAGTCCGTTAAACAAATGAACTTTCACAAGAAAAACAGTCCGTGCTAGCTAGACATTTGCTAACGGGTAGGACGGGTAAAGGGGTAGGTCGGGTACGGGTAAAACCCGTAACGGGTAGACGGGTAATTGGGCCAAAATCTATATCCGGTCCGTTTATTATCCGTATCCGTTGCGGGTTGACGGGTACGGGTCCGGGTATCCGGGTACGGGTCCGGTCCGCCTGTTTTTTTTTTTTTTTTTCTGTTTTTTTCCCTTTTTTTCTGTTTTTTTCAAAAAAATTCAAATTTTTTTGAAGTGAAACGGGTCGGGTACGGGTAACGGGTACGGGTATGCGGGTAGATGGGTACGGGTAACGGGTACGGGTATGCGGGTAGATGGGTACGGGTAGGCGGGTACGGGTTGGCGGGTAGACGGGTACGGGTACAACGGGTTATTTTTTAAATCATGTTATCCGGTCCGTTTATTACCCGTCTACCCGTTTGTACCCGGGCAACGGGTACGGGTACCACGGGTAACGGGTACGGGCCGGGCAAAACGGGTTCTACCCGTTCCGGGTTTAGCAAATGCCTAGTGCTAGCAAGTAGGGGTGTAAACGGATCAGATATTATCCGGATCCGGATTCGAAAAAAAGCGGATACGGTTTCGAATATGAAGTCGGATACGGATAATTATCCATATCCGACATTTTCTTTATTTCAGATATCCGGATTTTTTAATAGTCAACTATCTCTGATCTGATCTGCACAAAAGTTATAAATGAACCATTACATTTGGGCCTACAGTTAAACTTTCTTAGGTAATTTTAACATTTGCTTCTACAGTCAACTTTACATTTTGGACCTACAGTCAAATTTTCAAATATTTGATTCTACAGTCAGCTTTACACCTTTGAATTGATATACAAATAATATATTTTAATATTTATTTCCTTATAGCCTTCCTTTTACTTTTTAATGTGACTCTTCGTATTTCTTCTGCAAGCTTCGAACTCTCTTAGATAATTTTAATATTTGCTTCTTCTACAAGCTTCAGATTTTACTCTTCATGCTTCTTCTTTTTTTTTTGTCTATCCTATATGGTTGAAAGAATATTATATATTCAGCTTAGATGGGTATATTTTTATGAACAATATGACATGAGTAGTATCTATTATTTTGTTAACATGATATATATTTTGTAACTAACGAACTTATGAAAAATATTAAATCTAATTTAAATGAGAAAAAGTTATATTTAGATGTTACTTTTTACTAGAATATACATTAGTATTTTTATTTTAATTATCCAAATTTTATTGATATTCGTATCCGTATTCGTATCTGTTTAATATCTGATCTGTACCCGTATCCGTATCCGAAAAATTATAACGGATACGGATACAGTTTGACCACTATCCGATCCGTATCCGACCGTTTATACCCCTAGCTAGCATAGCCTTAAATAGAGGTGTTCAAATGGTTCGGTTTATTTGGTTTTCAATTGAATTGAAAAAAATTCGGTTTAAATGGTTCGATTCTTCGGTTCAAATGGATCAGTTTGATTAAATTTTTTAATTATTTCAGTTTAAATGAATCGGTTTGATTTAAATTTTTTAAAACCGACTAAACTGAATTGACCGAATTATATTGTTCAATTATGACTAATATTATGTTTGATTCAATCATTGCTTCATTTCTTTTATTTTAGTTTAAATATTTTAGAACATCTACATATTTTGTATAAAATTGAACAACTTGTATATGAATATGTGTAATTTTCATTAATAATGACATCAATAGATTTACTTCGGTTTGAACTGAACAAATCAAAATTTACTTTGGTTTGTTCGGTTCGGTTCTTAATCAGTTTATAAATTTAATCAGTTCAGTTCAGTTTTATTTTTTAAAACCGACAAAAAGTTTTTGAACACCCCTAATTCGCCGCCTTATTCAACGAAAATTGAATTAAAAAAAAAAAAAAAGGGAAAGGAAATTATAAAGGGCATGAAATAGTGACGGGACGGAGAAGCCAAGTTTGGTTGGTGGAAAGTAATATCTGCTAAAGACAAATCAATTATGTTTTTTTTTTTTTTAAAGCTTGAGAGAAGCTGTCAAGTGAACAAATCAATTAGGTTAACTTCACAATTTTAATAGATTTTTCTGTGGAGGAGGTTCAGATATTATAACCACCAAATTCATTTGACTGTTTTACGCACTTTTAGGTATGGAACGGTTGCAGTAGTGACGTTAGTGCAAACGTGTTGTTGTCATATTTTATAGCACCGTAAGGTTAGAACTGATTCCACGTGCAGATGATATAAAGAGATGGATTATTGTAATATGTAGGGCTGATAAAAAAATTCGTAGTTCATGATTCGAGTTTAATTCGTTTCGAAATGGGTTCAAATTGAAACGAACTAAACTAAGTTTGGTTCGAAATTAATTCAAATTAAACTCAAACCTAGTCTGATTCGATCAAAATAGATTCGCGAACTTTTATGGTTCGAATCTCATAATAACATCAGCCGTTCTTTTACCTGATGAAATGAAAACTCAAGATAGAGAGTCATAATTTAACTTAGCCGACGCTCTCTCGCTCTCAAATCTCAATAACCTTGTTATCTCTCCGCCTCTTCTTAACTCACTCTCCCTCTCGCTCTAAAACCTAGCCGACGCTCTCGGTGACTAGCTATCTCTCCGGCCGTCACTCCTCTTTCCTGCCTAGACGGCTGTCTCTCCTCTCTCTTCGGCCGTCTCTCCTCCGCCTTCTCTACCTTTCGGATTCTCACTTCATTAAATGGTCCGATCGAGGGTTTGATCGAGTGAGCACTCGAAGTACGATTACTTGTTTTACTGTATATTTCAGTTATTGTACTTAATTCTCTTTTTACGATTATTTGTTGTGATGTATTTTTTCACGAATAATTTTTCAAGTTAAAAACACTAATTTCATACCGGTAAAAGAAAGTTATGTGAATTTTATCCCGCGAGAAAAAATTAGTGTATAAACTACTGGTAAAACTAGGGCTGCTAAAACATAATATAGTCAGTGATTCGATTCGATTTCGATTAAAAAAATGTGTAGTTCGCAATTAATTCGATTCGAAACGAATCAAACCAGGTTCAATTCGAATCTTATTCAAACTAAACTCAAACCTAGAATAAGTTCGATTCATTGCCACCCCTAGTAATATGCATATTAAAATCTCTCTTTTTAATACAAGCTTATATTTTTATTCTCAAAATATAATAGTCAATCCGAACCTTTTTTACATGATTGCTATATTAAAATATAAATATACTTGGAGACAAACAAAATTATTTTTTTAAAATCAATGTTTTTCATTTCATAAATATAATAACAAAAAATTCTGAAAACTAGTGATTTTCAAAAGTCTTAAAAGAATAGTTAAATGTTAAAAAAATGTAAAATTTAGTCTCCAAGCTAGCGGTGTATACGGTCGGATACGGATAGGATAGTGGTCTTACCGTATCCTTATTCATTATAATTTTTCGGATACAGGTACGGATACGGATAGTCGCGGATACGGATACGGATCAGATATCGGACGAATACAGATATTTTTCATAATTATTTTGTTGGTTACAAAACATCTATTATATGAGTAGAACTAGGGTGTTCTTAAGCTCACCAAAGTGTTTGGTGAGCTTAACTCCAAAACTCATCAAATCAGTTTCAAATGACGAATCCGAATATTGGAACCCGCCTATCTTACAAGTGATGCATTTATAAGTGAAAATTTTAAACATTCGAATTAATTTAGTATAAAGTCCATCGGTCAAAATTAGGAGGTTAATAAATTAATCTTAGTGCATTCATTGTTTGAACGTTTTTTGACCGCTTGACTTTGTACTAAATTAATTCGAATGTTTAAAATTTTCACATGTAGATGCATCACTCGTAAGATAGGCGGGTTTCAAAGATTCAGATTCATCATTTGAAACCGATTTGATGGATTTTGGAGTTAAGCTCACCAAACACTTTGGTGAGCTTAAGAACACCCTAGTTCTACTAAAAAATTATTAAAATATTAGTCACTAATTATGTCACAGTGTACGGTCGGATACGAATAGTTAAAAGTCTTAACGTATCCTTATCCGTTATAATTTTTCGAATACGGATATGGATAGTTTCGAATACGGATGCGGATCGAATAATTTAAATAATTTTCCGAATTCAGATCTAGACGAAATCAGATAATATCCGATCCGTTTACAACCCTACTCCAAGCACATTTTAATACGGAGATTATATTAGAAAGTTCAAATAACTATTTAAAGTTTAAAAATAAATATATGAGTGCATATCAAAAGTGGGATTTTCAACTTTTAATATGCATGCATATGAGCATATTACAATAGGTCAACAACCATCTCGTGATATAAATAACAGTACCTGTGACTTACTAGTTACTACATCAATGAAATATTACCAGTGCCAGATTTAGATTTAAATGTAATTGAAGAAAGAGCACACAAAACCGTTGGCCCACATCACAATTGACACTGCTACTGTTTTGACTTTTGACACAGAATCAGACCAGTGAAAAAAAAATGCATGATACACAAGGTTTTTAATTCAAACCAGTAAGTTTAGTTGGAGCAGGCTGATGAACAACACACAATATTAGCTGAATATTTGCTTAACAGCTCAACACGCTTAGAAAATTTGGTGAGAAATGAACAATTCTACAACTAACAGGAAATGAAGAAAAAACCAACCTTGATCCCAACACTAAAGAGAAAAGAATAAAAAAAATATTCTCTAGCACCACCCATTGAATTGCATGGAATTTATCTACACTAAAAGAACTTTTATTAACAGCTCGTATCAATACAAGAAGCAAGCCATGCCTTCTTTTTCTTTTCTCGAAACAAAAAAAATACCCTTGTACACAACATTTCCTAAATCGTCAAAACCTATCCTTGGCTTGACGGATCATACCTAATGCCTTTGCATCACTTGCATTTTCAGAAATTTTCAAATTATTTCGTATCTCAGAGCTCGAGGCGCGCAAGAAAGGATTGCATTCCTTTTCTCTCTTGAGTGTGGTTGGTATCTACCGGAAACAAATCAGAACACAATTTAGAATGATTTAAGTATGCAAAAGTGTTTACAGGATAGGATATTTAAGTATGCAAAAGTGTTTACAGGATAGGATATCCTATCCTGTTGAAAAGGATAAAAGTTTTAAACAACTGTTTTATCCTATCCTATCCTGTTGAAAAGGATAAAAGTTTTAAACAACTGTTGAATTGCAAATGACTGTACCATACTGGTCCCAAATTGTACAGAACTACAGATCATACATGTACACTGAAGGCATAAAGTATTGAGCTCACCATTTCTTTCTTTACTACTAATATATTTTTTTATTGTTTTTGCATATTTTGGGTTTTTTTTACTGACCACTAGTACCTGTAATAAATTATTGGGCCACCTCATGTATTTCAATTCTACCAAATAAATTACTTGAATAACTGAAGCTACAAGTTACTGGCTCCCTCCCACAACTAATAACTCATAGCTCTCTAAAAATCAGATAGTTGCACTTCAGCTTTAAAAAAAGAATTGTAGGGATTTGAAATATTACAGTAGGAACTTTCTTATTGCGGAGACTGGCAACGTGTGCTGCATACTCTTTCAGCGCCTCATTATGTGGTTCTATGGATAAAGCAAACTTAGCATTACTCTGCAATTATTTTATAAAGAGATTAATTACGACATAGCCTTGCTCGTACAAAGGATGCACTATAAAAAAAAAGAGAGAGAGAATCTATGAGAAAAATTATTATACCAGTGTATATTCATGGCCACAGTAAACTTTTGTATCCTCTGGTAAAGACATTAGCTTTTCAAGAGAAGACTGCATCTGCAATAGCTACTCTCAAGTTAATACCAGTTTTTACGGGTACATATAAAAAAAGATAAAACAAACAAACAAAATAAATAAATAAAATAATCCATTTATGTATTATAAGGTAATTATGAAATAGAAAAATAACCTGATCAGGAGACCCCTCGAAAAGCTTTCCGCATGATAAACTAAACAATGTGTCCCCTGTAAATACTACTCTACTGTCGGGGAAATGATAGCTCACATGTCCTTTGGTGTGACCGGGAGTTTCTATGACAAGTACACGGTGTCCAGCAAACATCCAAGTCTCTCCATCACCTAATTCTATGTCTATGCCTGGTATTCTCTCTCTATCCTTCTTTGGACCGATAACCTATTAAGAGAGAGAAATTAGATATGTAAAAAGGACAAATTTCTGATAAGTCATAGTTACATGCAACCAAAGGATCACTTCTATCAAATATCAATAACCAGTATATGATGTACTATCACAGTACAAGACCATTTAAATTGTCCTTGAGGTATAAATTTTTTAATTAATTGTTTTTATTTTATCTATTGATATTAGTACTATATTTATTTCCATACTTTTTTTTTTGGTGAATTCCGGTTGTGTGAATGGACACTGCGGATCTTTCTTTTTATTTTTCCTTCTTAAGGGTGGGATTTAAGAGGGTTGCATGACATTAACCTTATTAATTTTCTATAATGTTTTGATGAGGAAAGAGATATCAAAATACCTTGGCACCATATCTTGTTTTTAATTCAAGATTCCCACCGGTATGGTCGTGGTGATGATGTGTATTCAGTATGTAAGTCAAATTCTGATTCTTCTTTTGTAATGCATTTATGACAGGCCCAGCTTCAGAAGGGTCAACAACTCCTACTGTACCAGTATCCGAATCATGCAAGATATATGCATAGTTATCTTGGAGACATGGCACCTTGAACAACCAAACAATAGGAAACACCATCAGAAATAATAACAATGCTAAAATTATTTTGGTTATTTTCCAATCGATGTACAAAACAAATTAAAATAATAGCAGTAACATTTACCAGTTCAATCTGTAAAGATGAAGCAACATTGGTAATGTTACAAAAAAGCCGGCCCGAACCGAGTAATTGACTGGCGCCGTATAAAGTTCGAATCGGCCGAACTAAGAGTGTGTCTATACCAAACATGACAGGTCTCCCAAGCCAGTGCTTTCTCAAATTGGGCCATAACTGTTGCCTTCCCACCTGCAAATTACAAATTACTAAAGGTTCAGGAAGTAATTTACAAAATTCACCTAAATCACAAAGGCTAAGCTCAAATATGATAATAGTATAACTTTTACAATTGATGGAAGCAGAAAAAAAATCCTATAAATAGTTGTTTATGACATAATTGCTCTTCTTAGATACGATTCTTGAAGTAATCACTGGAATCAACCAAGAGAAGATCACGCAGCAATTACTAAACCAGGATTATAAAAGAAATGAATGCAATCTAACGAAAATACTAAAATCGTGGGGAAAAGGAGAAACCCTAGAGGAAGAGCAGGAGGGGAAAGAGACCATGAGAGAAGAGCACGCCTTTGGGAAAAGCATTTGGAGTTCAGACTCGAAGTCTTCTTCTAGTATCCCTACTATTATTTTTCTCTTATTTTCTCTCTCTTGCTTCTCTCTCTCTCTCTCTCTTTCTCTCTGTAGGCGAGTCTTTGACTCTCTACTGCACAACTACTTGTATTTTCTCTTGTTTAATTTTAGCTTTTTTTTCCTTTATTTATTGCGGCGATGACGAGTGGAGGTGGATTGACGTTTATACCCCGCAAAAATTTATATTCTTCGGAAACATAAGCATGGGGAGATTTTGGATCAAGTTAAATAGACATGGTGTACCATGAAAGCGTTCATTTTGCTTCCACCAGGATTCGAGGAATATACATGTACACATTTTGACGAGTTCGGAATTTCTAAGGCTATGTTTTAGAATCACTGTAGAGAAAGGAGAAGGAACGGGAAGGAAGAGAAACAATAATTCTTTATCTCTGAATAGTAAATCCTAAACTTTAAATCATGGGTGATAAATTTAGTCAAAAATCAACACCACGCCTCTCCTTTCTCACCTCTGAACAGTAACTCCTCCCTTCTGCTTCCTCATTAATCAAAAACATCTCTGTCAGATATATACCCATGTATTATCATGTATATAATATAGAGAGAAAATTCAGCTTAACTGAATTATTTTTTTAGTAATAGATATGATATATAAAACATAGTTTGCATATGAATAAAATGTGTCATTCATACATTAAAAAGGATTGTGTCAATGAAAAATGAAATTTTAATAATTTTATGTGCATTGTATTAAATTTTACACCGTGTCCATCCAATAACAGAAAAGATTATTTATGGTTCCAACATGGAAACATGGTACATTAATTAACCAGGCTGTATGGACCCGGTCTATGCTTCTCCTTAACTTGTAACAAACACCGACACGGTTTCTCTTTTATACTTTTTTTTCAATCAAAGCATGACAATAACATTTTCTATCGGTCCAAAAAAGTAATAATAATTAAACATTACCATAAAACATGTTTGTTCATACATTGTGAATTTAAACATTCCTACGGAAGTATATCAAATACCGAAATTTTTATTGAAAACCAAAAAAAAAATATTAAAAATAAGAACTGTTGTGTGAAAATTTACAAAAAAAGGAAGGCAGTAATGGGCAATGGCGTCCCGTAGAGACGCCATGGCAAATCTCAATCCTACAAAAAAAAACAATTTTTTTTCAAAAGTGGGATGCCACGGGGCAATTCAATCCATGGAAAAAAAAAGTGCATCGCCATAGGACAACTCAATCCAGGAAATGAAAAAATATTACCTATTCTGACAATATTTTTCTGTTTTGTGGGTTGGGTTGTCCCATGGTATCTCGTTTTTCTTTTCTGGATTGGATTGCCCCATGGCGTCCCTCATTTATTTATTTTTTTCATTTCCTAGATTGGATTGTCCCATGACGTCCCACTTACGAAATATTTTTTTTCCATGGTCTTGAGTGTACCATGGCGTCTCGCCTTCCCATTTTTCAAATTCTCACACGATATTTTCTATTTTTAATATTATTTTTATTTTCGTATAAAAATTTCGGTATCAAATGCTTTAAAAGTTGTCCCGGATTAATTGTAACCATCTCGGTGTAAGGATTTCTAAAACGAGTCAATTTGACCCATTCAAGAACTTCATTAAAAATATTGAAAGTTTTTAATTATTATTTGAACTGTGCAATTTGATTAAAAAATTGGTTCATGTAGGGAACTGTGCAATCTTTGTTGGGCAGATTGTATCAGTTTAAAAATAGACGGCTTAATTAAAAATTTCATGATTTTTTTAATGAAATCTAATTACTGATCTCTTAAATTTAATTATGGTTTAATTTTTCAGACTATTTCTAGCCAAGAAATCTATAAAAAGCTTATTTCAATCTTTCTTTAGATCATATAACAAATCTTGTAAATATGACTTCTAGTAATTACTATATAAAAAATTGGTTTGCTCTTTAATTAGCTTCATGAACCCAAACTTAAACAGTTTTGGTATTTGTTTCAAAATTTAAAATTTATTTACTATTTTTTTTTTCTTGCATAAAATTTGACAGCAACATTTTTTGGTGGGAGAAGCAATTGAAGGAGAGAGAGACATATTTTCCTAGCTTTTGCAGATAGGTGTTAACAAATTTTATTTTAGTAAAAAATAGGCATAATTTTTTATGCACCCCTCATAACTAGTTAAAATTTCTTATTTATCTCTAGAGACTTAAATTTATCTTATTTACCTTTCAACTTTTGCAACTCTTTCTTATTAACCCCTCATATAATTAATATTATGTTAAATCTAATTAAATTATTAAAAGACCTTAGTTTACCTCAAATTAAGAATTACAAAGTTAAAACTATACAATTGATGCTGACACATTCAAGTTGATAGTTCAATTTTTACTAAAAAAATGTTTTGAGATTTGGTACACATCAGGTGAAAATATAGGATTCAGCACCCATATTCAATTACGCATTTGATGCTGAAATTTTATTTACTTTTTCTGTTTTCTTTTTAAAGTGGTATTTTGACTTTGTCATTATTAATTAGACATAAACTAAGGTACTATAGTAATTTAATTAGAGTTACATTAATTACATAAGAAATGTTGGTTATATGAAATCTGAAGGCTAGACTTCCACATTTAAAAAAAAAAAAATGTTGGTTATCGTTTGTTGCATATATTGTTTTAAAATGCAGTTTTGTTAATGGATGCAGAAGGCCATTGCATACCGCATATGCGGATTTGTATGCGGAAGTACATATACGGTTTTACTATACTTTGTTAAAAATATAGATAAAACAAAACTAATTTATATTTAAAGACTTGTTTAGTCTAGTGATTTGTGCACTTTACCATATTATAAAGATTATAAATTATAATATTCTCCACCACAAAATAATTTTTAAGTTTTTTCAAGTCCGCATAGACCATATATGTACTCATATATTAAAAATTACTTGAACTTGATTGCATAAAATTTTATATACAAAAAATTACTGTATAAGCATATGTGGCCGCATTTTAAAATACTGAATGCATATCATATGTATGATGCATTTTTTTGTATGCATTCTAACCGTTTTGATACTATAGCTGGACCTAGCAGCCTAGCACTACTCGCACTCCTACAATATAAATCAATGGCATTTATTCGGTGCTTGACCATTTTGCCCCTTTCGGCAAAAGCTTTACATGCCGACATTTTATTTGAGCATTATTCTCCACCTCTTTAGAAACCAATAGCCACCATTTTTCCTAGTAAACCATATCTTTTGAATTTGACAACCTCCATGTTCAATTTTTATTTTTATTTTTAGAAATGTATTAAATATTATGTAAAGAATTATAGAGAAGGATCAAATTACTTGTTTGATTCCTTTAGATATTTTTGAGTGACATTTTTTGTGGCTAAGGATTGAGATCTGCATACAAATTCTAAGGAACCGAAACAGTAATTCAGTTCCTTAAAAAATGCTTAAAAAAAACCAAATCGATGATATAAATGAGCAAACATGAATTAATATTTTTACTAAATAGAGTTTGGTAGCAATTTCATTAAAATGATTTTTTCGATTTATTAAAATATCACACATCTTTAAAATTTCAAATGAAATTGAATTTTAAATTGGAATGAAATTATCAATGTTGATCAGTGTTGTAAAAAACGTCTGTTTAGGCTGATTAATAGGTCGATTAGTCGTTGGCGGTAATAAAACCGTCAAGAATTTTCTTAATTAATCGGCAGATTATTTTCGATTATTATCAATTATTCCCGATTAATCGCTTGGCGGTACCATGTCCGACCGATAACCACATACCATTATTTACAACACTGATGTAGATACACTTCCAAAAAAAATAACAATTTTGATTTTTTGTAAAATTTATTCAATAAATGCTGGTTATGGTTTGTTGCATATCATTTATATGATGCATTATTTTTATTTTTATTTGGTGCATTCTAACCGTTTTATACTAGAGTAGCTGGACCTAGCACTCATACAACATAAATCAAGGGCATTTATTCGGCGCTTGACCATTTTGCCCCTTTCGGCAAAAATTGTTTACTTGCCAACCTTTAGGGATGTCAATGGGTACGATACGGGTAGGGTGGGAGCATTTTCATACCAATACCCACTAAGAATGATCTTACCCATACCCTACCCTTACCCATTAAGATTTGACCTTACCCTACCCTACCCTTACCCGTTAAAATTATCGGGTAACGAAACGGTAGCGGGTGAATAACGGATAATACGACTATAATAATTAGTTTTATTATATTTTACAAATAGAACATCAAAACTCATTTATTTCGCACATACACAATGATATTACTAATAAAAAATAAAAATAAAAATAATTGTGCAATCAATTTCAACTAAATTATATTTTTTTATAAAACAAGAAAATTCAAAAACAAAAATATATCTTTCGAAAAAAATTAATTATTTAATTAAAGAACAAAACATACAAATAAAAATAATATGTTTAATATTTTTCTCACAACAAAAATTATATACTAAATAATAAAAGTACTAATTAATTATTGCTCAAATATTATCATATTATTATATTTTATATAATTACCCTATAGGGTAATGGGTACGAAATAGCTTTTACCCGTACCCTTACCCATTTAGCTAACGAAAAAAAATTCTTACTCATACCCATACCCAATAAGCTAACGAAAAAAATTTCTTACCCATACCCACCTTATCGAATACGGTACGGGTCGGGTAAACGGCTAAAAGGGTATCATTGACACCCCTACCAACCTTCTTTTTATCTGGAAATTATTCTCCACCTCTTCAGAAATCAACAGACACCATTTTCCTCTAGTAAGCAATTTCTTTTGCAACTGACAACCTTTATTTTCAGAAATTTTTATCTTTAGAAATGTGTTAAATTGTTGTAAGGAATCAGAAAGATGGAAAAATATTTTTTATGCCATAGAAGAAATTGAATAAGTCTCTAGACATTTTTATATGCACATTAAATTTTTTTTTGTGATTAAGAATTTAAATTTGCATACAAACTTTGAGGAACTGAATCAATGATTTGGTTTCCTAAAAAATGTTTAACTAAACTGAATCGATGATTCGGTTCCTTCTAGTGCATCGACATAAGTTTTCGCCTTTCTCCTTCTGAACAAAATATTTAATATGTTTCTAAAATAAAAATTCTGTCCATTTTAGTAGCTTTGAAATAATGTCCTTCATAGCCAGGGGCAAATTCAGAATTTTTGTCAGGGATGGACAAAAAAATAACGAATTGGATTTGAATAATTAATCAGGTTCAAACCCATTAGCTAATTGGATATTAGATAAAAAATAATGTTCTAATTTATAAACTTTGACTTCTAATTTTCAACACTCTGACTTCTAATTCTAATTACCAATTAGAATTTAAGAAATTTATTATAATTTTAACCCTAAATTTAACATTAAATTAAATACCAAAAGTCCAGAGAGGGGCAATAAAATTCCAAAGGAGAACAAAGTCGAACCAAACATATAAATTTGTATAAAAATTCAAAATTCAGAAAGAGACAGTCACCCCCTCTGGAATACACTGGGTCCGCCCCTGTTCATAGCACATTATCACAATCACACCTAATGGCTTACCAGAAAAAACAATGTTAAGAGTAAAGCAAGGGGATTGTACTGGTACCTGATTTTGCACTCAAAACTGAAACATATCTGTCAAGCACCTCAAACTATGCAAAAATTATACTAAAAATGTTTAGGAATTGTGATGTAAGATAAGCAACCATGAATGCAAACTTTTTTTTTCTATTTTTGCTTGCATCTTCATAACTACATCAGGAACAAGTCAGATCGCCAAGCAATGTGTAGCACAGTGGCTGAGGCATATGCCTCCATGTGAGGGGGGGGGGGGGGGGGGGGGGGGGGGGGTTTCCTAGGTTCAATCCTGGCTAGCAGGATTTAAAGAGTATCTGTGCCTACGGGCTAATGTCAAAAAAAAAAAAACAGTTACATCAGATCGAACAGAGACCGCAATGGCACGTGTTTGTGCGAGTCGAGGCTGACATTTTGCAATTCTCTCTTTGCTTTCAGGGAATTTTATGTTGGGCAAAATAAGATGGAGAAAAATAGAGAATTACGCAAGATGTCAAACAGTAAGCAAGTATAAGAAATAGAGAAGACACGAGATTTTACGTGAAAACTCTTTCAAAAAAAAATCATGAGAGCACACAAATCCACTAAATAAAAAAAGTTTTATAAGTACAAAAGATCATCAAACTCAATAGCACTCTCACACACTCTCTTACAGACTTCAAAACGAAGAGAGCAAAACCCTAGAAGGCTTGGTGAAGAGACAACAGAGACAGAGAGCTTCAACTCAACGCTACTCACTCTAGCCTATAGTGACAAATGAATTATTCGAGTTTGGTTCGGCGAGGTCAAAAATTCATGATTCATAAATAATTTGAAATTATTCGGATTAGAGATCTCAGTCCTGCAAGAGAACAAAAAAATATTATGGGAAAACTTTAGGAAAAAATCACGAATAATTTTTAAAGTTCGAGAAAAATTCATAAAATTATCAAATTATTCGGATTTAATTCGGTCAAAATTCGGTCAACCGAATAATTTAATATTCGATTCGACCTCCTCAAAAAAATAAATTATTCAAATATAATTAGAATATAATACGCAAATTTTGTCACTGTGCTCCAGACTGTCTCCAGAAGTTACGGCTGAAGCATTATAATTAAAATCAAACACCAACGGCTTGGACTTCTTACCGATGGCAAAAGAGACAAAGGACCTTTTTAGCAATACCATCTATTTGACTTTTCTACCGATGGTAAAAACCATCAAATCTAGCCGATGGTCAAAGGCAAAATGGTCTGGAGCTGTTAATTGTCTTCAAAGCAACATTTTAGACTCATTCAAATTGGTCACTTGTTTACTTTTTGTACACTGATCCTCTCATTCAATTGGAATGCAGAATATTTTATAATTTTCTTCTATCCGTTGCGTATTTATACCTTTTATTTGTTGGTACTAGTTGGTGGCTTCAGATTTTGACTTAAGAGGCACAAGTTCAGAAGAATTTTTTCTCTGTTTAGATTTTTTATCCATGTACAATTTTGTTAGATAGGAATTGCAGCATTCATCTCAATTTGTCAATATAAAAATGGAAATTGATAGCTATTTGCCAATTCAAACTCACAAATATGTTCCAACAATCCCATATATACATCCTCCATTTTTTGAAAAACAGGTTAAATCTTTCTCTTTCCTTTGTTAAATCGTTCTGGTCAGTGTTTGTATACATCCTTCATTTTTTTTAAAAGAACAGGACCATATACCACCTTTTGCTCCAATCACCAAAAACAAAACCAAATGAAAAAAATGAAAAGAAAAAAAAAAAACTAAAATTTCTTTTTCATCACTCGACATGAGCAAGCAAGTAGTCATAGATCTTCCTCCTAAGCCTTTCGATGGTCTCGGTTACCTCCGTCTCCGCCTCCATCTCCCCTAACCAGTTATCGACTCGTTTCAGCTGTGGCAACATAGCAGCTGCCCGTTCCCGATCTGGTATTCCCTGCACTGTCACATCAGCATCCAAAAATCTCTCGATAAAATCTAAGAACCACTTTTGCGCTTCAGCCCCCATCGACTTGGCCAGGTCAACCTTTTCCTGGGCCCCCACCCCACGCTGCCATTCTGCAACAGGGCCAGCCGGCGCTGAAGTTGCCTCAGTAGAAGTAATTTTCCCTTTCGCCTTAGCTTTTAATTTTGACTGTGGGGACGGCTTTGACTTGGAACCGTCATTTAAAACTACAGCTAGAGGTGGGGAGATAGATGGGGAGGAGTGAGAGTAGAGAGAGAAGGGGGAGAGGTCGGATGAAAGGGCGGCTGAGACCCAGGCGGCCGAGAGGTGGCGGCGGTCAGTATAGATTTTTAGGATGTCTTCAGGTGGCGGGGCCGGGCAATCAGAGTCTGTTGTAGCTGCTGTGGTGGCAGCATGAGACTCAGCAACGCGAGAGGCACGACAGAGGGATGAATGGAGAGAGAGAAATTGTTCCACTGCTGGCTGCGGGTCTTCTTCCTTTGCCGTTGTATTCACGTCAGCATATGTACTGTCACAGGAGATATATTAGTCATTAGACCTTCTAACAAAAAAATTGCAATTTAGTAATGAGGAGGGTTCAAATGCAGAGATTTTTTTTGTTTTTAAGTCATAATTTTGTAATAACAAAAAAATTTAAAACTTACATGTCAAAATGAAACCATTAAATGTGATATATACTACATATATTATTTTCTCTACATGCACATAAGAAATTTATCACACTTGGTTTTTTGTTTTCGTATAAATCATAAAGTTCAAAAATCAATGTCCAGAATTTATCCATGTCAATGTATATTTGCAAGACCTTGATATCGAGCAAAATAAAGTCGAAATGTCATAATATTTTATGTGTGCATAGAGAAATAATATAGATCATATCTTACCGTTTTATTTTAATATTTAAATTTTAAATTTCAAATTATTGTAGTTTTAAAAATGGAGGTATAATGGAGGCGCATTTGAACCCTCGTCAGTAATTACGTGCTAAAGATATATTCAACGTCAAAATACCTCAAGCAACGAATCAAGCTCTCTGCAGCAGAGGCATCTTGTACGGCCTCTATGGCTGCTGTTTGTGCCGCATCCCTATATCTGATCATTTCCTACCAAAATGGCAACGTATTAAGTTTAAAGGAGAAAATGGAAAAGGGAGAACAAAATCCAAGAGCATTAAAAAAGTGAGGTTACATTACTATGCATAGCACGTATTAGTCCGCACTATGGATCAGTATCTCAATTTTAAAACTCCAAACAGTTGATCTGAACTGTTCAACATGATCTCCATATGAAAATGTACTTATAGATCAAATTGTACAATTTTTAGAAGTTTTTACTATTATTTTAGATAGGTAGAAAATCTCTTTGATCTAAAAATTCTAGACCATTCAAAAGTAGTGATTTTCTACCTATCTAAAAAAAATAGTAAAAAATTTATAAAAAATTTATAAAAATGTAAAATTTAATCTGCAAGTACAATTTTCATATGAAAATCATGTTGAACGGTTCAAATTAACTATTCGAATTTTGAAAATGAAAATACTGATCCATAGCAAGGACCAATCTGCGCTGTGATTTGCCATATAAGGATACTGTACCACTCTAGTCTGTACCAGTAAGATCAACATTCTAAAAAAATTGCAACTGAGCATGTAGAAATACCTTTCCTAGCTTGGCAAGAGAGGGGGGAAGAGATGCCCATGGGATATTCCGATCTGTCAATCGCTTGTTAGGTAGTTCAACCTTCACTAAATTGTTTGCATTTGAATTTGGACTGTTCGAAAGAATAGAACTTCTTTTTACAACATTAGATTGCTTCTTGATTGGTGTTACATCAGAAGGCGCAGTTGCTGTGCTTGTACTTTTCTTGGTAGAATTTGGAGTTCTGGCATCTTCCTTTTTCGGTACTGGTGTAGTAGACTTATCATCTAATGGTAACTTTCGCCTAGGGGTCTGCTTATACAAAAATCATATTTTTAGGTCAAAACAGAAATAAAAGTGGTTAAATTACAAAAAATATGAATTTTTTTAAGTATTACTCATTGGGTAGGAAATAAGTTGCAATTACACGGGTGAATTCTAGTCTTTTCCGGTTTCTAACTTTGACCAGTGGGGTTAAATAGTTTTCTTTTAACAAAAACAAAATCACATTTGATAGTTAGAGAGAGAATTTATAAGAAATCTTCACTTACTTTTGTCTTTCCATTTTCAGTTGTTTTGTTAACTTTCACCGGCTTCAAATCCAAACCGGCTTTTCCTTTACTCCTTGATTCCACATTACCCCCTTCCCAACTCTTTCTCAGACTCTTTTGTTCAGACCCGAAACCTGGTATGGCCCGAAACCCTGGTATTTCGCCAGACAATGACTTCCTCCCGCTCATTATAGGCACCTTTAATGCCAAACATGACCCGTCATCTCGACTTTTCCCTTTTGTCGCATGTTGTTTCACCGCTTTGGAGAATTTCCCAAAAGTAGCCGGTAAAGAATATACACTTGTAGGAGATGATGGTATGGCCGAATCATCTTTCGCATTTGCTGCTGATTTTTTCTTAATAGTACCACGAGCATCTCCTTTAGTAAAACTACTAGATTTGGTTAGTGATCCCTTTCCCTTCTTGTTACCAGTAAGCCCTAACCCTAATGAATTCGTTGCAACCAAATCCTCGGGCGTGCCAATACAAGCATGCTTACCAGGTACTGGCCTAACACCTCTGATGACTGGTACAGGTGTTGCGCCTTCAAGCCGATCCACATGTATAAATTGACCCAGTTGGAGCTTGTTGCTTTGGATTAGGTCATTGTGCTCAGCTGGAAGAGACACATATGTGGCATGGGATGAATCAGAGACCTTTAAATAAAAGCCCTGGTGGGCCCCGAATGGGTCACCGCCAGCTAAGGCGGGTACAATGCTGATGACTTGGAGGAGGGATGAACGGTGTTCGCCGGTTACTTTAGTATCAGTGTTCATATGTTGGAGGAGTTTTAATAGAATGCCCGGGTTTAGCGAGGCCATTTTGTTTGCTTCTCTTCAATTGCATCACTGCAGAGCAAATGAGATAATTAGTGATAGAAACAGAATAAAATTTAGACAGTGTGTAGAGTTCCCCGATGTGAAGACGTGTGATTTGCCAAATTATCACATATAACACACAGAAAAATGGAAATTTACACATGCTCTATAAAACAGAAGAAATCTCATCCAATTTCACATCGTTAAATGTCCTCAATATTCCTCTGTACAATATATTTAGATTAAAACATGACAAAAGTGCCCTTGTTATATATCTCTACACAGACTAGGATAGAGGGTTCTATATAAAGATTAGAAGGAATATATATCAGGAAATATATCAATTTGCCTATAATGGGTATGAGAAACGTTCCTACGTCCTTAATTGCACCACAATACATGGTCGGGTAGGAGGAAAAAATTAGTACAGTATATAGTATATACAATACTGGTAAGTACCAACTGTGTTCGATAAAATAGCTTTTCTAGAGAGATCCAAGCACTTGTCTCATAATGAAAGAAGCAAATTACTGCACTGTGGGACCCATCTCAAGCACTCTATTGGAATGCACATGATCTCGGCCGTTGATTGTGAATCTATAACCTTCTTCCCCGAAAATATCTACTGGTACATTCAATCAGACGGCCCGGTTTCTCCATACTGCCCATTCCAAATCATAGAGTACTCTAGAAGACATGCAAGGTTTGCTATGTAGTACACCCCATCACCAAGCAACATTTTCACCAAACTTGATTTGTGGTACCCAAAATAAAAAAAAAGCTATAATAACTAAACCACTACCCAATCCAGCTCACCCCTCCCTTACCAAACCTCTCCTCCTCAGAAATAATAGAAAGGAAAGGACAGTTAATTTGGTTCCATGGTGAATCACTGAGTACATAGAAAATTAGTACCATTTATTTACCTATTGATCAATTATTTCATATACCCATGATTCCGCGGTCCCACCAGCATGCTACATGAATCATTATTTGCACATGTAAAATTCCTAAATTTATCAACATCAAATTTCATTCTACTCCCTAATTTATTTCATATCATATCCCCCATCCCTCCCCCTTTTTTTTGGATTCATGTGATATGGTGTAATACTCGTGAACTGTTCCAATTTATTGGGGTTTTCTTTATCACGATGTACTTGCCAAAAATCCAAAAACAGAACTGGACATTAACCAGAAACCACCTTTTTTTACTTGTAAACATTTATGGGACCCAACCAGAGAAGCTGGTAAACCAAGAAAAACAAGAAAAAAAAAATAGTTCCTTTCAATTTGAAAATAGATGTCTAAAAACCAACAGAAATTGATTCTACAAAGGACCTAAATTCAAGAACATCAAAGAAGTTGACTTGATCAAATTAAAAGAAAGTCAAGTAGCCAACCACCGCTAACCTTGATTGATAAAGCCTTTGTTGATCTCTGAGCGAAGTTCGGAACTTTCTCTCTATCTGCACTCGACAGCGCCAGGATAAGACCACCGAATCAAAAAGAAGGACAAAAGGAGGTGGAAATATTAAACAAAATCAAACAAAGCCGCGAATTGCACGAATTTGAACTCCCAAATGTACGGTATCGCTGTCCTCCCTGGGTTGGATGTAGACTAGAGAGAGAGTCTAGGTTTGCCTCTTGGGAAGGTACTTTTTCTCTCTCTGAAACTAGGAGGGAGGTGAATAGGTGATACAGTGACTGGTGACCAAAGCTGTTACTGAAGAACTGACACACGCAAAATAGTATCTGACAATCCTACCCCTCTTCGCTTTTCTCTCTCTCCTCTCCCGCTCCCCCTCTCTCTCTCTGCGTGCGTGACAGAGTGTGTAAAGAAAGAGTGCGTATCCTCTGAGATATCTCAGCTTTTGCGTGACCGACGTGTCCGGTGCCTATTCGGAGGTGATGTAAGGGGTCAGCATTATGTATGCTTTGAGATTCGTGCAGAACGCACTTGAACGGTTCAGATTTTCCAAAAAGTCACGCAAAATATGAGATAACTCAGAGGATGCGAATTCGTTAAGGAAAGATGTCGCTTTCGCTTTCATCGGGAGACGGGAGACCACACTCTGAGAAAGAAGAAGTCCGCATCCTCTGCATTAACCCAAAAGAGCATCTTTTGAGTTAACGAAGTTTGACCGTCTGATTTTAAATAGAGCTAATCCAGCCACAGCCTATAATTCAGGAGCCCTTTAATATTAGTGTGGATTTAGTCTTCACATATCTTATAGTAGATCAGACGGTCCATATATATTAACTCAGAAGATTCTTGTTTGAGTTAATGCAGAGGATCCGAACTCCATCGGGGGAGACCACACCACCGAGAGAGCGAGAGGACGCATTACACGATAATTACCTATCTGTCCCCTCCATTTTCATAGTAATGGATATGTCCATTGTTAAGAAAGCAGTGGTATTAAATGGAGAGGAGGTGTTGTAAGGTGGAAAAGGTCAAATTGAAGATTGGATTGTATAATACACGTATACATCTCCTTTTAAATAAGTTGGTTCGCTGGCCATTATCGTGGGGTCAGGTTTACCTTCTCTACAATTATTACAAGATTCTTCTCTTTCAAATATTTAATTTGGTTGTTAATTTGATTACATCCAAATTTAATTACTAAATTCACAAAAACAGAAATGAAATAAACAGAATATTGGAATTAAGAAGAATGAAGAGGTAATGTAATTAGGTGGTATGATGAAAATGTACATGTGCATTGGTGCTTGATACCTTACTTGATAACTACAAATCATGTACAAAGTACAAACCAAGCATATTCTCTTTGTTGCTCATGTGTAAAATTAGAAATTGCCTCATTTGTGTTAACACTGTTGGGTTAGGTTTCTTGCTCTAAATATTGCCTTGATTGGGTAGTTCTATTCAGTGTTTTAATATTCGATTTATAAACGGTATGCGAAAAGTAACCGCATACCGCATATACGGTATGTGGCTGCATATGTGGATTTTTATGCAAACTTATATATGTGGATTTTAAATGAGAATTCATATATATATAAACAAGTATACGGTAATATGTGGTATAAATCACTGATAATGTACTCTAAATCGGTATTTTTATCACTGATAATATACTCTAAACCGGTAATATATGATATAAACTACTGTTAATATACTATAAACCGGTATTTTTATCACTGTTAATATACTATATACCAATGCTCTAAACTAGATATTCGGACCGAATATAGATTTTCTATTCGGATTGCAACTAAATAGGAATATTCGACCGAATATTCATTCAAATAGACTGAAAATAGGATTTATAAATTCTACCTGTAAATATATCACTTGTAAAGCATATCGATTTGAACATTTTGAATTTATCATTTGAAACCAATTAGATGAATTTTAAAATCAGTATCATCACGGCTGAAATAACAATAACGTCATAGTAGCCATACTAATTATTAATATTTAATCTAGTTGCATGGGAGAAGAGACCAATTGTACTTATTGAAGCACCAAGGTAGCCACATAGAAAGAGACAAAGGAATTTTGAGTTGAGTTGGATCATACCTGTTACTAGGATTGCTTAGTATTATAGGCTTTTTTTAGGTGCCTATTCATTAAGGGTCTGTTTAGCTGCAGCAACGAAATTACTGTTTATATGGGGAAAAAAAAATTCACTCAGACTGAATTTTTTTTTTTTTCATGTGAACAACAATTTTTAGTTCAAAAGTTTTGAAATCCTGTACCCATTTCCTTTTCTCTCGTACTGTCGAACAGGTTCTAAATACTCATCTTTTTTGAGAGGAGGAATTTTGTAACTCTTGCTTGCTTCTTTTTGTTGGTTTGGAAGGTCTATAAGTTATTATTATATATTTATTTAAATAAATGTTATTGTGAAATGCTACTTTTTATTTAACAATTATTTGACCCATGATGCTTTTGGTAGTTTTAATTTTAAGGGTGTACAATTATAGGCTTTTTTAGGTGCCTATTCATTAAATACTCATCTTTGGAATTTAATAGCTTGAAGAATTTTGTAACTCTTGCTTCTTTTTGTTTTTTGTGTTGGAAGGTCTATGAGTTATATTATATTTTTATTTAAATAAATGTTATTGTGAAATGCTACTTTTTATATAAGAATTATTTGATCCATGAAGCTTTTGGTAGTTTTAAGGGTATATATCAGTTAGTTACTAACTTCCATGAAAAGTGGGGCCCACACTTCGTGTTAAATTAAGTTACTAACTTCCAAATAGAATCTAGTTTTTTTTTTTTTTTTTTTTTTTTTTTTTTTTTGTGTGTGTGGCGGTGTAAAGAGTATGAAGATATGTTACAATAGGCATATTCATGTCATTATAGTAACAATATACGCGAATAATTTAAGTTTTATTCGTTTTTTTTAGTGTTTTCGAACCAAATTCCGAATAAAACGCTAAAAAAATGTATAATACCTTTGGAAAGAGAAAATGCGGTTTTTAAAAAAAAATCTTTTTGGGAAGGGGTGTGTTGGTTTTTTTTTTAAATTTTTTTTGCTTCCTTGTTGTACCGAATTATTCACGAATTATATCCGAATTATAAATTTTTAATCCCGCCAAAACCGAATCCGAACTATTCGTTTGTCACTATGCATGTGATAGAGTTATTCGGTCAATCCGGCTAATTTAGAAAATAAATAAATGTAAATTTAGATTTTGTGTTTTTTGGAGGAAATAAAATATCCAGACCTTATTTTCCCAATGAAATCAGTTAAATTTAAATTTCAAACTTTTTTTTTTATTTCGAAAGTTAGTTGGCTTGTTATCACTAACAATTGTATTGATAATAAAAGGTTTATTTATAAAGCTTTGGACATAAAACATATCATACAGAAGATATTTTATATCCAAATGCATAATTGTCTAGATTTTTTAATTAAATACAAAATGAATAGCAACAAATAAATTTTATATACTAATGAAGGTCGAGTAAACCTTATCCGATTTTGGTACATTAATTTTTAAATAAATTTGTAATTTATGTTGCTCGTGTTTTAAGTTGTTAATACCAATTCTTCAATAACTCGTAAAAAAGTATATAACAAAAAAAAATTAAATATGAAAAAAAAAATATAACTATAATATTGTGAATCAGATTAACGGTATAGAAAAATGTCAATTTTTTTATATCTACTTATTATTAGACTGGTAGTTATTAGTTAAATCGATCTGAAAATGACCCGCTACATGGTGTCATGTTGCAAACAGCTTCTCATAAAATCATGTAATTTCCCCAAAAAAAGGTTTTGTTTCTTGAGAGTTGCGAACTGGACAGTGCCGCTAGAATATTGGTTGGAGAGTGCATTTTTGAGATTTGCCCCTGGAAAATCAATAATTTACAGACATCGCTAATGGTACCCGCTACAGCTTCAGTTTTTGCTGTATTTATTTGCCATTGTTAGAAATTTTTTTATAAACCATAATTATGAAAAAAAAAAATTATAAAACCAACATAATTATTTTTATTTAAAAAAACTATTATAACCGAAATGTTATTTCGGTCCGTATTTTTTTTTGGGATCAAAATGGCATTTCGGTCCCAGCATTTTCACAGATTTCAAGAAAAAAATACGTTAAAAAATTGTATAGATACTTGGGACCGAATTGCCACTTTGGTTCCCAAAAAAAAAAAAAATTGGGGACCGAAATAGCATTTCCGTTTTTATGATTTTTGTAAAAAAAAAACTTAATTATGTTGGCTTCATAATTCTAATTACCAATCATAATTCAAGAAATTTATTTTGATTTTAACCCTAAATTTAACCCGAATAACAAATCAAATATTCAGAGAGGGGCAAAAAAATTTCAAGGAAGGCAAAGTCGATCTGTACAAATAAATCACCACTAAACTCAAAAGCCAGGTGGGCAGCTTGCCCACCCCTGGACCTAAATCTTTACTGAGACGATAATAATATTCGAATAATAATACGTTGTTCTAAATTTAGAAAATACAATAGAGAATAATTTGCTTAATTCTTCTTTATTAATTTCATTATGATTTCTTGATATAGTGCGTTATTAACTTAAATCTATTTTAATACTATCCTCGAGCACTTGAGAAAAGACAACATGACATGGTGACATTGCATACTTTGTGTGGATAAAATGGGAGCGAGATAACAGTTCCCTAGTACCCTCTTCAGGTTACTTTTCGTTTATAAGTTTACTACAGTCATATTTTTGCCTTACATTTTTGTCTTACATACCTGAAATCTAGTGAAATATTCATAGAATTTTTTTTATATAATCCATAATTAGAAAAAAAAAATTTATGAAACTAACATGATTATTTTATTTTTACAAAAAATATAAGAACTAAAATGCTATTTTGGTTTTGAACTTTTTTCTTAAACCAAAATAACAATTCGGTCCTACATATTTTTACAATTTTTCAACTAATTTTCCTCGAAATCTGTGAAAACGGCTGAGACCAAAATGACAAAAAAAAAAAAGGGTATTTCGATTCTTATGATTTTTGTGAAAAACAAAGCAATGAAGTTGGTTTGGTAAAATTTATTTATTTATATTTATGATTTCTAAAAAAATTCTATTGCATACTTTGTGTGGATTAAATGGGAGCAATATAACAGTTCTCTAGTACCCTTCTGGTTACTTTTTGTTTTTTAAACTTTACCATAGTAATATTTTTGTCTTACATATATTGGCATTGGTTCCTGGAATCTAGTGGAATGCTACATTACAGGAAGAAGAAAAATATAAAATAACAGTAGCAATTTATCACCTTTTTAGGAATTTTTTATTTGTCAATCCCCCTTTTCAAAAACTTTTGACAACATATTCTTGACAAAGAAAAGAAAAGAACAACATTATTTCGAACCCATAACCCATTTATTCACAATTTTTTTTATTTATTTATTCACAAATTATGTGAATTATATTTGAACTAAGATAATTAAAAATATTTTAAAATAAAATCAATTTTAATTATTTTAATAGAACAAGCATCATTGATTTGTTTTTTTATAAAAAGTAGTTTCACCGATCCTTAAAGAGTTGTTTTTTATAAAAAATACATCAATGGTGTTTATTCCGTTAAAATAATTAAAATTGGTTCTAATTAAAAAAAATCTCATTTTGAGCTATGTTTGTTTGGTACTTAAATGTTATTTTAAGTGTTTTTCAAATTTTCTGAATGCATACATTCAGCAAATAAGTACATTGTTGTCAAAAAAAAAAATTTAAACAAGAATATGATACTATATATTTTTTTTTAAAACCCAAGTTTCAAAATAAGTAAAGTATTTTTTAATCTCGGTTTTCTAAGGCTGTGCTTCAGAAATCACTCGCACAGAGGAAGGAAACGGGAGGTAAAGAAAGGAACACAAGCGTGTGCTACTCTCTCTCCACCCCAAATCGGAAGGGAACAGATTTCATAAACTTTTATACGTCGAGTGTCGTTTCTCTTCCTTTCCTCTCCGATCTCCTCGCTTCTGAAGCGAGTGAATGTCGTAAACAGCTCCGATTTGAACGCGCGTTACCTTCCTCCCCTCTAATGAAGGATTTATCCCAAGAGCACACCCTAAGTTTCAAATCTCTCACCGTGATCCTTAAAATATATTTTTTAGACGAGTGCGATTATTGAAAATGATAAAAAGTTGGATGAAATATCACATCGAAATGATCGAATGATATCTAAAATTCTTGCCGTGATCCTTGGTATATGATGACATTGACCTTAATTCCAACCTATTTATAATTGATACGTATACGCACTATTGTTGATAACGATGTTTATATACATATATATATATATATAGATAGAGTTAGGCTGGGGTGCTATGGATAGCATAGTGGCCTCTATGCTACGGCTCAATATTCGAGTTTTCAAAATTCAAACGGTCGATCCGAACCGTTCATCTTATTCTCCATATTAATATCTGCTTGGAGACCAAATTTTATAATTTTCTGAATTTTTTTACTATTTATTAAGCCACTTTGAAAATCGCTAATCCAACAGTTTTACTGTTTTGTGCAGCCACCGTTGGATCAACAATTTTGTAAAATACTTAATAAATAGTAAAAAAATTCAGAAAAATGTAAAATTTGGTCTCCAAGCAGATATTAATATGGAGAATAAGATGAACGGTTCGGATCGACCGTTTGGATTTTGAAAACTCGAATATTGAGCCGTAGCATAGAGGCCACTATGCTATCCATAGCACCCCAGCCTAACTCTCTCTCTCTCTCTCTCTCTCTCTCTCTATATATATATATATATAAAGTAAGGCTATGCTACTTCACGAATTAAACGGATTGTTTTAATTCGCGCTCATATCTCTAGTTTTGAAGTCCAAATAGTCGATCAAAACCGTTAGATGTTTAATCTATATTAAAATCTGCTTGGAGACCAAATTTTATATTTTTTGGAATTTTTTATTATTTATTAAGATGATTTGAAAATCGCTGTTTTTATTAAAATTATGTACCATTAAAAAATAACTATTTTTAAACCATCTTTATAGATAGTAAAAAAAAATAGTAATATTGGAATCTAATGGAATGGGTAGATAAATTACTGGAAGAAGAAAAATATAAAATTACAGACTAATTGTAGAATTCTTTTCGTAGGAATTTTTATTCGTCTAGTATGTAGAGTTAAATATAAATATTAAATATCTGTGTGGATACAGATGCTGGTATAATTTCATGTTTCAATCACCGTATTCAAATAGTAGATATATATATTATATAGTTTAATATATATGATGAAAATTCCGTATTCAAATAGTAGATATATATATTATATAGTTTAATATATATTATGAAAAATTATGTTATTCATCATTATATTATTATGATGCTTTTTTTTTACAACGCAGCAAGCTTCTTTATTATTTTCTGTGAATAAAGAATATAAGGATTGGTCTGAATTCTTTATTATTTTCTGTGAATAAAGAATATATGGATTCAGTTCAAAGAATTCGTTTCACCTAAGGTAACACAATATTTGTGTTTGGATTCACACCGTTTAAATAGAATCTGCACAAATATTAAAAGGATCCTGTTTGTTTCACCTCGAACCAAATTGGTCCAAATTCTAATCAAACAGTACAAATCTAAACAGAATTATTTAGTTACTTCATAGGATATGGATTCCGTTTCAAAACTCGGATCCGTATCCTCCCAGGTACCTGACTCAACACAATTGAAAAGGACGGTCCAGATTTAATTTCATCCGGTTTTTACTCAGAAGGGCTGAGGGGACAGTATTATTTTTGCTTTGAGATTCGTGCCAAGTTAAAAAAAAAAAAATTTGGACTATCCGATTGAATTGTATTCAGTCCGATAAAATAATTTTTTAGACTAGTGTGTGTGATTATTGAAAATGATAAAAAAATTAGATGAAATGTCACATCGAAAATGATATCCAAAACTCTCGCCGTGATACTTGGTATATGATGACATTGACTTCAATTCTAACCTATTTCATTGATCCGTATTAATTGTTGGTAACGATGTTTATATAACTTGCCGTTGCATCAATGCCAAAATTACCAAATTTTTATTTATACCCTTCTAAAAAAAAGAAACAAAATACTCTAAATTTGAGTAATTTTCACATTTATTCGAGCCGCAAAGTCAATTTGCGGCCCATTTATGGAGAGTCGCAGATTAACTTAGAAGTCCCTCAAAACATAAATATTATATATAACAGTTGCAAATTAACTTAGAAGTCCCTCTATAAATGGACCGCATATTGGCTTTGAGGCCCGGATAAATGTAGAAATCCCTCAAATCTATGGTGTTTTGGTTTATTTTTATTTTTTTTGTTTGTGCTATAAAAAAAATATATTCGGCCAAAATTATGATTACACATTTACACCAATTAAATAGCAACTATTTTAATGCGGCCATTTTTATTAATAACCCAAAAAAAAAAGTTTTTTACAAAAATAACCTCAAAATCTAATTTTTTTCAAATATAACCAAACCGCCAGGGTTGCTGGCGGTCCACTTCTATAGCGGACCGCCACTATTCCTGGCGGTCCACTTTTTTTTTTTTTTTTTTTTTTTTTTTTTTTTTAGAGATCTGATTTTTTTTCTTAATATTTTCATTTGTGAAGTTTTAGTTTTTTTTGTTTAGGGTATTTGTCAAAAAATTAAGGACTTGGCATTTATTAAAATTTTAAATTTCAAGTTCTGACAGCTTGGGCGGTCCACTAGGGACCAGACCGCCAGTATCCCTGGCGGTCCGCTAGCTGTCTTATAAGCACGCTTTCTCTCTCTCTCTCTCCAGCACACAGTCTCATTTGTTAAACCACAGAGAAGAAAGAGAGAGCGATTTTGGCGATTTTGAAGCGATTTTAGGCGATTTAGAGGCGATTGCTACAGGTATTTTATTTTTTATTTAATTATTTTCTGTTTAATTTTTAATTAATAATTATTATACCCGCAGTATGTAAATACTATAAATTAGTCTTTAATTAATATTATAATTAACTTTTAAATTGCAAAAAATAATGAATCTATTATACTGTAATTCTTATGAATTTTTTTTTTAAATGTAGTTTGTTAAGGAAAAAATGCTGGTTGCACTGTACGTGGGCGGTAAGCTAACTAAGGGTGTAGAGGGCGTGTATTACTCGAAAGATGCCTCATTCGGCTTGCAGGTTAATGAAAGAACCACATTTATTGAACTTAAGCAACTAGTATACGAAAAGACTGGTGTAAACCCCAACCGGTATGACTTAGAATTGGCTACCCGAATTGACACACAACGGGCTGGGGCGGGTAAACCTTACTTTGTGAGTTTTCCTATAACAGATGAGGAGTTGTGGAAGGCTGTGTACCAACAATTTGAGTCTAGGGGGGTCGCAATGATAGACTTATATTCCAGGAGGATTCCCCAAGCCGGGGCTAGACCTTTTAGTGCGGCTGGGGCTGGACCTTCTAGGGCTCCCCCTGTTGGACCTTCAGGTTATGACAATTCGGCTTATGACAGCCAGGGGTACCACCACTCCCCTCATGACAGTCAGGGGTACCACCACTCCCCTCATGACAACCAGGGGTACCACAGTCCCTGTTATGACAACCCGGGGTACCAAAACTCCTGTGAGTTTACTGAAGTTGTACCACCACCACCACCACCCAGACAGGCACCCATAATCCCTACATTTCCAGCTATACCAGAGTCAGTACCGATACAGTTATCCGTTAATCGAAATGATACTAATATTGATGTTGATGCTATTGATGCCATACCGGAAAGAGAAATGGAAACTGGAGATGAATACCAAGGAATTTGGGAATCTGATGACTTATCAGATGGTGATGCAAATGTACCAGGTTTGTCCAGGGAAGAAAAATTCCCAATCAGGGGTCGGGGGAATAGGCATCCTGTCGCCACATTCAACGATACCACAGCTTTTGAAGAGGCTGACATTAGTTTCTTTGGTCCTCGTGTTGTATACAATCGTGAACTTGCCCCAGGGCAAGTCTATACCAACATAGATGAACTTGTAAAGAAAATTCACGAGACTCACGTTCACGGCAACTGGGAATGTATATTAGAAAAAAGGGAATCAAAAAGATTGGTTGTGATATGCAAAAATGCCCCTTGTTGCGAGTTTCGCCTTTATGCAACCCCTGCGGGTTCGGGGGAAGCATGGATAATTAAAAAGTGTGAACCACCTCATACATGCAAGTCTGCGTCCACAAGGACAGACCATTCAAACCTGACAGCATCACTAATTGCCGATGCAATTGAGGCAGACATTAAGTTGGATCCATCGATGAGCATCAAGGCGGTGGCTATGGCCGTCAGACACAAATACATACATGTAATCCCAAAATATAACAGGTTGTGGAGAGGTCGTGAACTTGCGATTTGCAGAGTATTCGGTAGTTGGAAGGATGGATAAGGAAGGGGAGGAGGAGACACAAACGTGCTATAATGACCATGGACGAGATGGGTGGTAGGAGGCCATCGGGAAATCAGGCTCGCCGTTCCGTTTCTGACAGGCGCAGGGCAGGTATGTAGCATTTTTCGGAATTAATTTATGATTTTATTATATTAATAACTGAATTATGTTGTTATGTTCAGATGCCATAAACGAACACAATGAAAGAGAAAATGCGAGAGTTGTTGCTGAAGCAACTGGTAGAACACAACCACCTCTTGCGACCCAATCATCTAGTAGCCAAGGGTCTACAAGTACTGCTGCTCCTGCAGCTGACACCAGAAAATCTTCTCGTCTATTGGGTCTATTCCGACGTCGTGAAAGATGAACTTATTATTTTGCTTAGGTGAACTAAGTTATGAATATTTGTGAACTTCAGTTGTATCGTTGAACTTTAATTGTATTTGTGAACTTATTATTCCGACGTCGTGAAAGATACGTTGTAATTTCAGAAGACCATTTCGATGTAAAGCAGAAAAAACATAAAAACCAACATGAAATATAAAATAAAACTGCAATCATAATAAAGAGCTACAGTCCAAAATACATCATAAAAAAACTGCAATCATAATAAATACATCATAAAAAAACTGTATATGTATATATGTATGTGTATGTGTATGTGTATATGTATGTATGTATATATGTATGTATGTATGTATGTATGTTTGTATATATGTATATATTATACATATATTATAAAAACCGAAAAAAAAAAGACCAACAAGCTGTCAGAACTTGAAATTTAAAATTTTAATAAATGCCAAGTCTTTAATTTTTTGACAAATACCCTAAACAAAAAAAAACTAAAACTTCACAAATGAAAATATTAAGAAAAAAAATCAGATCTCTAAAAAAAAAAAAAAAAAAAAAAAAAAAAAAAAGTGGACCGCCAGGAATAGTGGCGGTCCGCTATAGAAGTGGACCGCCAGCAACCCTGGCGGTTTGGTTATATTTGAAAAAAATTAGATTTTGAGGTTATTTTTGTAAAAAACTTTTTTTTTTGGGTTATTAATAAAAATGGCCGATTTTAATGGGGCGAGTATTCTTGTGCATATTACAATTTTTAGGATCTAAACAATACTTGTAAATTTGTTAGTACTAAACGACACATTGTGATGTGTTAAAGATTATATGTGCTAATTTAATAAGAAAAAAATAGTAATTTTCTTTGGAAAACTTGTACAATTAGGGCCTGTTCGGCTGACAAATAGGAATGAGCTTGGGCACGGGAATTGAACTGAAAAACACTGTTTACGTGGGAAAAAAAAAATTCAGTTGAGGAGTCTGAATTGAAATCAATGGCATGCATATTAATGCTCTTGTACAACATGATTCTGCGATAGTGTGATCTCTTTAGAATAACAACATATTTATATGCCATAACTTAGAATATATATTGGAGAATAAGTTTTTGATCAGTAACAAATAATAATATTTTTCGAACATATGACTGGATGGTCTCTCGTAGATATTTAAATATTTAAATTTTCGGAACCGTATATTCTGACAGATTTCAGTCAGAATATTTCTGTTTAGATCCCGACCGTCCGATCAAAACTATGTACATATTAAAGGTGCTTCGGTTTCCTACTTTCTCCATGATTAATAACCATAGTGACAAATGAATTATTCGGTTATTCGGGTTCGGCTCGGTGAGGTCAAAAATTCGTGATTCGGGAGTAATTCGGGTATAATTCGAGAATGATTCGGAATTATTCTGATCAGAGATCTCAGTCATGCAAGAGAGAAAAAAAAATTCTGAATTTTTTTTAAAAAATTCGGAAAAACTTCATAAAATTCGCAAATATAATTCGGCATTCGGTTCGGCATCCCAAAAAAAAAAATTATTCAGATATAATACGCGAATCTTGACACTAAGTTAATAACTCAGAAATGAAGAGGTCATATCCGTAGTTGTCGTTGATCTGAACTTTTCGAAAATAATCAAATCATTTGAAATATCTTCACGCTCCAAAATCCAACACCATTATTTTAGACAAATAAAGATGTCTGTAATAAATAAAAACTTTTCCATGGTTCAATTTTTTTTTTTTTTTTTTTCTCTATACATTTGAAGGTACTTCCACCGAAAGCCTGTATAGTAGCTTACTTAGTACCTAGACGACTAGCAATGTACTATTCTGAAACAAATTCACTTGTGATGTCTCCGATAAAATAAGATGCTCTCATGCTTCAACGCTATCATTATTATTATTTTTATTATTTTTTTAAAAAGGCAAAAGTCCGCTCCATTAGCATGAAACCAGTTAATCATAAAACCAGTGCATAGGGTGTTCATCGGTTCAGTTCGGTTGAAACTGAACCGAACTAAGCAAACTAAAGTTATAATTCGGTTTTAAAAATATAATCGAACTGAACCTAATTAGCATTACAACCGAACCGAACCAAAGTTTTATTTCGGTTTGTTCGGTTCAAACCGAAATATATTTATTTTATATTTAAAACAATTGATTTATAATAAACCGACGTATATTAAGAAATAAACTAGGGTATTAAGAAATAAATTGGGATATTAAGAAATAAACCGAATTATTTAAAGCAATTAATTAAGATATAAATCGGGACGGTCCGGATCAAATTCATAATATATAAAAGTCCGGTCGGTTCGGTTATTTCGGTTTTGAAAATTCCAAACCGAACCGAACCGAAGTCATAATTCGGTTTTAAAAAACAAACCGAACCGAACCGTTAAACCGAAAAAACAGAACCGTTTTATCCAAACTAATTCGGTTCAGTTCAAAACCGATTAAACCGGACCCAGTAAACACCCCTACCAGTGCACCCAAACTATCACTTTTGAGACAAAATAAAAGCAAAGCAACAAAGCAAACATAATAACCAAGCAATGTATCAAGTTTGGGAGATATCTAAGCTCCAAAAATAAACTAATGTAACAATAACTAAGCCACACAACATGAACTAAGGATATAAGCTAAATACAAAAATATTTGTGTGTTAATTAGGTAGACTCTGGTGCCTGATACACCACAATGTCTATAGACATGTATTGGTCTAGAAAAAGAGCATCTTCAATGACTGACATTCAATCTTTTACTTCCTGTTACACTTTCTCTTGAGTGTTACATGTCCAATAGCGTCAAAATTTTTAAAAATACCATAATAAAAAAATAAATCAAATAACCACTGCTTCTGAAAAATTTGAATTTTGATACGGCCGAGATGCGGCCCCGCCCCCCCCAATTTATGGTCCGCATCTCATAGATGCGGTCCCCATAAAAGAGGTCCGCATCTAAGGGATGCAACCAGGGTATTTTTCAAATTTTCAAGATTTCGTGATTATTATTATTATTTTTTTTGGAATATGGTATTTTTAAAAATTTCAGCCAATAGCGCGATAAAGATATGATTAACAATATAAGAGTTCTAACTGATTTTAGTAGGCAATTATTAAAACATCTATCATTCCTATGTTTCTAAAGTGTTCAATACATAACACTAAGCATCATTAAAAAACCTTTTTTTTTTCTTTGTCAGAGGTAAATTCAAGGCAAAATGAATGATATCTTCAAATTGGAGCCAATGATGCATATAATCCTAACTTTTGTCAAGTCAAAATCAGACTTGTTATGTCAGGTTACATTTCAAAAACAAATGTGTAACAGTTTCAGACTGTTAACAAAATTGACAGTTTTGATTCTCAATTCACCCCTAATAGCAAGATTATCTTTTGTCAGAATAGAGTTTTGATAGTTTTGCTCCAACATTTTCTATAAATAAAAAGGGCACAAATCTTTTTATGTAAATCAAATCTACGTTAAAAATCAGTCTTTAATTTAGAGACAGAAGGACAACATTCTCCGTATGAGAATTTGTGAATTAAAATTTCGAATGAAGGTTCTTATATTAAAAATGAAATTTAGAAAGCTAGACCTTTATCTTTCTGTTTAATAAAAAGAAAAGAAAATATATACAACGGTTATTTATATAAATCAAATTGCAAAAGACACGACTATATGTTATATTATAATGTCGTAGTATTTGCAATGTATTCAAAGAATTGAATAAACTCAGAACAACAAGTTCTAAAATAAAATTAAAGTTTGATTGTATTATTTGATGATGCAAATCAACTCCACAATTGGAGTTGAAAATTAAAATAGATCTTTGCATTTCAAATAGTAATTCCTTTTATGGGGTTGATATACAAATCCCTAATCCCTTAGGGCTTGTTTGGCTGCCAGACAGGAACGGAAATGGAATTGGGTTCGGGTCCAATTTGAATGACCGAAACATTGTGCGCGTGGGAAAAAAAAATTTAATGTGAGTGAATTATTTTTTTCCCACGGGCACAGTGCTCAGTTGAACAGGGCCTTAGGCTGCAATATATATTTTTTATCTATCAAGATTAAAAAAAAAACAAAATAAATTCACGAATTCAGTAGATTAATCTATGTTTTTAATTTCTTCAACATGAATTAAAATTTCATTTCTTACATCCAAGCCAAATTGAAAAGGCAGTATCCATTTTGCAACAAATGGAGAGGAAAGAAACACATCCTTTTAGCTCTCCAGTTGTATATATCAAAAGAACAAAGAGATTTAATGGCATGTTATGGATCTATAATAGACAGACATGCAGCCTGATCAACACATGCAACTGCATGTCTGCAACCTGTCTCAATAATTCTCTCAAGAATTTTATATTGATTTTAATCATTAGCATAAGCAGGAAACACATTTTATATATTCATTTATTATTTTAGTATAGTAGCTTGGCTTCATCTTATCCATGCTCATTTCAAGGCTGAAATAGAGCACAGTTTTTAATTCTTTTTGTATCTTATGAACTGAATTTTGAACATATAATTTTTCATAAAGAAATTAGAAGTTTGAATAAATTTAAATGAGTAGAATTAGAGTGTTCATATGCTCATAATTTTTTTTTTTTGGTGAGTTTTACTCTAAAACTTATCAGATTGACTTTAAATAACGAATTGAAATAACTGAAACTGATCTACTTCACGAGTGATATGTTACATGGTGATTTTTATTTTTATTTTTTTAGTTCAGATGACTAGATTTAAAACGTTAAAACCGATTTACTTCACGAGTGATGTGTTCACGCATCAAATTTATAAATTTTTGAATTAATTTAGTATAAAGTCAAGTAGTAAAAATAATAACTTATGAGTTAATTTTAATGCGTTCATTTTTCATTATTTTTTGACCGTTTGATTTTATACTAAATTAATTTAAATTTTTTAAAAATTTGATGCATGAACACATTATCTCGTGAAGTGAATCGGTTTTAAAGTTTTGAATCTGATTATCTAAAATTAATATGCATGGTAAGTTTTGAAGTGCTTAAGAACACTCTAGTTGTACTAAATTTAAATACATATTAAGTCACATTTACATATAAATTCAATACTAAACGAGTGATAAACGAAATTATCAAAATATTAATTAGAAATGTATTTATTAATTAACATCCTATGCTTTAGTTGACTTAGCTGTTATTGGTTGTATTTTGCCTTAGCCGTTTTTATTTTCAATTTAGCTGTTCTTGATTTTGTATATTTTGAACTATACATTTGTACGGACTTCAGCGTTTCGTAAATGAAACAGATAATATCCCCACTTTTTAAAAAAAATAAAATAATAATAATAATAATTAACAACCTAGATCCAGATTCTCAAAAAGTGTCTCCAACTGTTAAAAGTTAAAAAGTGTTGATGCAAAATGATAGGTCACAGCCTCACAGGTGGGGGTTAAACATGGCAAGTAATAAAGCGTCTTGCAATTAGTGGAAAGTTACATGGTGCATGTCAGATTTGTGAGGCAACGGACATGTAAGCAGGCCTACACAACGCTCAAAAGGACACGTGTTGTTGTTGGACAAAGTCAAGTCTGATGCAAAACACGTTGAAAGTGTTGTCGATGCTATGGTGGCAACCACCTGGCTCGTCACGAGTTAGGTTCAATTTGAACTCGTTATGAACGAGCTGACTTAAGAAATCTGAATTGAAATCTCAGCTTAAAATTATCACTGACTAGATCGAGTTAGTTCGCGAACTGACGAGCTAGCTCACTGAATCTGACTGAATTTTATTTTAAGAAGAAAATAAATTGTACAAATTATTTAAACTGAGCTGAACCAAGATGGATAATATAAAATGCATACAAATTCACGATTTGATGCCTAGCCGAGCTAGCTCGTGAGTTGGCGAGCAAGCTAGACTCCAGCTTAAACTCATTAATTCTGGACCGAGCTAGTAGCGAGCTATCTCGTTAACAGTTCAGTCTAGTAACGAACGAGTTGTTAGCAAGTGAGGCAAGTACAAATCATGATTGAGCCACAAGCTACAAATTTTTTTGCCACCCCTAATCGATGCACATCGATCTCGATTGGTTCACCTCGGAGGATCGTTGGACTGTTAAGAGAAAAACCAGAACAGTTCAGATCCAACATGAACGGTCTAGATCTTTCTACAATCAATTGAGAGTAGACGCACATTTCGTGCAGACGATCCAGACGACAGTTTTTCCCATAAATCTAAATGAACATGAAAAATGTTGACATTAATCGAATGGTTCCTTTGCGGAAAGGAAAGGTAGTTAATGAGAACTACCTCTTTTTTTTTCTTCTTTTTTTCTAATGTTTTCAAATCTTGCGTTTAAGTCAAGCGAATTAAATGCAGTTTCAGTCGGCACCAGGCAGTCAATTTCATGTGTAGTTGTGAACACATATGCTTAGGGGTGCGTGCAAACGGGTTGGATATTATCCAACCGTATCCGAAAATTAGATATGGATATCCGATATCTAAATATCCGTGCGGATACGGATACGGATACGATTTTGAATTTTAATTATCCGTATCTGAATAGTAGATATATATCATATAGTTTACAATAAATTATGAAAATATTTATGTATATATCTACGGATATCCACTATTCGATCCTTATCCGTAAGTATTCGTCTAATATCCGATCAGTATCCGTATCCAAAAATTAAAAACGAATACGGATATAGTTTTACCACTATCCGATCCGTATCCGATCCATTTGCACCCCTACATATGCTGATGTTGCTCCTCGTATTCAAACCCATATACCGGAACCGCAACCGCAACCGCAACCAGCAAATATATCAGCTGGGTTGAGTTAGGCCTGTCAGCCCAAGTGGCACTTGGGCTAACGAGGCCCGTCAAACTTGGGTTCGTCAGCTAGATATAACACGTTTCCTCCAGGTCATTTGAAAATCAGAAACTAAACATACAACTCAATTAAATGAACTGACAAAATTTTAGAAGGATAAACTCAGGAAAAAAATATGAAAACCCTCAGATCTCATAGCTATAAAGCCATCACAGACGACGTCGAACAATGGTTTTAAATGGTTGTCTCTTTCAGCATTCCAGGAAATATATAATTACAGTATTTTATTTAATATAGATTGTAATATTTTTTAAAACAAAAAAAATTAATGATAGCTTTTATTTAAAAAAAAAAAAATCCAGGAGGAGGAATTCCCATCAAACGCAATAGCCAAGAGCCAATTACATAATCGTAATTGCAAGGTAATCACACATTACCGTGTTGTTCATTTGTAATAGGAAAAATGACATCTAGGATGGCAGAGAAGAGTGAACCAAACGCCTCCTAAGAGAATTAGATGGGCATCAAATCAAATTCAGTCTGATATATAATTGAACTGTTCAATTCACATTATTTGTAAGAACTGATTTATATTAAAGTTTGTCCCACAAATCTAAACGAACATAATTGACAATCTGGAGTAGAACTGAGGTGTTCTGAAGTTCACGAAGTCTGCTAAGTGAACTCTAAATTCTATCATATTAGTTTTAAATTTTAAATGACAAGTTTAAATTATTAAAAACGATATACCTTAGAAGTCATAACTTCAATGCATTTATTTTTTTAACATTTTGTTACCACTGAAGTTTGTACTAAATTAATTTTAAAATTTAAAATTTCCAAATGGGCCTCTTAAGATGGATCAGTTTGGACAATCTGAAATGAGTTCTGACAAATCAGAACAATCTGTACTAGCATGGAAACTATTTTCTATTATACAGAAAATTACTGGACTAATGGATTTTGCGGCTCATCAATTTCCAAGAGAATTTTATTTTGAGAGAAATTGATGTTGGCTCGGCTGTCAGATTAAAATTACAGCAACAATCATTCAATGCAGATATTAACTATCTCCAATCAGAACATTTCGATTAACTACAAGCTTATGTAGGTAATTTTATATCCAAGTTATTGCATTCTATTTTCATGCTGTGAAAATAGCTATAGACACTCATTACGATTGATCATACGTTCATTCACTTACCAGTTACCACTAACAACATAAGATAAATTAAAAATAAAATGAGCAGCACAAAGATAAGATGTACCAACTACAAAAACAAAACTAGTATCCAACAAAACTTGTCTGTCAAAATATAACTCCAGTACAAAATTCATAAAAATGCTCAAAAGGCCCAAGAGAGCAACAGATTTCTAACACCCTCAATTCGAACACAAGCTCCGCATTACAACTTAGATCTCCTGGACGCTAAGACCTGCCAAAACGAACAATCACCTCATTAAATTCTAACATCATCATAATAGTTAAAATTCTATAGTTATTGTGCTCCAGTATTATACCAATTTACCAAAACTTTGCTACAAAATTTCATATGAAGACACAGCAAACATACAGCAAAATAAACCACAATTGTTTCCTCCACAAGCCAATTGAAAATGAGAAACTAAACAAACAACTCAATTAAATCAACAAGCAAACTTTTAAAAGGATAAAGTCAAATAAAATACAAGGTCCCTCAGATCTCATAGCTATAAGGCCATCACAGAGGACATCAACCAATGGTTTTAAGCACAAGCCACAGCCTCATCTTAAATAAATTCCACATAAATGGAGATGAAACCAAAACGGCTCAAACCTAAAACCACTGCCACATCTTCTCTGGTCCATGTATTTCATCTTCATTGGGACAAAACAAACAACAACATTTATTTAACACATTTCAGCATTAAATATCAGTTCACAGTTCGAATAAGGAACCAGACTGACCACATCTGTCGAACCCTTTTATAACTATCAAAAGTTGATTCAAAATTCCAGCAATACCAACCAAAGTTTTATTCAACTAGACTACTATTAAAAGAATAAAAGTGAAGAAAAACTGACCCGGGGGAAGGGATTGCTTGAGCTTGTCAGCCTTCTCTGAGTCGAATACACAGAGAGTGTAGAGGTACTTGGCACACCTCACCTTGAACTTCACCACATCCTTGCTTCTCTTGATCTTGACAGATCTGGCATCCTTCCTCCTTGCTGTCAGAAGGAAATCCTTGATCTCATGGATCTGCTTCGGCTGTTCCAAAATCACAAACAATAATAATATTAATTTCAAGGAAACCAACATCTACTAAGTTATTATAGCATTTCACTTACCTAAAGACCACACATCAGATATTAAGTTTCAGTGTGTAAGCCAAAACTTTTCTTCTATCAAATTGTCTCTACAAGAAAATAATTTATATAATTAAACATTTGGGTTCAGGTTGGACTCTAAATTTGTTGTATTAAGGATCTAACCAGATCGAAGAACATTACAGTGAGGATATCTTTGAGGCATCTAAATTAAAAACAAATTCTCCACATATACAAATCACAATTCTTGACTCAGTTTAGGATAGACAGCTATCAATTATAGTAAAATTCACATAAACATAACACTGAAACAAAACTAGAGAGCTACTGTATTTCCATGGAGATACTTAATGCCTAATCATGATTCTCCTTTCAAAATACCAATGTTTACCAATCAACAAGAAAACACCATGCTAATTACTAATCGAAAACTAGATCTAACTAACAGATACCGATCTCTTAGTGAGACATTCATCAGATCAAATGTAAAGCAGTACAAATGCTACCGATCAATCAACCAGTGTTGCGTAAACTCAATTACAACTACAGCGAGACTAAGAATCGGTAAGCAAATAAATTCGAAGGAGAAGGATTTACCATCTTGTAGGGTTTTTTCGACAACTCCCGCCGCCAAACTCAGAAAAACCCTAGCAGGAAGAAAGAAAGGTACGCGCGATCTCCTTTTATACAAGAAGAGAAATCCCTAGGTTACCGATTGCTGTTCATTACCAAAAATACCCTCCAAATTATGCCTATGCGGTTCAGCAAGAGAAGGATAAGATAGTCAGTCACAAAGTAAATTTTCTGAGTCGAGGCTGAACAATTTATTTTAATAGGCCCAAAACTTATTGGGCCTTCGAGCCCGTTTGGATTGGAATGATTTGGTACAAGCCTACAAGGCAATTGGTGGAGGCGGCACATTCGCATCCTCTGTGATATCTCATATTTTGAGCGACTTTTTGGAAAATCACAACCGTTCAAATACGTTCTGCACGAATCTCAAAGCTCAATTAATACCGGCCCCTGCGCTATCCCCGAATAGGCACCGGACACGTCGGTCACGCAAAATATGAGATATCTCAGGGGATATGCCCTCGCAGAAAAGAATGGTACATTGAACTATAGAAGGCATTAATTGACGCTTCAGCTGGTCCCTGCCCTTAAAAACGAACGGACCAGATTAAAAGCTCCGTACAGTTCCGCAGAGAATACTCCTCAGAGGATACTCTCTCCGTTTAAGGAGGCTAAGAAGATGATCTCATTGGGCCTTAGATGCAGCGATCGAACGAGAAAGAATAGGCCAGATCTGTCGACCATTGTGTGGAAGGAATTGAAGTCCATGGTAGACCTTGCTTCTGCATCAGTGTCATTGTAGAAAGCTCCTTTATCTTCTTAGTTTGTACATTTATAATTAAATGGATTAGTTTTTTTGTTGTAATTGGCTACTTCATTTCTTTCAAAGGGCTTAGCCAGGTCAGCAAGTTCAACCTGATTAATATGTTTAATTGAGAATTTCCTAATTGAATAAATAGCGTAAACCCGTCCATGGACAGCTTGTTTATTACTTGAGCAATCTTGTTTTTGTTCAGATAATTTCCTTTTAACTTTTTCCTTATTTCAAATGAACCTCTGAAATATTCTCCTTTGAGCCCAATTGAAGGAAATGAATTTCCAGTTCCAGGTTAGAATTGAAGTGTTTGTTGTGTAAAATGTATAGCCCATTGGACCTTGTTAAAGCCTATCAATTGGAGGAGGAAGAGTATTTCCTAATTTCTCAAGTACTTGAAGCATTTTTCAAATCTCTCAGATTTTTTTATTAATAGGAAAATAAATAAATAAATATCGACAATACGAAATAATTTTGGTAAAATTTGAAATCTAAGAAAACCGTAATGGATTATAACGTATGTTGAATGTTATAAACCATAGATAATTTAAATTAATTAATCACTAACTAATGAAAACAACAAAAAAAAAAAGGTAACAGATCAGACATTATTAGGTGCTTATTCTAAGTCTGGAGACTGGAGCACTATGCTAAATTAAGAAGCAATGTCTGGATGTTATTGTTGGTAACATCCTTATTTATTTTTTGGTTTCATCAATTATGATTAATTGATTTATATTGATTGGACGTTATAGACAATAACGTCCTTATAACCTATAATGGCTCTCATAGATTTCAAATTTCATCAGATTCGTTCTTTGTTATCGATATTTTTTTATTTTATTTTCCTATTAATAAAAATTTCAGGAGATGACTTAGATATCAGAAACCCGGTCGAATGTGTCGGTTTGGTCAGGTGTTAATTGGGTCAAACAAAAATGCTGTCAATTGGATTTAATCATCTCTAAATTGACTTGATGCAGCCAATTGATCTACAAAAATATTTCTAAATTGACAGATGCAGTCAGAGAGATAAACATTCACTCTTTTCAGGTCAAAGAAATTGCCAAAATTTTTGTACATTATTGCATGATGTCTTTCTGTGAAAATTGCTACTATTTACATGAAAAGACTCTACAAAAGACTAACATGTTACTACTGCATTAGTCTATCAATTGTGTATGAAAAAAAAAATCAAAACACAGAATATCTATAATTCTATATCAATCAATCTATTCTTCCAATGGGGGTGGCTGTGTGTCAGTCGCAGACGAGGCATTTTGGATTAATTCGCGCGCAATTTGTATCATCTGTTCAACTTCTACCTTGTACTGGAAGATAATTCCAATGAAATATTTAGAAACTTTTTATTTGATGAAACTTAAAATAAGTCAAGAATGGTATACAGAGCTCAGCACATTATTTTTTATTTTCAATTACTACAGACTGAACCTTTTCATTGAGCTAAAAAATGGTTTTATCCAAATAAAAAAGGGGCAATGTAAGAATTGAAGAAAATGGTCTGACACAAAATGAACTTCATTTTTCAGGTTTTAGGGAAGAATAATATACTACTTCACATGTCAAGATAATATACAAAAAAAAAATTGCGAACCTCATCAACAGCACCACTCTTTATTTTGGATTGCATGGGACACCATTTCTTGAAATGGGCACCTGAAATTAGAATTTGAGAAAAGAATTGATCAAATAAAATAATAAATATAAACAGAAGTACTGAAACGTAAGAAAACAATAGAAGTCCGCTTATCTTACCAACTTTGATCTCTATATTACATGACGAAGGGGAAGTTATTTGAGCTATCCATCTACAGTGTATCTGAAATACCGAAACAAAAAATCTCATAATTTTGTTATTTCCTCCTGTATGGTAACCTTCTAATTGTCCAATACAGAAAGCAGTGTTTTTTTATTTTTCTAAGAAATTAAATATTCAAATCTTCGGAAAATGGATTGATTGTTTTTTTCTTCAAAAAATCAATTTCTTTCCCGAAAATTTGAATTATTAATTTCTAAAAAAAAATAAAAAGATCCAAAGCAGCTGTCCTTGCACTGTTTCAACAGGGTTTGTTGTCAGGCTTTTAGCAAGACATCTATATCAAAGCCTAATTACAACATATCTAAATATCTAATACTACCCCCTACCTTCAAAGCAAAAAAGAGGCAGTCTATGAAAAGAAATATCTCATATTATATGTATTGCAAATTACCTCAAAATAGGAACCAAACGGGACATCATGCACTTGCTGAACAGTCTCAAAGATCTGAAAGCAACAGCATAATCAGGGCTCTTTGTAAAATAAAAAGGTCAATTCCATTGTGATAGCGAAAAAATATTGAAATATCCTCCTGAACATAGAAATATTGTGTATATCCTATAATACATGAACAATTAATGAACTCAACCCCGTCTCCCCATATATTTTCTATTAGAGACGTCATTTGATGTGATGCACACAATGCAGGGATAAAAGTGGGATTTTTTTAACACTGGTATACATGAAAATGTACCGAGTAAACGAAAATAGTAAGAGACGGACCAAATTTGTCTTATCTTGGGAAAAAACCACATGCTGCCCCTCGGTCAGGGCGGTGTAAGGCGGGCACATGGGGCTTTTGCATATAGACCGGCATGTAATTTCTCTCACTTCACCATCATAGTCTTCCGTCATGTGCCACTGACCAATCTATATAGAGCATATATTACAATAATATCAGCATTATTAAGTGATAAAATTGTAAATTGTTCAAAAAGTTCAAATGCTGGGTAACTCAGCAGTGTGCTTACATTAAGATCGAGATCTTTCCTTTGGTTTCGATATTCAGCGATGAATTTTGAGTCATTGCTAAAGAGATGCAGAAAGAACTGCTCAGCGGTACATGGGAAAGTATCCTAGATAAAAAAAAAAAAAAAAAACTACAAAATTAGTTTATAATTGTAACTATATTACATATTTGTGTCAGCAGAAATATTTATCATGAATCTTTTAACCATCTGCTAATGCCAATTCCCATTTTTTTTTCTTTCTTTTCACTAATAAATCAGCATGAAATTTTATTGCATGTCTTTGCAAAGTTCAATTGGAAAAAACATTATCATTTTATGGAGTCAATGTTCAGTATTAATGTCAATGCACCTTCAATTAACAAAATGACAGAATGAAAATAGTGAAGTATGAATTTAGTGGATCGTACATTGTATATGCTGACTAGGACTTCTTCTTTCACAAAAGGTTCGACCTTTTTTGCCACATCTACTTTCTGTTCGGGAGGTGGGGTCTCCACTCTCCAATTTCTCATGCTATGTGCTCGCATCTCTGATTGCTGCCATTCCTGAATTAACAAAACATGCATTTTTTTCCATATTGTTAAATTCATAATAACCTTATATGCATTTTCTTACAAATATTATCTATCTTTACATATTCCAATCTTGTAAAATGTTGGTGCACGGTATCACTTTTTAGTAAACGAATTAAGAATTAACATAGACATACCTAACATTGACTTGGAACACATGTATATTCCCCCTTATTTTGGAAACAAAATCACCAAAACTTGACATGCTAACATGTACCTTTATATTCTTTTTGGTGCAAAATGTTACGACAAAGCAAAATTTACCAGAAATGTCTAAGGGCCAAAATAGGAACTTTAAGAGATCAAACTAAAAGCAATTGCCAAAATGTTGTGTTTTCTTTTTTATCAAATGAAGAAGGCTCACAAGGCCCTTTTTCCATATTTAGTGACCAGGAAAGCTTAACCTATACTCTCTTACAAGTCATTCCAATAGCTTGCCACTTAAGCTACTTGACCATTTGCAACAATTTTGTACTTCAAAAATATTTTATCTACAAAAGCATTATTTAAAATTTGTATCTGCAGAAACCAATTAGCAAAGCACAAGATAAAAATGAAACCTCATGAGGAAATCATGGTTAATACCTTTTTCTCAGCCTCGATCATTTCATGATATTTCTTCTTATACCTCTCGATGGTATTCATTGTATGACCTCTATTCCAAAATGATGCAAACATATACTTCATTCTTCCTGCGCATGGTTTCAATTAAAAGACTTGTGAGTTGTTTTTTAGAACAAAAGTTGTATAATGAAACCAAATATTTTGATTCAAAAAAGTTACCATCGGGACTTCCCAAAGGAGGTACACCGTGACCACCTGCTCCCGGGCGTAGGACAATCGTAATTGCAGGGTTTATCAATGCATGTGTGCTCCTCCTAATCTACAATGGAGAACTACCACAATTTACATTATTTAAGCACACCTATGACTACATACATATTACTATTTTTCGATCTTCTTAATTTGATACGAGAAAGAACATAATTATACCTCATCTATGTCCCCATAAGGAATCACAACCTGTCATATAATAAAGCTTGTCATGACATGTATATTGATCGAAAATACACTACACAAGTTACTAGCCTAGTTCTATAAAATATTTTATATTAGGAAGAAAGAGATAGGAGTCGTAAAAGAAAACCTTAATTTGCTTTTTGAAAACATTGGAATGAAAGCATATATGCCAATCAGATACATACATCCAACCATGGTACAAGAATGACCTCTCTAGAGCACATGAATATTTATGCGCTACTACCTGGGGAGAAAACTACATTATATGAGAACCACACTTTTGGAGAAACAATCTGAACATAAAAATGATTTTCACTTGTGTATAATTCCCACCTCATCAGGAGGTAGCTCGAAGGTAGTTTGCATGGGGCCCGGTTTCTGATGAACCACTGTTGGAACGGGTCTATCAGAGGAAATCCTCCTACGAGCATCCGCTCCGGCAAGTCTATCCAAGGACCTAGAACTCTCTGGAACTTGTACTATTCTTATTTGAAGGCAAACCTATAAAAGTAAAGTAAAAATCTAGAACTATTTCCGATGCACCCAGTTCTTACAGAGCAATTTGATGATTTCAAATTTCCCACAAACCCTTGAAGACAAAAATTTGAGTGAGGCTATGGTACTATGCATAGCGCGGATTGGTCCGTGCTATGGATCAATATCTTCGTTTTCAGAGTACAAATATTTGCTCATAAAAGTTCAATATGATTTCCATGTGAAAATGCACTTGCAGACTACATTTACGTTTTAAATTTTTTTTTTACTATTTCTTTAGATATATAGTAGAAATTCACTACTTTTGAATGGTCTAGAATTTTTTAGATCAAGTGATTTTCTACCTATCGAAAGAAATAGTAAAAAAATTCTAAAAAAATGTGAAATTTGATTTACAAGTACACTTTCATATGGAGATCATGTTGAACAGTTCAGATCAATTGTTTCGACTTTGAAATTTGAGATATTGATCCATAGTACAGACCAATCCGCGCTATGCATATACCATAGCCTCACTCCAGAAATTCATCTATTTTATCTGCACTAGAATATGACAGTATATCATGTCCTCCAAATTATTTTTTTTCCATTTTTTATGAGAGCTATATTACCTCCCCTGATTTATCCAAAGTATGCCAGACGGGTCCAGATTGTCCTTCACTCTGAACTGGTACAGTGACCGATCCAAGAGGATTGCTTTTCCATACAATGTCCCAGTCATATATCGCTACATGTATCTACAATAAAAAAAATTACAATTGAACAAGATAAATTTCGAAAAAGACCAAATTTGTATGTGTAGTCTTTAATTACATATTTGACCGAGTATTGATTTTTACGCTACTTTTGGTAGCACTAACCAGCACTGCTATGGCATTCTATTCAGAAAAATAATTACAATTCATAAAAGGGGACCTTACCTCTGAAGGAATAGAATCGACAAAAAAATTGAAGTCCTCTCCCCAAATTGGATTTCTTGTGCCCGGTACCATGGAGCTTTATTTAGCAAATAAAACAATAAAAATGCCAAAAAAAATAATAATAAGAAAACTTGAAGGTCCTTGAAAAGGAATAAGAAAAGTTAAGGGGCACTGATGCAAAAAGATGGTTATTAATAACTAACCTGAAACGTTTCTGCTCAGCACAAGTGATGATTGCATATGGATCTGATGTTCCATTTATGCTAGCTGCTACTAAACTTTTGGCTGCTAGTAACTCTACCTATATACCAATAGACAATTTTAGAAAATAAAAATATAAAAGAACAAATCCAAGGAGAAAAAACATTTTCAATTTTTAGCAAAATTATACCTGGACTACATAAGCTGTATTTGCAGTGGGCTCCCCTTTGATTTTACTTATCTACAAAATCATGTAGTCAAACAAATCCATTAGCAATATTATAAGCAAGTTTGGCCCGGACATGCATCCAGAAAAAATATTTGACGTAGTCAAGCTACCAATTATAGCCACCAAAACTGGAGGAAGGTGGGGATTACAATCACTGATCTTAATAGGAAAAAAAAATCATAAAATATTTCAAAATTTAGCACTTGAATCCCCGGAGTTTTAAATTCTACAATTAATTAAGAGATATCTATATCATTTCACACACATTGCTACAGTACTATTGAAAAGAACTTGAACTTCCCATAAGCCTCACATCTCATTTTCAAAATTAGTATATGAAATCATGAATTCTCATAATATTGCACCAGATGATGCCAAGAAATGGAATGTTTTTTCAATGCCTCCACCATTGGTTCTCTACTTTAGGAAGTACATTGCAAAAGATAAAATGTAAAGTATCAATCGTATCCAAACTATTAACAACGAAAGGAAACATTTAGAAACACACTTTTTGACAAGTGATTCAATGTCTAAGTGATCATTAGTTTCTTTTATCAAAGGCTTAATTTCATAAACTAAAAGGGTATACATGTAAAAATGCAAGCAACTATTTGAGAATGACTTTGGAAACTCCGAAGCAATATGACTTTCGCAAGTAATATTAAATTATTAAGTACAGGTTGCAAATTAAGAACAGTTATTGAGAAAGGGACTGCACTATATTGTCTGTTTAAATTGACAAATACCAATGTCTTTGTCTGAAAGTTTTGCCTTCAAGGCACAACTGTTGGATAATCCTTGTAAAGCTGAAGTACTATATTTATTTATTTTCAATAAATAGTTGCCTCGAAACTATTCATGACTTGTAATCCATCCAATTTTAATTTGACTATATATATATAGGGTCTACCATACATTGCAATGCATAAGCATTTTTGTACATTAGACTATAAATCACGGAATTCAAAGTCCAAATAACCAATCCAAACCGTTTGTCTTGTTCTCCATATTAATATGTGTTTGGAGACCAAATTTTACTATTTTTTTAGATTTATTGAAAATCGTTGTTTTTCAAACAAACATGGACCATAAAAAACAGCGATTTTCAACAAATCTAAAAAAATAGTAAAAAATTTTCAAAAAATATAAAATTTCAATAGTATATCATGACTTGATACTTTTCACATGCATCAATAGTACCAAATGCAGAGTAAAAAACTAACAAATAATTTGTCCGACAAAGAACAAAATATAATCTGGTTGTTCTTGTATAGTGGGGTAAAAAGTAAAAACAAAATAGGTTGGTTGTTCTTGATGGGAGCAGAGGGAGAGAGAAATACAAAAGAAAACAAAAATGTTGATCAAGCTTTAGAAGGATTGGTATCACAAAATAAACTTCTTGGAGGGTGTAAGCATAAAACATTATTATAAACTCAAGCCCATGAACAAACGCACTAGAAATTAAACACATATCAGTTAATTAGTATGATGTATACTCTAACTAACAAAGATGCTTTTCTATAATTTTATTGTGGTAGACTCAGTTTAGCTTGTTAATTCAAGAAGAAAACAAACAATTACAGCAGCAAATGGAAGCAATTAATATTACATTAACTTAAAAGTCAATGCATGACCTCTTGCACGAGAAATGTAGAGAAATAAAAGATAGCGCTAAGTGTGCTCCCACCTACTATAAAGGGCGCGCTCATAATTTTCAATTTTACAAGGGTTGATCACGAAAAGATTGAAAATTGAATATTCAAAAGAAGAGTAAATGGTGTCATGGACTCATGGTGACACGATCAAAATATGCGCAAAAACATACCTTATCTTTAGCATCTTGTTCTTCCTTTCGAATGCCTTCTTCTTCTTCTCTACCGCCATTGTTTGAAACCAAGGAATCGAACAAGACATAGTACAAACCGATTATCACTACCACCGTTACGCACAGGATTTGTATTTCCCAAATCGAGGGAAAGAGACAAAGTCCCATGCTTTTCCACATTTCATCCCATTCCATGCCTAAAAGAACGAACTTTCGATCGAGATAGAGAGGGAGAGGGAGAGGGGATGGGGGAGAGAAAGCTTTTGATTTTCGTGGTGTAGTTTTCTTCGAGAGGGAGAGGGGAGGGGGAAATTTTACTGAAGGATTTGTTAGAGATAGAGAGAGAGAGGAGAAAGAAAGTCGAGAGGAGTATTCGACTGTTTAACTCTCAGGGGTCGAGTCGCGATGGGAGAAAAAGAGTTTGAATTAATTGAATGCTCCCGGAGCACGAACCCAAAACAATAATTTAATTCACAGTTGGACCAAATTTGTTGCTAGTAACGTAGTGACAAATGAATTATTTTAATTTTAGAAAATATATATTTAATTTTCAAATTAATTATTTTAATTATAGAAAATATATATTTAATTTTTAGAAAAGATAAATGAATTATTCGGATTCGATTCGGCAAGGTTAAAAGTTCGTGATTCGAAAATAATTTTGAATTATCCGAACCAGAAATCTCTGTCCCGCAAGAGATTAAAAAAATATTATGGGATAAATTCAGGAAAATTCACGAATAATTCAGAAAATTCAGAAAAAAAATTCGTAAAATACGTGAATTATTCGGGTTTAATTCAATCAAAGTTCGGTCAACAAAATAATTCGGCGTTCGGTTCAGCATCACCAAAAAACGAATTATTCGAATATAATTCGGATATAATACGCGAATCTTGTCACTATGGCTAGTAGTAAGTAAATTTTTGAGAATAATTCGGATTTTAGTATCAGTTCTAGAACTTATTAGAAGCTAATTTGAAATTAGAATTATTCATTTAATATGTAACTATTAGTAAATTAAAATTATCTAGATAATGAAGAAAGGTGATTATTTTTTTAGAATTCTTTTGATTCTTTCTAAAATATAATAATTTAATAATATTGGTATTGAATAAAAGAGCAAATTGTTTCTAAATAACATTAATGTTGTTCGAATCAATAATTTTAGATCTCGCTGCTGAAAATTATTTCTAAATGTCAAACTTGTCACTGTGATTAGTAATTAAAAAACTCAAATACAAACACTAGCGAATCCAAAAAGAGATTGGGTAGGTAAGTGTGTACTCTTGAATTTGAATTTTTTATTTTGATTCAGTACTAATTGTTCAATGGGTCTACTCCTGATTGATTCAATGTAGTGCCTACCTCTGATCCGAGTTAGTTCAATTCTTAAACCAATTCCTTTTGAGTTTTGGTCAATTCTACGTATTTTTTTTTCCGGATATGCAACACTCTATTTCGTAAATAGAATGAAAGATAATAAGATAACAAGAAATGTTTCACGGTGGGGCCTATTATTACAATTCTAAGGTGATGGGCCGGTCGAACTTTTTGTGCCTTTCATTATTCATTATTTATATTTCGATTAAATTTTTTATCTAAGTTTTGACTTTGATTTGTTAATTGGCTAAGAACAGTCCCACTTTAAATTGTGCCAAACAAATTTTTAATTAACTTAGAAAAAATATTTCAATGTTGTGTCAATATATTGTAACAAATTTTATAATAAACATAGTTATAGGGATTGAGTTGCAAATGTATATTCGACACATTATATTTTATTTTTAATTTAAATTTTCATTAGAAAACAAATTGGAAATTATATGTCACTCATGTTAATATTTACCATGGTGACAATTTTTGCGAATAATATTCATATTATACTTGAATTATTATTTTTCGTAAACTTCTATGGATTACTTTCGAATTTGACGAATTGAAGAACAACACGTTCTTAATCTTAAATTATCAATAAAATTTACTAAAATTTTATTTATTTTGTACAAATATTAATATTTATTATATTATTTCTATTATAGAACAAAAAACTATTCTTGTTAGACTTGGCCAAATATTTATTGGACAAAGTAATATTTTACTAAAATAGGCTTTATAAAATTATTTTATGACAAAGTAATAGATCCTTTACTTTTTACTTATTAATGCTATTTTTTAATTATTTTTAGACGGTGAACCGAGAGTACGCAATATAAGAAGTTAGTTGAAGGAGGGGAGACGGCGCCAAGGCGGTGAAGTTGGAAATATTTCCATATGAACCTGGACCTCGTAAACCGTGTTAGTATTGCTTGTTTTTTGGAAGTCGTGGTCAAGCTGAAGACTTTAAGTGTGTACGAATAAAACGCCAAAATTAAAAGAGAGAAAAAGATTCTTGTTCTTGAATTTAAAATTTTAAAGAGAAACACATATTCGTATCTTTTGTTGCTTTTGTATGGCAGAAACTCACAGGTGATTTTCTCGTATCAACTCATTCTTTTTTATATTATATACTTCCGGATATATATATACTCCTTAAAATATCCCACAATTTTAGTATACAGTTTAGAAGGTTTCATTTGGATCTCCAAGAGCATCTACATTTACAAAATTATTATAGTTTTTAATTTGGTGGTTTTTAATTCAATTTCAGAGATGTGAGAAAGTTTTTTATTTAGAAATTATACAGTAAATTTTTTTTATTAAGAACCGTTTATAAACTCCACACTGACTAAATGATTAGTTCGAATTATTTTTCTTTTTTAATTTGTTGGTGATGTGGTTTAATAGAAACTCTAAAATTAATTTCAGAGATGTGAGTTAGAAATTTTAGTAACTTTAGTTTCTAAAAAGTGGTTAATAATTATTTATAAACTCAGTTGAGTTTCAAAGATGTAGAGCTGTGAATCCAGTTTAACAGTTCATAATTTTAATTGTATGCACAAATTTCGATGCATATCGAACAACATAGACCAATATCAGACTAAATTTGATTAGATGTCTATCGTAAACACCCCGCTCTCTAGTAATGAGATCTTAACGGTACATATCTCTCCTCCTTATTAAGGAGCTTAATGTCTAGATTCTTCAAGAGTCATGATTTACTGTTTTTTTTTCGGAATGATGCTTAGCCGTTGAATTTCCAAATCGCACATAGATGAATTTTCCAAATTATGAGCTTCAACACTTAAGTATGCACTGGTTGCGCCGCATATGATCCCAGTGCATGTAGACCACGCGCCGCACCCGTGGAACGCGCCTCTGAACCACGCACGGCACCTGCGGACCGAGCCTGTGCACAGCGCACCCTTTTTCTTTTTTTCTGCTGAATGCGGGATTCAACCCCAGTTGGGTTCTGTTGGTGCCAAAATTCTTACCACTACACTAAAAATCACATGTGTTATCTTGTAGATAAATATAGTATTTAACTATTTTTCACTACAAATTTGATTTAAATTATCTCTCCTCCTTATTAAGGAGTTTAATGATTTCTACTACATAATTTGCTCCCGTTGCTGTGCACGGACACGATTACTAGTGAAAATCAATAGACAATGAAAGTACTAACATAAAACAATAATTGGCCAGATTTTTTGACAAAAAGCTACAGGAAATAAAAAAAATGATATGAATAGGACCAACAGGAGCGGATCCAGAATTTTTTGTGGGAGTGCAAAAAAATATTGAATCGGATTTTAATAGCTAATCTAGTTTAAACCCATTAACTAATTGGGTAATCAATAAAAAAATAATACGTTGGCTTATATTTTCCAATGCTCTGACTTGTAACTTCTAATACTTTAACTTGTAATTCTAATTACCAATCATAATTCAAGAAACTTATTTTGATTTTAACACTAAATTTAATCAAAATTAAAAATCAAACATCCAGAGGGAGACAAAAAAAGTTATCGATAGATCACTACTAAAACTTAAAATTCAGGGGCTGCCCCTGAGGACCAATATGTAAATTCAATATTTTATAAGTTCGTTTGCTTAACAAAAACTGAATTGAAATCTTCTAAGTTGGATTAAAATACAACCACAACATCATCAACATGGTAATAAAAATTCAATAAGATAAAAAACAACACTCATTATAAAAATCATGGTATGCTTCACATTAAATGATGTTTAATATCTAGGTACATGACTTCATTCATGCATCTATTTTTGCTTGTGGAATAAGTTCAATTTTGTTGCGTACGGATATACCGAATGACATCATCAAAATTGGAAAGGTTGTTTTCTACATAAAAATGGGAATTTTATCTCACATAACATCCGCCACAGAAAATCCCAAGCTGCGAGAAAACGTGTAGGAAATTTCAAATTTTTTTATTTTTCAAAGCGTGAATTTCCTTGAATTTAATGTTTCAATGACATCAACAAAATTGGAAAGGTTGTTTTCACAGTGACAAATGAATTATTCGTGTTCAGTTTGACAAGATCAATAATTTGTGATTCGGGAATAATTTGGGTATAATTCGGTAATGATTTGGAATTATCAGGATCAGAGATCTCAGTTCTGCAAGAGAGCAAGACAAAAAAAGTTTTGAGAAAATTTCGTGAATAATTCGTAAAATTAGGAAAATTCGTGAATTATTCGCGTTTAATTCGGCGTTCGGTTTAGCTAGAAAAATGAATTATTCGGATTTAATTCGCGAATCTTGTGACTATGACTTATTTTCTGCATAAAAATGGAAATTTTATCTCACATAACATCCGCCACAGAAAATCCCAAGATGAGAGAAAACGTGTAGGAAATTTCAAATTTTTATTTTTTTAAAGACTAAATTTCCTTGAATTACTGTTCTAGTCTTCATGAAATTTCTTCCAGAAGAATAATTCCCAGTCAAAAAATTAATATGTACTTTTTCCAACACGGCAAATTTGTCAAATGTAGAATTGTTGACCCACTTCAAGACTTAAAAAGGTTCTTATCCTAATTACTGTTGTTTAAGTCAATGCCTGTGTTTCAATAACAAAGTTGTATTATTTGTAATTTTATAGCAGACTAGTGCTTGACTGCTTAACATAGTCACAAGATTTGTGAATTAAATCTGAATTAAAAACCGAATAATTTGTTTTTTTGGTGATGTCGAATCAAACACCGAATTATTCAATTGACCGAATTAAACCCGAATAATTTGCGAAATTTACGATTTTTTTCCAAAATTTTTGAATTATTCGCGATTTATTTCTGAATTCTTTCTCGAATTTTGTTTTTGTTTTTATTTTTTGCTCTCTTGCAGGAATGGAATTTTTGGTTCGAATAATTCCGAATCATTCCCGAATTATTTCCAAATCACGAATTTTTGACCTTGCCGAACCGAACCCGAATAATTAATTTGTTACGTGCTTGTAGTTGTTAATGTGATCCAGGGGCGGAGGTAGTAACACCAAATGGGGGTCAATTGATCTCATTTATTTTCAAAATTTATGTATGTATATGTGATTTTATGTATAGTTTAGATCAAAATGTTACGAATACTGTAAAATTGATCCTCATTTACAGTATAAAAAATTTATATAATTGATCTCCATTCACATTTGACCCCCATAGTTCAAAGGTTTGGACCTGCCTGCAAATAAAAATCGGAGTGGGATATTTGGGGTACATCATATCAAATTCAAATTCAGTTCTATATTCAATCTAGACTATTTGATTTGCATCAAAATTCGTGCAAAATTCGATGCAGATCAAATAATCTGGACTGATCATAAAACTAATTTTTAATTTGATGCCCATAAAACCCCTTTGCTCACAATAAAAACTACTTTTTGTTATTATTTTTTTGGAATGCCTCGGATTGTAGCAGTTCGATGTCAAGTCAGAGTTGTTCAGTCTATATTAAGATTTGCAAAAATAACATTAAGATTGGTTACAAATAAGTTTGTACAGATCTTGATGCGGATCAAACGGCTCCAGCATCAACTTGGTTCGACGCTATTCCCCTCTCTCAACAATGCTATTCGTATATGTGAGATCCATAGTGATAGATGAATTATTCGGTTTCGGTTTGGCGAGATTAAAAGTTCATAATTCGGGAATAATTCAGATATAATTTGAAAATGATTCGGAATTATCCGGATAAGAGATTTCAGTCCCGCAAAAGAGTAAAAAAAAACCAACAAAAAAAAGATGTTTTGAGAAAAATTCGCGAATAATTCGTAAAATTTGCAAATTATTTGGGTTTAATTCGGTTAAAGTTCGGTCAACCGAATAATTCGGCGTTCGGATCAGCATCACAAAAAACGAATTATTCGGGTTTAATTCGTGAATCTTGTGACTATGCGCCGAAATATATGGAAAGTGACTCACTACATAGTTTTGTTATACGCTCTACGCCGCAGAAGATCTGCTTTTGATTTCTTCCAGAAATGTATATAGAAAGAAAACAAAAATAAACGACGTAGTAGAAAGAGGTGATCGTTGGGAAAATTTTCTATTTTCTGACAAATTTGTCAAAATGCTTCGTTTTCTTATGAGAAATAAACAATTTATTTTACATAATCTTCACTTCGGTTAATAGAAAAGTTTCTTTAATTTCAAATAGGTGATATCATAGAATAGAAGTCATCCAAAACTTTTTGTTTTTCTTCTTGAATTTTCTAATTCATGACGATTAGCCTCTTAAATACTAGTTTAACCTAATTAAATTAATTTTAATATATAAAATTGCTGTAGTAATTCTGTTTGCATAGTTTCTACACAGTTTGTCCCCAGTCAGAAAAAAAAGGAAGAGGGTTCATGACTTGACGAGTGAGAGGTAAAAAAAAAACCTCTTTATGAAAATGAATCCTCATGAATTAGGCACAAGTAGTATCCGATGTACCGAATAATTCGCGAATTTTACGAACTTTTTATGAATCATTCACAAATTTTTCCCGAATTTTTCTCAAAACATATTTTTTTTTGGTTTTTTTTTTGCTCTCTTGCGGGCTGAGATCTCTCGTCCAAATAATTTGAAATGATTCCCGAATTATTCCTGAATCACGAATTTTTGACCTCGCTGAACTGAACCGAACCCGAACAATTCATTTGTCACTATAATTCATATATGCAAGATCTATGGAAAGTGACTCGCTACATAGTTTTGTTATACGCTCTATGCCGCAGAAGGTCTGCTTTTGATTTCTTCCCGAAATGAATGTATAAAGAAAACAAAAATAAACGACATGATCGTTAGGAAAATTTTCTATTTTCTGACAAATTTGTCAAAATGCTTCGTTTTCTCGTGAGAAATAAACAATTTATTTTACATTATCTTCTCTATGGTTAATAGAGAAGTTTCTCTAATTTCAAAGAGGCAATATCATAGAAGTTATCCAAAAGTTTTTGTTTTTATTCTTGAATTTTCTAATCCATGACGATTAGCCTCTTAAATACTAGTTTAACCTAATTAAATTAATTTTAATATGTAAAATGGCTGTAGTATTATTGATAAGATTATCCTCATTCAAATAATTTCATGAATTTAAATATTTCCGTGTCAATTTTGGAGTGAGGCTATGGTATTTATGCATAGTGTGGATCAGTGTTGTAAATAACGGTATGCGGTCGTCGGATGGATAAGATACTGCTAAACGATTAATCGGGAATAATCGGAAATAATTGGCCATAATCGAAAATAATCGGTCGATATCTCAGAAATAGCTATAACGGTTTGGTCACCGCCCATAATTAATCGGCCTAAACGGATGTTTTTTACAGCACTGGTGTGGATGGGTGCGTACTATAGATCAATATCTCCGCTTTCAAAGTTCAAATAGTCTGTCTGAACTGTTCAAAATGATCTTCATATTAATGTACTTGCAGACTAAATTTAATATTTTTTAGATTTTTTTACCATTATTTAGATAAATAGAAAATCACTACTTTTGAATGGTCGAGAATTTTCTGATCAAGTAATAATCTACTTATCTAAAAAAAATAGTATAAAAATTCTAAAAATGTAAAATTCGATTTGCATGTATATTTTCATATCGAGATCATGTTGAGCGGTCAGATAATTGTTTGGACTTTGGAAATAGTGATATTGATCCACGCTATGTGATGTAACATAATCTCAGTCTTAAATTAATAATATTTTCTTATTTAATATAGTTTGCTATTTCTTTGTATATATAAAAAAAAAATAGTTGCATCAATTTTATTTGTCAATGAAATATGACTTTCTTATAAAAAATAATACAACGCGTACAAAAAAAAAAAAATCACCTGTTGTGAACATGCATTACAAATGACTCAATTTTTTAAAACAAAAATCGTATTAATTCTTTGCCATTTCAAATTAAACATTATTATATCCAATGAATATTTTGGCATTCCATTTTGAGGCGTGATTGCCAACTTCGAGATTTTGCATTTCAAACAAATTTTTTCGCAAAAAAAATGATATGATGTTTTATTTTAAATAGAACCAAATTCAATATTTTTCAACGAAACAAGCACCGCTAATTTGGATTTTACAAAATACAACTCCAAGCACAAAGATGTTTGCTCCACTGATTCGCTGGATCGGTGGAGCCATTTTATGACGCATATATACAATCTGACTATTGATTACCACATAAATCAATAGTAAATAGCTCCACCGATACTGTAGATCGGTAGAGCAAGCGGAGCTATTTTTTGTGAAAATGAAATCAATAATACTTGTTCTGTTAAAATATTTAAAATTGATTTTATTTTTTTTTAAAAAGAAGAAGATCATATTTTTGTATGTTGGTAGTTCTATGAGGGAAGTATTAATTAAAAATATCAATATAGATATTATTTTATCTTTCTTGCTTCAAAGACTGTTCAAATTTTGTATCTATTTTTAATTCCACATCATATTAATCATATCACAATATAAAATATTTATGACCAATTCAATTTCCTTTTCATGCCAACCTGGATTGATATCAGAATTCATTGCGTGTAGATTCAAGACATGTTCTGAACTGTACGCAATTAAATTAAGAACTGCTAATAAAAATTTTTTTAGAAACCATAAATAAAAATTTTTTTTTTACCAAACCAACTTGATTGCTTTGTTTTTTTACAAAAATCATAAGAACCAAGATGTCATTTCAGTCCCTTTTCTTTTTTTGAGACCGAATTGTCATTTCGGTCCTAGCCGTTTTTCACAGATTTTGAGGAAAAAATACGTAGAAAAATTATAAAAATACCTTGGACCAAATTGCCATTTCGGCCCCAAAAAAAAAAGTTCTTATGATTTTTCTAAAAAAAAATAATCATCATGTTGGTTTCATAATTTTTTTTTTTCTAATTATGGTTTATAAAAAATAAATCCTGGTAATAAGCTGGAAAACACCAAAAAGTCTGGTACTGGTAAATAACCAAATAAAAATAAAATCTGGTATTAAGAAAAGACCCTCTTCCAGCTTGGTATATTTTTTTTTTATAAAGTCAATACCAGTTCTTATCCAAATTATTTATACATGTAGACAGAGCAGAACAAGTAAATAGAACAAGGTGAAACAAAATTTTCAGAATAAAATATAATTGTATGATTATTTTTAATTAAGAACTGGTAATAAGCTGAAAAACACCAAAAAGTCTGGTACTGGTAATTAACCAGCTAAAAGTCTGGTATTAAGACAGGACCCTCTTCTAGCTTGGAGTTGGTACATTTTTTTTTTTTTTTTTTATATAAAGTCAATATCAGTTCTTATCCAAATTATTTATACATGTAGATAGAGCAGTGCTGGTAAATAGAACAGGGTGGAACAAAATTTTCAGAATAAAAGATAACTGTATGATTATTTTAAACGCAGAAATATTTTTGTATTTTTTTTAAATGACAAAAAAAAAATTTGGAATATTTTTTGAGTCGGCAATAGCTGAAACTTATCACAACCATTCATTTTTATCAATTATTCTTTTTATCATTCTAGTTCTAGAAAGTAGAAACTATGCAAAAACTATGACATGGAGAAAATGCTTTCTATGCTTTATTCCTTTGTAATTGTATAAGCCAAAGCTTGAATGAAATTCCTTTTAAGCGCCAGGTGCGCGCCTTATTGATTCTCTTCAGTCGGTTCTGTACGAATTCGTATCCTCTGAGATATCTCAAACTTTGGGTGATTTTATGGAAAATCCTAACCGTTTAAATACGTTCGGCATGAATCTCAAAGCACACATAATACTGACCCCCTAATCACCCCCGAATAGACACCGGACACGTCGGTCACGCAAAAGTTGAGATATCTCAGAGGATGCGCACTCGTTCTGTACTAGGTTTTTGGGGTAAAGATTTTGACAGAGTAGTTTTGACTTCATGCAGCACAATAACCATATGCAACTCTTTGTGGTTGGATAGTCTGTCCGCTGCATGAAGCCAAAACTTCTCTGTTAAAATCTTTACCCATTTTTGGAGTGACTTCTGACTTGAAGCGGCAAAGTTTGGTCAAATCAATGTCTCGAAAGAGGAAAACTAAGAGAAAGAAGAAGTTAGAACTCAAAAGCATAGCGACAAATGAATTATTCGGACTCGGTTGAGAGATCAAAAATTTGTGATTTGAGAATAATCCAGGAATGATTTGGATCAGAAATTTCAGTTCTGCAAGGGAGCAAAAAAAAAAAAACCAAACAAAAAAATTGTTTTTGAAAAAAATTATGAATAATTCATAAAATTCGGAAAAAGTTTGTAAAATTCGCGAATTATTCGGGTTTAATTCGGTCAACCGAATAATTTGACGTTCGGTTCGGCATCGCCCGAATTAAATCCGATAATTTGCGAATTTTCCCAGAATATTTTTTTTGCTCTCACAGAATTGAGATCTCTAGTCCGAATAATTCCCGAATTATATTCGAATTATTTCCGAATCACGAATTTTTGATTCCGCCGAACCGAACACGAATAATTCATTTGTCACTATGCATGTACGTAGAAGATGTAGATAAGATTGAACCCACCAACATCGCAACATGACATTTTAATATAAGTTCTTATCCAAACAAGATTGAGATTCTGATTCTTCAGATTTCACCTTAATAGATTAGCTTATCACACCGTATTAGTATTACTAATGTTTAAATTGTTAAGCAAGTATGTATGTTCATTATTTTAAATAATATTTTATTCATATCAGAATTTTTTACTTTTCAAATGTTTCATATTAAGTTTTAACAGTTTGGTAAAAATCTAGATAAGTTTAATTAATAATGGTCAAGGCTCATATACAAGTTACCAACATGTCGTGTTGTGACTAATTACGTTGTGATTTTGATCATGACACGTTAATTGGGCTTTTTAACATCTCCTCAATATTTAATTGATCGGAGCATGTAATAAATCATCCCCTGATTCCATTTTTTAATTATTAAGAGTACCCATATTTATTTATCACTTTTTTTTTTTTATGAATGTACTAAGCCCACCTTCCATTAAATTTTTGTTTTCATTTTCTCTCTTGAAATGTGGGCTAAAGCAGCCCATGTCTCAACATTTTTTTTTGCTTTTAAACAGCAAGAAAACGAACACAATAGTTTCCCTAAAATTAGGAAAATAACTTCCACTACAAAAATATTTTCTTATATTAAACTAAATGAAGATGTGGAAAAATTTTTTTCTACAAAAAATACTTCTCCGGTGTTCTTTACAATAGTTACAGTGACAATTGACAAAACAATGATTTCGCAAATTAATTCAAATAAAGCTGATAATTAAAAAAATAAATCTATAACTATAAGTATGTTATTTTACCAAGCTTCTAAATAGCTAGCTATAACGCAACTATAGCGGTTTTGGACCTAGAAAGCTAAGCTACGGGGTAAAACTGCGCTAATCGAGCTACGGCCGCTATAGCGCTAATAGCGGTCCGCTATAGCGTGTAGCGCGTAGCGGCAATAGCGGTCCGCTATGCTACATTGGCTTATGATTTTGCAATTTTAATGGACGTTAATGTCCATATGGGCTTTTTTTTTACTTTATCAAAACTATATCAATATAATGGAACATGTGCGGGCTATACCGCTATATCAATTAAATTTTGTATTATGCATTATTGTTGGGTTTTCCAAAAATGAAAAATTAAAACAATGCCTAGGGACCTTGTCCGTGAGAAATTGAATTTCAATATGAATATTAGAACTTCTTAATCAATTTGGTGTTTTTTTTCTTGATGAGACATGTTTACTATTAGTTGAAATATAAAATATAATTTTTGAAATAAGAAAACGCTATTTATGATAGCTTCCGCTATAGCTGCGCTATTCGCTAAAGCTTTTTTTTTTTGTCTCTCCGCTATGCCGCTATAAACGCTATTTAGAACCTTGTATTTTACTGACACAAAATCCACAGCTTGGTAAGATGGATCTTGGATTCTTGGGCGGACTTGATCATAAAAATATCCAAATACCCGATAAAACCATATCGAGATCCGAATAACTACCACCGCCTCCCTGTGCGGCATTCTACTGACAGATTGGCTCCACGACAAATTTGACAAAACAATTTTGCTGGGCGAATATCCCTGCTGTATCCTACGGTGTAGAATAACTTCCAGCGGAGACAAAATCATTTCGATCATTCGATGCCTGGGGTCCGCTTTGAGATTCGTGTATGGTTAGAAAGGACGATGCAGATCTCATTCTACATGGTAAGGTACCGTACTGGATATGAACTCATATTTTGCAATTCATAGGATCAGACGGTCTTAAACTAGGAATGCGTATCCTCTGCATTAACTCAAAAAGAAATCTTTTGAGTTAATGAATATAAACCGTCGGATTTTAAACGGAGCCAATCTGACCACTGATTATGATATAGGGGGCCTTTTAATATTAGTGCGGATCTAGTCTGCACGAATATTAAAACAGATTAGATGATCATGATTCCTTAACTCAATAGATTCCCTTTTAAGTTAATGCAGAGGATCGAATTCCTCAAACTAGAGAGCAAAAACCCTAGAAACCTGAGTTCGGCTCCAATTCTCTCTCTCCTTCTCTCTCAATCCCAAACCCTAAACCCGACCGATCGCTAGCTCCTGTTATGCGGCGCCAGAACGAGGCAAGGTTTTCTTCCCTTTTTCGTTTTCGCTAACATTTATTTGTTATAGTTTCCTGTTTGTTCTGAATTTGCTGTTGTTCTCGCCAGACATCAATGGCCGGAGAGGAACCAAATGAGCTCAACTATGTGGTGGAGACGGTCTTAAAGAAGAGAAAAGAGAAAGAAGATTGGGCTATAAAGAGAAGGGAGAGATTAGATGCTAAAAAGAAGAGGAAAGGCGAGTACAAGTCTACCATTAAAAGGCCTGAGCAGTTTATCAAAGAGTACCGTGATAAGGTAGCTAATGGATCTGGTTTTCATTGTTCACTTCCCTTTCCTTTCGGATTAATTTACGCGTTTCGTATTATCTCACTAAGTTGGGGATGTAGTAGTTCATATGTTAATCAGTCTAAGTTAAAAACAACGATATTAGGATTAAAAGCAGTTTGGATTCAGTACATTAGGCCTGACTGGTACAATACTAATGAAGGATGTGAATTTTATTGAAATATGGAACTAACCCAATTTTACTGATTAATTTATGCTATATTTTTTAATCAAGGTATACAGGCAGTTCGAATTTGAGTTGTATTTTCTTTTAGTTGTTGCCTTTTGGTTTAATAGTTTAATGGTACTTTACTGGATAGAATTTTTTTTTATACACTAAATTTTCATTTCTCTGATCTATCCTATGAAACCATCAAAGTACTCCGCAAACAAGGAAAAATGAAAAATGGGAAGTAAGATAATATGATGTAGTTACGGGCTTAGATGGTACCATACCAAGATGTTATAATGGTATAGTCATTGCCAAATATTTCACAGTAACAGATTCCATTTGGTTTAGTTAAAAATTATACCAATTTGCATTTCCAATTTTTCCTTTGATATACTGCAGGGATTTAATATATTTTTTTCTCCAATGACAGGAGTTGGATTTCTTTCGAATGAGGAATAGGGTAAAACTCAGGAAGATCTCAGTGGAAGATGTGAAATCTGAATTGCTTTTTGTTATTCGTATTCGAGGGTAAGTATTCAATTTAGTCCTCCTTTTATGTCTCTATCTAGTTTTGCTTTTATTTTTCTCTTACTTGGGTTTTGTATCTTTGAAAATTATTGAATCCTTTCTAGAAAGTTGTTATATTAGCACTAATGGTGTTCTCTGTTTTGATTTGTTTGATTTAATTTCAGCAAAAGAGAGATGCATCCAAAGTCCAAGAAAATCTTAAACAAGTTGAGGTTGCCACACATACTCAGTGGTGTGTTTTTGAAGGCAACAGAATCAAATTTGAAGATGCTACTCATGGTAGAACCATTTGTTACTTTCGGGTAATTATAATAAAAACTCATTAAAACTATTTTCATTAAATTATTGTATGATGTGTTTGGATATTGTCATTGAACTAAACCTCATTGAAAAATAGGTATCCAAATTTAAAGAGTGTGAAAGAGCTTATATATAAGAAGGGTTGTGGAAAGATTGAGAAGGAAATTGTTCCTCTCACAAACAATGAAGTGGTTGAGCAGGTATGTCTTCTATTTTTGTTTCAATTTTATGTAATTCAATGCCTAGCTAAAGGGTTCCTAAGACTCTGGTTCTGTACCAGTTAGTATAAGTGCTATTTTTTTTTGTCTTTTTTTGATTCATGTGTGTTATTAACTTATTATAATAATTAATGTCAGGCACTTGGTCAATATGGGATGATCTGTGTAGAGGATATAGTGCATGAGATTGCAAACGTGGGCCCACATTTCAGAGAGGCAAATTTCTTCCTCCAGCCTTTCAAGCTGAAATGCCCTGAGCAGCGGTTGTCTGTCTCAAAACGACCCTTCAAGATAGGCGGTGACACTGGAAACCGCGAAGACAATATCAATGAGCTCATTTCCAAGTTTAATTAAATTATATAGGTCGTTTATTTTTTCCTCTTGGCTGATGTAATATGTATTGTGCACTGGTGCCTTTTGGTTTACTGCCAGTTTTGTTCTCTATTGCTACATGATGGAATTATGAAAGCACTGTCAATCTATGAATGAAAATTCCTTCCTTTTTTTGTTCCTAAGAAACTGCTTAACTTTATTTTAACGGTGTCTGAAAATCATATATCTTTGCTGCCTAAAATGTTTTTGTTTTGTACTTTAATTATGGGGTTTATTAAGTTTAAAAAGAAAAAAACTAAATGCATCGGACAAAAAATAAAGTAGGGGTAGCGATGGTATCAACTGGTATATGCTCATCTCTTTTGGGACACCTTATCCATGCACTAACCAATCATATTCAACCCAATTGCACACGTGGACCACACCTCTATCTTCCATTCTCATTAGGCTTCTCACATCTCAAAAATGATACCAAAAAAAAGCTAATAGATCAATCCTTGCACCGTTGGTTCTAATACAAAATCAATCAAACTAATTCATGGCGCATTCCTTGGTGCCTCCAAGCATTTCTTTGCCTACAACAACACCCAAAAAGATTGCACATTTGTTTCCCAGGGCTGATGAACAACGCCAACAACTTTACTCCAAGAGGTGCACAAGTGCAAACTGTAAACAATCCCATATCCATTAATTATCTTCTGATAAAGCATCTAATTTATTTGTTTATTTATTAATGAAGGGCGATTATGTATGGCTTGAGCACTGTAGCAATTGGGTTGCTGGTGTCACCTGATAACGCAACAGCCGCAAAAAAACGGTCACCTCCGCCACCTCAGGAAGAGAAGAAGGACCCGAATGTGAGCGGTTTACAAGCCAAGATAATAGCGAGTAAGAAGAGAAAGGAGGCTATGAAGGAAACTGTGGCTAAGCTCAGAGAAAGTGGCAAACCTGTTAAGTGACTAATTTGGTTGTCTAGAGATGTAACCAACTTCCAATTTTTTTGTTGTATGAGTGAACATATATAGGTATTGAGGGATTTGTTTATGTTTGTAACAGTATTTCTCTTGCTTATTGAAGTGTCATTACATAAAGCAAATTATCTCATTTAGTGATTTAAGTGATATTACTTCTTGTGTGTTGTAAGTATTTTTTTTCCACCTCCAATCTGATTCTTGTTTGAAAAATTGAAATTATTTACCTTGGATTAGATGGTTAACATCAAATCAATTTTGGGCAATTACCTAAATTCTATCAAAACACAATAAGTTTGCTATTTTAGCTTCCTGTTTCAGCATATCAGAGGGTATAAAAAGTTTTTTTTTTTTTTTTTATGCTCTATGTTTTGCCACTCTATTTTACTCGCCACCTATGCTGGACGAGACCCGCTGTTGTCTGACAGTCGACAGATCATGACTATGGATGATACAGGAGGGCAAAACACAATGCATTGATCAGTGTATCCAGGCCAACTGTCATCTGGTATCTGTACCAGTATAATTTCTATTTCTACCTACTTACCATAAAAACAACACATGAACTATGATTATTTGTATTTCTTCTTTCTCCAGTCTCCAGCACAATGGGTACCACAAAACAACCGAAATTTTTAAAAATACCATTTTTTTAAAATTATTAAACCAAAACACCAATTTCGATCAGAAATTATATTTTTCGCATGACCGCTTCCCGGGGAAGCGGGCACTTGGAACCGGGCCGCTTCGGGGGAAAGCGGACACTTATTTGGGCCGCTTCTGGGCCCAGCGGCCACTGTTGCTTTGCCTTTTTTTTTTTTTTTTTTTTTTTTGAAAACAGAATTTTTATTTTTATTGTTTGTATTAAAATATTAGAAATGTTGAATATATTTCTTTGAAAATAGATGAAATACAATATAATTTGATTTATTAGAAAGACTGCAACAAATAACTCGGATCAATATTTTTCAGGTCGGGTTTTTCGCGGCCGTAAGAAAAATTAATATATTTCTTTATGTGTTATTAGAAAAAAATAAAAATACTTAGATTCTGAGTTATTAATCCCAGTTCAAAAGTCACTTCTAGGTAATCTAGAAAATATTGTGATCCTTCTAGTAAATTTAATTTATGAAAAGTTGTATCTATTTTTGAAAAAAAAATAAAAACTTTAAGTTATTTAATGATTGTTATTCAAAAAGAATTCTCAAAATAGATACAACTTTTTGTAAATTAAATGTCCTAGAAGGATCACAATATTTTCTGGATTACCTAGAAGTGACTTTTAAACCGGGATCAATAACTCAGAATCTAAGTATTTTTATTATTTTCCAATAACACATAAAGAAATATATTAATTTTTCTTACAGCCGCGAAAAACCCGACCTGAAAAATATTGATCCGAGTTATTTGTTGCAGTCTTTCTAATAAATCAAATTATATTGTATTTCATCTATTTTCAAAGAAATATATTCAACATTTCTAATATTTTAATACAAACAATAAAAATAAAAATAAAAATTCTGTTTTTAAAAAAAAAAAAAAAAAAAAAAAAAGCAAAGCAACAGTGGCCGCTGGCCCCCAAAGCGGCCCAGCCCGCTGGGCCCAGAAGCGGCCCAAATAAGCGCCCGCTTCCCCCCGAAGCGGTCCGGTTCCAAGTGCCCGCTTCCCCGGGAAGCGGCCATGCGAAATTTAACAATTCCAGTCCAGTTTGGTGTTTTGGTTTATTAATTTTAATAAAATGGTATTTTTAAAAATTTCGGACAAAACAATGACCACCTTTAAAAGTAGTTAACAATTGAACATAATTTTTCCAATTTTGCCCTTTGACTAAAGTGGGGTCCTTCAGCTGTAATGGCAATTGACAAGCCATGGATGAATTTAGCAACTCAAAATTCGAGTTTGAATCCGAACCGTTTGTTATAAATTGACAGAGTCCCATCTCGCTTAAGCCCTCGTTTGGGATAAACATTTTGACAGAGTAGTTTTTGATTCATGCAGCGCACGAGTTAATATAGTGCTGTTTTGACTATTGTTTATGCGCTGCATGAATTAAAAACTGCTCTGTCAAAATCTTCACCTAATAATAAAATGGATAAATTTGTGAGTTTAGATATTTAGAGGGGGCAATACATGATTTTGAAGTTTTTGTGGGGAATAAGTGAAATCCCCTTAAAAATATAAAAGAAATGCTATGCTTCGATCGCATTGTTATGGTTTCGGATGGAACTGAAATAATCCTGATGTATTCTAAAAAAAAAAATAAAAAAAAATCCTGATATAGTAATCAAAAGGATCATTTGGTATGAAATAAAAGGCGCATTTTTTAGAAGAATGTTGTTTTATGGAAAAAAAAATTTCATCACAGTGACACTACGGACACCGTCCGATCAGAAATGGAGCAAATCCGGTTTGAGATAAAATGTACGGATTTCTTAATATTGGTGCCAAAGCAGATCCAACAGTCCGATTTCCGGTTAAAAGCCTTGTGCCCTTGTCCAGTTCTCTATGCGCTAGCTAAAAACCTGATCCCTCAATGGAAGCCTCCTCTTTCTCTCGCTCTCTCGCCAGGTTTGTTTATACGATCGATGGTTTTTTCTTAAAATTAGTAATCTCTTGACTACGATCGATGATTTTATACTTGTTTTTGCTTTCGCCTCTTGCAGGGGACTGACTTCTCTCTCGATCGCTCCCTTTCGTTATCTCAAGGTTAAGGTTAGTTATCTTTCCAAATTTAAGTCTATGATAGGAAGAAAATCGATAAATCTTGTAAATGTTCTAAAAATTGAGATTTAATATGGCCATGCCCGAGCTTAGTTTAAGGTGTCAAAAGGTCCTTGATTTACTTTTATTTCTATTGTTCTGTTGTGATTTCATTGAAAGGGTTCTCCTTCAACATTGGACCCGGCAGTATACTCATTTAAATTATTTAATTTCCTATTAACGAGCAAAACAAAATAATGATATCAATTATACTCCAAGCATCTTTTCCATTGGACCATAGTCACCATACCACCACGGGGCTCCAACATTACAAGCAACTGAAACTCAAATTTAAATGGGAGTAGTGTCTTAAATTAATTATGTTCTTAATTTCAACAATATAGTTTTAATTCATTAAAGCCCATGTTCTTTTTCGCATTTTTCATTTTTGTTTTATTGCTCACAATCTGTCTTAGTCATGTGTTGTTATTCTTCAATGCAGTAGTTGAACTTGGAAGCGAAACTCAACCTTGTTAGATAAGATTTTTAGAAAGAGGCAGAGATAAATTAAGAGACTCTAAGTCCTTAACCAAACCAAATCAGACTAAATAAGAATAATCAGATGGTGTCAACAATATCTCTTGCCCCCTTCTTTTCACTTTCACCTTTACCTTCCCAATCCCAATCCTCATCCCCATCCCCATTTTCTTCTCACCGAGGCCTCTGCCTTATCTGCTACACATTCCCCCAGTCTGAATCTCAACCCATCAAACCAAATTCACGGCGTCAGCCTCATTGGAAGGGTAAGCTCCAGGAGGAGGAGAAAAGGCCTCGCCAGAAAGCAAATGCCATTTCTGACCAAGAGGCGGTTCACCAGTTTGACCAGCTGTTGGCTGCCAAGAACCTCCGTCAAATCAATCAATACCTCAAGGGCTACACCAAAACCTCCAACAACCCTTACCCCACCGTCTTGTCCCTCTTCACCCGCTTAAGCCAAGCTGAAGGAATTGGTCCTGATGAATATACCTATGCAATCTTGATGGACTGCTGTGCACGAATGCTGCAGGTCAACCTAATGTTTGGTTTTCTGGGACGGTTTCTTAAAGAGGGTCGCAGAGCTCATGCCAATATCTTCAGCCCGATAATCAAAGGCTTGTGTTGGGAGAAAAGAACTGCTGAGGCTGCTACTATAGTGCTCTACAAAATGGCTAAGCTAGGATGTATACCCAATTTAGTCTCGTATAGCATTCTTTTAAATGGGCTGTGCAAGAAAGGTGAAATTGACAAGGCAATGGATATTGTAGATGTCATGATTTCCAAAGGGTATGACCCTGATGTCATCACCTATAGCATTCTTATAAATGGCCTGTGCAAGAAAGGTGAAATTCAGAAGGCAATGGATATTGTAGATGTCATGATTTCCAAAGGGCATGAGCCTAATGTTGTGACCTACAGCACTCTTATAGATGGGCTTTGCAAGAAAGGTGAAACTGAGCGAGCATTGAATTTTCTAGATGTCATGATTTCCAAAGGGTATGACCCGGATGCCATCACCTATAGCACTCTTATTGATGGGCTTTGCAAGAAAGGTGAAATTGAGAAGGCAATGGATTTTGTAGATGTCATGATTTCCAAAGGGCTTAAGCCTAATGTCGTGACCCACAACACACTTATAGATGGGCTTTGCAAGAAAGGTGAAACTGAACAGGCATTCAATTTTCTAGATGTCATGATTTCCAAATGGTGTGACCCGGATGTCATCACCTATAACACTCTTATAATGGGGCTGTGCAAGAATGGTGAAACTGATAAGGCATTAGATGTTGTAGATGTCATGATTTCCAAAGGGCATGAGCCTAATGTCGTGACCTACAACACTCTTATAAATGGGCTGTGCAAGAATGGTGAAACTGAGAAGGCAATGGATATTGTCGATGTCATGATTTCCAAAGGGTGTGACCCTGATGTCATCACCTATAGCACTCTTATAAATAGGCTGTGCAAGAAAGGAGAAACTGAGAAGGCAAGGGATTTTGTAGATGTCATGATTTCCAAAGGGCTTGAGCCTAATGTCGTGACCTACAACACTCTTATAAATGGGCTGTGCAAGAAAGGTGAAACTGAGAAGGCAATGGATATCGTAGATTTCATGATTTCCAAAGGGTATGACCCGGATGTCATAACCTATAGCACTCTTATAAAGTGGCTGTGCAAAAATGGTGAAACTGATAAGGCATTAGGTTTTGTAGATTTCATGATTTCTAAAGGGCATGAGCCAAATGTCGTGATCTACAACATTCTTATAGATGGGCTTTGCAAGAAAGGTGAGATTGACAGGACAATGGATTTGGTAGATGTCATGATTTCCAAAGGGTGTGACCCGGATGTCATCACGTATAACACTCTTATAAAGGGACTGTTCAAGAATGGTGAAACTGATAAGGCATTAGATTTTGTAGATGTCATGATTTCTAAAGGGCATGAACCTAATGTCGTGACCTACAACACTCTTATAGACGGGCTTTGCCAGATAGGTGAAACTGAGGGGGCGTTGAATTTTCTAAATGTCATGATTTCCAAAGGGTATAATCCTGATGTCGTGACCTATGGCACTCTTAGGGATGGACTGAGCAAGAAAGGTGAAATTGAGAAGGCATAGTATTTTCTAGATGTCATGATATCCAAAGGAGTTGATCTTGATGCAGTGCTCTATTGCACTCTTATTGAGGGGCTGTGCAAAGAGGGTGAAATTGATTAGGCATGGGGTTTACCTATTATTGATATTTTGTAAAATTGTTATATAATATATTTTGTGCTATTTTATTTGCGCATGTAATTTAATTGTTGATGGAAAAGAGTTTTGGGCTTGGAAGTTGATTTATGTCATAAATAATATATCATGAGAATTAGTTTGTGCTTGAAAAATAATTTTGAACATTGAAATTGATTTATGTCGTGAAGAATAATTGTTGGGGCTGAAAAATCTGGCTATTCTTTGCAAGCTTTCTGAGATGCATGACAAGCTTAGAAAGGCAAAGAGAGATGCAAAACAAAATGTCTACAGAACAACCCGACGCTCTCCTTTGAAGGAGAGGAGGCTGAGAGGTTTGAGAAATCTACTGGCTAAGGGAAGAGTGTTCTGTGATCTACCCACGGGACACTAGACTGGAGAACTCCATTGTTTGTCGGCCACAGCAGAGGAACTTGCACGGTCACTTTTTTGGAAGATTTCTAATGCACCGAGCTTATGAATTGGCGTTCTATACTTCCTATGCCTTTGTTGGTCATGCTCTGTGTTTTGTTGAAGTTGATCATGTCGAATTTTTGAAGCCAGTGAGTGATTTTTTCTTGACTTGACAGCATTGCATCCCATTCCTCGTTCATGCTTTCATACAAGCAACAGTACGTGTATTGGTGCTTGATATTTTGTCAAATTTATAAGTTATTTGAATTTGATTTGTGTAGGTTGATGTGGGAGATTTTCTTCGATTCAAATCATGTGTTTTACACATGGAATTGGAGAACCCTGATCAATGTAGAGGTTGAGGCTCATGTTACCAGACCCGAGTTACGTACCAGAGAGGTATATATTCATATCTAATACTTTGAAATTAAATGAAAGATGCATGTTATTTGGATTCGTATTTAGCAATAGAAAAAATAATTCATGGCATTTTATTTCACATTTGGTGTCGATCAAGAGTCCGTCCGAAACCGGTTGAAGATCCGCAATGTAGCTCCGGGCACAGAAGAGGAGGCACGGCGGATCCTTCAGCGCATGGATTCTGAGAATATATCATAAAAAGAATCATAGTTTTAGTGAGCCTATTTTTGTCATTTGGTTTTTCTTTCGGACTTCATATTCAATTGAAAAATTAGAAATGAATGAGAACTAGTTTGTATCCATTTCAACTAAATAAGAACGTTGATGATAACATATAAAAAAATTCATTGGAATTGGAATCTACATAAATTGTGAATAAGTTATGTCATTTAAATAGACAGATTATCAAATTAATTAGCTGATTCAAAAAGTGGATTTATTTTCAAAATTGTTTTGATATTAGTAAAAATGATATTATATGTAATTTTAGAATTGCTTGATACGGTGATTAACAAATTGTTCGATTAAAAATTCATGATATTGATTGCTAGAAAGTATAATAAAACTAGAAAAATTGGAGAAAAATCAAACAGGTCATGATAGTAGGTAGGAGTTAATGTGTGGATCCTACCGTATGGTTATTAGAAATTTGTACGTTAATTTTCTGTGATATTTTTTATATTTAAATACTACAACTTCTTTTATCTTTTTTCATTATATTATTATCGTACATAGAATGCTATATAATTTTTATTGTAATATTTTCAACTAAAAAAGAAGAAATATCTTAGCCAATTGATTTGATTGATATCATGAGCTTATTTTAGTGCAAATCGTATTACAGTAAATAATATATTTGAGACAAACTGTTGAAATTCTTCTATCTTACGTGTGTGATGCGTCTATATATGAAATTTTATATTTTAAAGTTAATTTTGTATAGAGTTAAGTGGTAAAAAAACGCTTAAAAAATAAATGCATTAAAATTAATTTATAAGTCTTCTAATTTTGACCGCTTGACTTTATACTAAATTAATTTGAAAGTTTAAAATTTTGTATGTAGACCATCACTCGCAAGATAGATGAAATTCAATAATTTGGATTCGTTGTTTGAAACCAATCCGATAAGTTTTAGAGTTGAGTTCACAAAAAACCTTGATAATAGTACAGTCGGTAACTATGAACGTATTTAATTTTTTAATAACAAAAATACTAAAATATTTCATCAAAATAAAGTTGTTAGAGGTTTTCCTTCTACATAAATATAAAAACATATCATTTTTTATTTTAATTTTATATGAATTAGTAAGTCAAAATAAACATATTGGTGTATTTTTGAAAGTGTTTGATACTAGTTGAAATAAATTTTTTTTTTTTTCGAAGGTCATACTAGTTGAAATAAAATTAAAATATAATATATATTTTTTTAAGTGTGTACAGAGAAAATGAATTATATCTTTCGGACCTCTCATTGTTTTAGTTAGAAAATGAAGGCGCCTTTTGTAGAATGTTGTTTTAAGTAAATTTTTTTTGTTTCATCCCAGTGACACTGCGGACACCGTCTGATCAGAATTGGAGCAAATCCGGTTTGAGATGGAATGAATGGATTTCTTAATATTCGTGTCAAAACAGATCGAACAGTCCGGATCCGATTTCTAGTTAAAAACCCTTCTCTCTCTCTCTTCTCTCTCTCTTTGCGCTAGCTAAAACCTTATCCCTCTCTTGCGATTGAGATCTCTCGACAGAAGCCTCCCTCTCCCTCTCGCTCTCTCCTTGTTTCTTTACACAAATACATTTCTTCTTATTTTATACTTGTTTCTGCTTTCGCCTCTTGCAGGGGACTGACTTCTCTCTCGCTACCTTTCATTATCTCAAGGTTAAGGTTAGTTATCTTTCCAAATTTAAGTCTATGATGGGAAGAAAATCGATAAATCTTGTAAATGTTCTAAAAATTGAGATTTAATATGGCCATGCCCGAGCTTAGTTTTAAGGTGTAAAAATGTTCTTGATTTACTTTCATCCCCTTCTATTGTTCTGTTGTGATTTCATTGAAAGGGTTCTCATTTCAAGCAACCTGAAACTCATATTTTAATGGGAGTACTGTCTTAAATTAACTATGTTCCTAATTTCAACAAAACAGTTTTAATTCATTAAAGCCCATGTTCTTTTTTCCATATTTTATTTTGTTTTATTGCTCACAATCTGTCTCAGTGATGTGTTGTTATTCTTCAATGCAGTAGTTGAACCTGGAAGAGAAACTCAACCTTGTTATATAAGATTTTTAGAAAGAGGCAGAGATCAATTAAGAGATTGTAAATCTGTAACCAAACCAAATCAGACTAAATAACAATCATATCAGATGGTGTCATCAACCATATCTCTAGCCCCCTTCTTTTCACTTTCACCTTCAGCTTCCCAATCCCAACCCCCATCCCCATTTGCTTTCCGCCGAGGCCTTTGCCTTGTCTGCCATGCATTCTCCCAATCTGAATCTCAATCCGACAAACCAAATTCATGGCGCCAACTGCATTGGAAGGAGAAAAGGCCGCGCCGGAAAGCAAATGCCATTTCTGACCAAGAGGTGGTTCACCAGTTTGACCAGCTGTTGGCTGCCAAGAACCTCTATCAAATCAATCAATACCTCAAGGACCACGCCAAAACCTCCAACAACTCTTACCCCACCGTTTTTTCCCTCTTCACCCGCTTGACCCAAGCTGAAGGAATTGGTCCTGATGAATATACCTATGCGATCTTGATGGACTGTTGTGCTAGAATGAATCAGGTCAACCTAATGTTTGGTTTTCTGGGACGGTTTCTCAAAGAGGGTCACAGTGCTAATAATGCCATGATCTTCAGCCCCATACTCAAAGGCCTGTGTTGGGAGAAAAGAACTGGTGAGGCTGCTACTATAGTGCTCTATAAAATGGCTAAGCTAGGATGTATACCTGGTATAGTCTCGTATAACATTATTATAAATGGGCTGTGCAAGAATGATGAAATTGACAAGGCAATGGATTTTGTAGATGTCATGATGTCCAAAGGGCATGAGCCTAATGTTGTGACCTACAACACTCTTATAGATGGGCTTTGCAAGAAAGGTGAAATTGATAAGGCATTAGATTTTGTAGATGTCATGATTTCCAAAGGGCACGGGCCTAATGTCGTGACCTACAGCACTCTTATAGATGGGCTTTGCAAGGAAGGTGAAATTGACAAGGCAATGGATATTGTAGATGTCATGATTTCCAAAGGGTATGACCCTGATGTCATCACCTATAGCATTCTTATAAATGGGCTGTGCAAGGAAGGTGAAATTGACAAGGCAATGGATATTGTAGATGTCATGATTTCTAGAGGGCATGACCCTGATGTCGTGACCTACAGCACTCTTATAGATGGGCTTTGCAAGGAAGGTGAAATTGACAAGGCAAGGAATTTTGTAGATGTCATGATTTCCAAAGGGCTTGAGCCTGATGTTGTCACCTATAGCACTCTGATAGATGGGCTGTGCAAGAAAGGTGAAATTGACAAGGCAATGGATATTGTAGATGTCATGATTTCTAGAGGGCATGACCCTGATGTCGTGACCTACAACACTCTTATAGATGGGCTTTGCAAGAAAGGTGAAACTGATAAGGCAAGGGATTTTGTAGATGTCATGATTTCCAAAGGGCTTGAGCCTAATGTCGTCACCTATAGCACTCTGATAGATGGGCTGTGCAAGAAAGGTGAAACCGACAATGCAAGGGATTTTGTAGATGTCATGATTTCCAAAGGGCTTGAGCCTAATGTCGTCACCTATAACATTCTGATAGATGGGCTATGCAAGAAAGGTGAAATTCAGAAGGCAATAGATATTGTAGATGTCATGATTACCAAAGGGCATGAGCCTGATGTGGTCACCTATAGCACTCTGATAGATGGGCTGTGCAAGAAAGGTGAAATTGAGAAGGCAATGGATTTTTTAGATGTCATGATTTCCAAAGGGCTTGAGCCTGATGTCGTGACCTACAACACTCTTATAGATGGGCTGTGCAAGAAAGGTGAAACTGATAAGGCAAGGGATTTTGTAGATGTCATGATTTCCAAAGGGCTTGAGCCTGATGTCGTGACCCACAACACACTTATAGATGGGCTTTGCAAGAAAGGTCAAACTGAACAGGCATTCAATTTTCTAGATGTCATGATTTCCAAAGGGTGTGACCCGGATGTCATCACCTATAACACTCTTATAACGGGGCTGTGCAAGAATGGTGAAATCGATAAAGCATTAGATTTTGTAGATGTCATGATTTCTAAAGGGCATGAGCCTAATGTCGTGACCTACAGCACTCTTATAGACGGCCTTTGCAAGAAAGGTGAAATTAAGCGGGCATTGAATTTTCTAGATGTCATGATTTCTAAAGGGCATGAGCCTGATGTTGTGACCTACGGCACTCTTATTGATGGACTGTGCGAGAAAGGTGAAATTACAAAAGCAAAGGAGTTATTTTATGAAATGATTTCCAAAGGGGTTGATCCTGATGCAGTGATCTAGTGCACTCTTATTGAGGGGCTGTGCAAAGAGGGTGGTGAAATTGAATAGACATGGGGTTTACGGTTTACCTATTATTGATATTTTGGAAAATTGTTATATAATATTTCTTGTGCTAATTAATTTGCACATGTAATTTAATTGTTGATGGAAAAGAGTTTTGGGCATGGAAGTTGATTTATGTCATAAATAATAATCATGAGAATTTGATTTGTGTATTAAAAAAAAATGGTTTGTATATTGTGTGATTTGCAGCAATATATTTAGTGGTTTTAGATTGCAGATGACAACGCACCATAACTAGGCGGATTGCTTCCATATAAAGGATAATTAAAATGACAATTTTATTTGGAACATTGTGTGCTCTATTTGTTGTTTTTTTTTTTTTTTTTTTGCAATTTAAAGCCCGTGGGCATTCCATTTCACAGAAACACTGGATTACATAAGTTTGTATCGTAGTAAAGACCCTCCATCTCATACTGACAGACCGGAACCATTAAGGTCTCATGTCTTTTTACTCTTTCCCCCTTCCTTTAATTGAAATCATAAACCTCTATAATAGTGGAAAATTGAAACTAAAAACTAAATAAACTAACACTAGACGACATCTAAACAAGGTGAAGTCAGAAACATCTAAGAATCAAAATTAAACAGGGGGTAAGTGTATGCCATGACTTCCCAATCCTCTTTGGTTCCTTTTCTTGCCAGAAGGTCAGCCAGCTCATTGTGGCATCTAGCAAGGAATTCGCATGAGTACCGTTGATTTCTCTTCAGTCTTTCCCAAATCTCTTGTACCTCTTTAAAAGCTCTCCAATCCGTCTGAATTGGTGGTTGTAGGGATGAGCACAGGTTTACCAGAACTTCACAGTCAGACCTAAAAACACACTGGTCAATTCCTTCAGCACTGACAAACTGAATTGCATCGAGCAGCGCTTGCGCCTCAGCTTGTATGGGGCAGCATGCCCTTACTCCTTTTGATTTTGCTGCTACCAAGGTGTCCCCTTTTCTCAACACGAAACCCAGACCCCCCTTCCAGTTTGAGATCCAAGATCCATCAGTCATACAATTGAAGCCGCTGTCCTGAGTAGCAGGCCTCGGTGTGACTTGCCTGACCTTATCCCCGGCAAAAGCAATTGTACACTCGTTTCTCATTTGACTCAGGTACTTACTGAATTGCTGGAAGGTGGGTGATTTACCTGCATAGGCTTTATCGTTCCTGGTTCTCCATATCGCCCAGCATGTGTTGAGAGCCTCCGTCCAACTCTCCTTGTCAGTAATTGCCGCGAGGTTGATGAAAGCGGATTTAACCGTTCCATCGGTATCTAGCGCATCTGACATTATTGCCAGTGGGCTTCCAAACCAGCATGATCTCGCAAAAGAGCAATTGAAGATGAGATGCAAAGGGTTCTCATCCCCCTGACTGCATGAGGGGCATGTTGGATCCCCTTGAGATGTACGAGAGGCAATGGTCATGTTCAGAGGTAAGCCATTTTGTATGAGCTTCCAAACAAACAGCCTGACTCTAGGAACTGCTTTGCCCCTCTTCCAAATTAGGCGCCATATCCCAGTTGGATCTTCCTGTGGAAGGTTGACAAGCCCCCTTATGTGAGAGTATGCATCTTTGACCTGAAAGGAACCGTTTGTTGATTGCGTGAAGATAAGTTTGTCCTCCCCAGCCTGAGGTTTGGGTGGTGTCAGAGCTGAGATTATTCGCACACATCCTTGCATCCCAAATAGGTCAATTAGCCGGTTCACATCCCAGGTGTCTTCCTCTTGTCCCGTCAGCTCTGAGATTGTAATGTCCCTTTGATTCACATTCTGCGGCATGGTACACAGAGCTTCTGGGCACCAAGGTTGGCCGAATACCTCACATTTTTCCCCATCTCCGATGCACCACTTAATCATAGGCAACAACAGAGTTCTCAGTTTCATGATCGCTCTCCAGAAAGGTGTGCAGTTATATGTCCTTTTAGAAGTCCACAGCTTACTTCTCGGAATATACTTCGCTACCACCATTTGAACCCACATTGCATCTGAACCTGCTGCAATTTTCCAGAGTGCCTTCAGCAGCATGGCTTCATTCATAGCTTTCAGGTCTCGCACCGCTAAGCCCCCTTCTTCCTTCGGCTTTGTAATCGTATCCCATGAGATGTAAGCCAGGTATCTGGATTTGTCCCCGGCACCCCAAAAAAACCTTCTTACCAGTCCATTGATGGTGTTGATCACTGATTGAGGCAGAAAGGTGGTCGCCATGTAGTATATTGGGATTGACAGCAGCACCGCCTTGATCAGGACCAGTCTGCCAGCAGGTGAAAGAAGCCGCGATTTCCAGACTTGTAATTTTGCTGACACCTTTTCGATTAGGAAATCAAAAGCGACTCTCCCAGTCTGAATTGGCGCCCCTAAATACATATCTGTCGTGGCTCCTAGTGGGACTTGGAGGATTTGTGAGATAATGATTTGTTGTGACTCTGATACGGTTTTACTGTACCAGATATGACTTTTCTCTGGTCCCACCTTTTGACCCGAGACAGCAGCAAAAGCATAGAGAGTTCCCATCACCGTTTCAGCCTCATGTTGTGTGGCCGCCCCAAGTAAGAGAAGGTCATCCGCATAGATACACGAGGTGATCGCCTTTGCTCTTGGTGCCACTTTCACCCCCGTCAGTTCCCCTACAGAGGCCGAGTTGTCAAGTGCTCTAGCTAACAAGTCCATCCCTAGTTGTCAAGTGCTCTATTTGTTGTTAGCTGGCTTGAAAAATGTACATCAATAGACTAACAACTCCACCTCTCAAAAATCTCTCTTCCATCTCAAGATCCTCCTTATAACCATTTTATCACGACCAATCTTTTCAACCACCCCAAATTTAGACCAAACCGAACCAAAATCAACTGACCCAAAACCCCAAAGTGATAGGTCATCATCCCGTCCCATTGATGGGTCAATCGATGCAGTTCATCTGTGGGCAAATCAATCAGCCTACGGCCTGGCAGGTATGATTCACTGGTGACAAATGCGCTATAGGAGGCCAGGTCTAGTATTTTTAAGAGATCAGTTGATGCACCGATGAAGCAGGCACCATCACGGAACGAACTGCTGATTTATAAGTTTTCAGCTGATTATGTATTGTGGGAACAGTACAGGGATCCAGGGAATGAGGTCAGAATTGGGGAACTGTTGGAGGACCTTGATGCACTTGCTGGTACTATTGCTTTCAAGGTATATTTATCTTTTCAACTTTATCTTTTCCTTCATGTGCCTCTTCATTTAATTGGATTGCACATGTGAAGTTAAAAGCTTAGTTTTTGCTATTAATTGGAAGAGTGAGGCTACAGTACTGTGCCTCTATGGATATATATCTAAAATCCCAATAGTTGATCTGACCTGTTCATCAATGGTCTCCATGTGAAAATTTACTTAGAGGCCAAATGGAGATATGCATCCATAGTATGGACCAAATGGACCAAAGTGTTATTATATGCATAGTACTATAGCCTCACTCTAGTTGGAAATACTGTTTTTTTTTTTTGTTAAATCTTCGCAGAAGCTGCCAAGTCGTGAGGGGAATCAAACTCTCGACCTTTGGGTAATCAACAATCCTAGAATTTGTCTCCTAGCCAACTGTGCTACCTCCCCTTTCTCTAATTGGAAATATTTGTTAAACATCAAATCCTTGTCATTTTCACTTGGCATCTATACCAGCAAGTAGCTTTAAGGTAGAATAGTTGCAATTTCAGTCGTATGAGGAGCTTTTAGTTTTAGGATAAAAAATTGTCTAGTATAGTGTTGATTGTTCCAGGCATGGTATAATGACCCAATATGGTACTTCTAGGTTGTACCAGTCCTCGGTTCAATTTTTCCATTTCTAACCAAAATTTCAAACTATCTTAGTTGATTTTGAAATATGCAATTTGCAACACTGTTCTGACACGGATAGCATGTGACAGCATCTATGGATAGGATAGTTTTAAAGAAGCCACTTCATGCTGATACTGATCTCAAAATAGTCGGTGCTGTCACCTATGTCGCTCGTTCTTCCATTGATATTCAAATTGAAGTTACACAACTCCCTCCCGGTGCTAACTATACAAGAGCTACCGATAACCATATATGGGAATAATCACAACTCTATCGCACAGGTATAGTATATTATATATCAAAATAAGAACAAATATGTAAAAGAAAGATACTAATTTTTCTACAAAAATAATAGATGTAGTATTTAGTATTCATGTTTTACAAAAGGCCCACTTTAGGTAGATCCTGAATTATCCTATGATCTATTCTAAAATAAAGTATCCTGAATTAATCTCAAACTACAAGATACTTTTTGTTCATTTTGTTCATTTGCAATACGTAATTTTCCACCATAGCTTATATTGCATTGCATTCCTAATTATATAACTGTTGGGATAATTTTCAGAATATTCAAATGGATGTAAATTAATTAAAATAAATCTAACTGAAATAGAGTTATCTGAATTATACAAAGCAGTGTTCTTAAGCGTATTTCGTTTCATCGTGCAAGATAAAACAACAACCAAAATAATTCAGAATTGTTGCTTTTTAGGTATGCTATAGAAGCAATTGATGATAACTCCGCAATATCCAGCAGTTGATCAGAATTAATAAGTTGAAGATAAAATGAGAATATAGAATCTGAATCAAATTGATTTTCAGTGGAGCAGCCAGAGCAAAGAGCAAATTCACTTTTAAGAGAATGATTTTCTTGATAAGGGAGATACTTATCAAATACAAAAGAAACGCATCATAAAGATGACATGAAGAGGTTCAAACGCTAAAATTTTATTAACAAAATAATTCACCATTAAAGAAATATATATTCGATTTAACCCTCTAATTTTCAAATATCACAAATAGAGATTTTAAACAAATTTATTGAATTGAGAATTTCTGAGTACATTGAAACAACATGACATGATCAAATGCTTCATTTGTTTGATCATTTAAAACACTCTATATATGCGTTAAATCAAAATGGTGGTTCGGATACAGGTACCGGTCCAGGTGCAAGTGCCAGGACATGAAGCATTATTTGTTTGTTTGATCAATTAAAACACTCTGTGCATTAAATCAAAATGATGGTTAGGACACAGGTACTACTCCAGGTTCAAGTGCTATGGACATGAAGCATGGTGACGGTGGGTTTGCAAAAAGGCATGTGTTGTTCGCGAAAACCGAAGCATCGAATCGGCACATGTTGCCACCCTGAGGTAACTCTCCACAGAGTTTGTTGAATGACAGATTTGAATAATACAATCCATCAGCTTTGGCAAATGACTCCGGCACTTTCCCAAATATGTTGTTGTGGCTTAGATCAAGCGCGTGTAAATTATCCGAGAATTCTACATGACTCAAATCAAATTCAAAGTAATTATAAGCCAAAACAATGCCAGCTGTCTTCTTCTGCTTACCGAATAGAAAAGAAGCATCGCCACTAAGTCGGTTGTTACCCAAGTGAATTACCGAGAAATCCACCCATCCGTAACATTTTGGTAGTTCGCCAGTTAAGTTATTGTTGGAAAGTAGAAGTGTGGGAAACGAACCATGAACGAGTCCAGGTGGTATGGTGCCTGTGAGGTAATTTGACATAAGTACCAATGTTTTTAAATTTGGTGGCGTAGAGAGGGATGGTGGAATGGTACCGGACAGGTGGTTAACGGATAGATTGATTTCTGTGATATTGACATGGTTGTAAAAACTAGGTATGGAGCCAGATAGAGATGTCTCTATTATGATAAGTTGGTGAAGATTGTAAAGTTTGATAATGCAGGGAGGAATTGAACCATAAAGCCCCATCATATTATAAATAATGAAGTTCTCTAGTTCGGTTAAACCGCAAACAGCATCTGGAAAGGGGGCGACAATGCTAGAGGTTTCCATAACGAGAATGCGTACACGACCAGTACTGTTGGTGCATCCTATCCTTACGTAGCCCAATGATGTACTGGTTATATGAAATCACAAAAATTAAAGCCTTTTACCCAGCTCTGGAGAATGTCAGGGTCACCTAGCTGCTGCTTGATTTTGAGGAGCACAATCTCATCATCTTTATTAGATAACACAGGTGTGGTGAAAGAGAGGAGGAAAAATAGGAAGAAAATGGTAGACATGTATATATTTCTTTTTGTTCTTTTTGGTAATGCATATAGGGATGCTGTTTTAGAAGCGGGTGAAAGATATCTATAGAGGGGAATCACCAAAAAAAAAAAAAAAAAAAAAAAAAAATGTTGCATTTAATTTTTTTCGTATTTATTTGTACGAATATCAATGCACATTGTAAAAATGAGATGAGACGACTTTCAGATAATTAATGCACACTTAGTTGAATTGATGTGCGATGCTAACTTATTGAACTGTTACAATACAAATGTACGTACATTTGTGTTTTAAATTGTATTAAATTGTATGGTTCAATTCTGTTATTTTGTTTTTTCACTTGATTAGGCCTAACAGTAAACTCACATGTCACATCTTTCTCAATTGATGAAATAATAAAGGATGAACCTTTTTTTTTTTTTTTTTTTTTCATTTTTTTCCCTGAAGGATCTGTAGGTAGAAATTCACATTATAACATCCCATAAAATCACCCGAAGAGCTCCCCAAATTTACAATTAATGGTCAATGTCAACTCTACGTTAGAAGAAAAAAAAAATATTTGGGAGATCCAAGAAGCACAGAGTTCTAAGAAGACTAAAAGAGTTAAAAGAATTCAAATATTAATGTCAACTCTAAACTAAAAAACAAGAGAAATTATTTGGGACAATGAAGAAGCACATATATATGTTTTATGAGGTCTAAAGAGAGAGAACAAGTTGATATTCGTTAAGACTACATGTCTTGTTAAGAGAGAGAACAAGTTGATATTGAAATCTTTGGGAAATCTCATCAGAGAGAGGGACAAATGTGACAGCCACTGTCAGAATTTTCAAAAAAAAAAGAGAGGGACAAATGATTTTCTTAAAAAGTTCAAAAGGTGTGGTAGTGTTAGAAAAGAAAAATTTGATGTGCTGAATTTTAGGATCGTTTTAACAGTTATTTTAGGAATAAAAAAATGTGGAATATTACGTATTCTGAAAATTTGATTGAGATTAATTAATGTCATGCAAATGAACAAAAAGTATCTTGTAGTTGTAAATTAGGAATGCAATATAAGCTATGGTGGAAAAAAAATGTGCCGTGTCGTGTGGTGACTAATCCGTCATGATTTTAGTCTCGTTTTGTAATGTGCTGTGATCAAGTTAATTTTTTACATGTCATGTTGTGTCGTGATTAAAATGTTAAGGGGTGGTCAACTGGTCATAACACGCGAATGGTCATGCTGTACCCAAATGTACTGTAACCAAACGTGACTCGCGTGATCATTTGATCATAATTTAGGTTAGTTTATTCAAGATTCACTATTTGATTAAGATCTAATGGTCCTAATTACATGTGACCCGCGTGACTACATGTTGTGCAGTATTGTGATTATATCTTGCACGTGACGTGCTGTGTCAAATTTTTTTAAAATAATTACGGCACAAAACATGTGAGTCAAAGCACGTAACCGACACATATGCCATGCTATTCCGTATTAGAACCGGCTCTGCCATGCTATTTTTCTCACCCTAGCTATAGCTTTCATGTGCTAAGTTGATAATCACAAAAATGTTTTTTTTTTGAAAAACTTGACAGTGATTGTCAAGTACATAAAAATGTTTTAGATGAGGAATAAAAGTGACTTTCTGAGATGTTCTCCGTCACACAAATTCAGTAACCATCTCAGTCCAGAATATATGAAAAATATAATTTAAAGTCTACTTAGATCATTATTTCACATAATGTAAGCCTACTCAAATACAATACTGGTCCAAAAATAAATGGAAAATACATTCAAAGCCCATTGTAAGGCCCAAAACACCAATTTTATAAATAAAGTTTAGACTGAGTTATAAAATGTCACTGGATTTTTTTTTTTTTTTAAATAGATCCGCTTTTAAATTTTTTGACAGAACAAGCACTGCACGTGAAAAAGCTGTAAAAAAGATTCCACCTATTTCTAGGATTAGTGGAGGCAAAAAACCATTTGCTCTACCGATCCATCGGTAGAGCAAAAAACTTTACATTTATCTAAAATCAACATTATCGGTGGTCCGAAAATGGCTCCACCACCGATCCTAGAGATCGGTGAAGAAAATTATTTTTTTGCCTCCACTGACCCCTAGAATCGGTGGAGTCTTTTTTTATACTTTCCCACCAACAGTGCTTGTTCCGTTACAAAGATTAAAAACAATTTTATTTAAAAAAAATCATGTGGCTATGTATATATCAGAAATAATAAAATGAATCATTTGCTCTAAAAAACCAATCAAATATAAGATCGATATTTTTATAAACATACTACAAATATTTTATGCTTTCACAAAGGATAAAATGGATATTTTATAAATTTAAAATTAATTTTAGCATAAAAGACAATGAGTAAATTTTTGAGTTTTGATGTTTAGAGGGGGCAATACATAATTTTGAAGTTTTTGAGGGGTATACATGAAATACGTCATTAAAAATATAATAGGAAATGCTATCCTTCCGATCGTATTGTTTTGGTTTTGGATCGAACTGAAATAATCCTGATGTATTCTAAAAAAAAATAAAAAAAAATAAAAAAAATAAAAAAAAATCCTGATAGGATCGTTTGGTATGAAATAGAAGGCGCATATTTTAGAATGTTGTTTTATGTAAAAAAAAAAAATTTCATCCAGTGACACTACGGACACCGTCCGATCAGAAATGGAGCAAATCTGGTTTGAGATAAAATGTACGGATTTCTTAATATTGGTGTCAAAGCAGATGGAACAGTCCAATTTCCAGTTAAAACCTTATCCATTTCTCTTTGCGCTAGCTAGAAAACCTTATCCCTCTTTGCGCTAGAAAACCTTATCCATTTCTCTTTGCGCTTGCTAGAAAACCTTATCCCTCAAACGAATCCCCCTCTTTCCCTTGCTCTCTCTCCCCAGGTTTGTTTACACTAATACATTTTTTTTTCTTAAAATTAGTAATCTTTTGACTACGATCGATGATTTTATACTTGTTTTTGCTTTCGCCTCTTGCAGGCGACTGACTTCTCGCTCGCTCGCTCCCTTTCGTTATCTCAAGGTGAAGGTTGGTTATCTTTCCAAATTTAACTCTATGATAGGAAGAAAATCGAAAAATCTTGTAAATGTTCTGAAAATTAAGATTTAATATGGCCATACCCGAGCTTACTCTTATCCCCTTCTATTGTTCTGTTGTGATTTCATCGAAGGGGTTCTCCTTCAACATTGAACCTGGCCGCATACTCTTTTAAATTATTGAATTTCCTATAAACGAGCAAATCAAAATGATTGAAAAAACATTATGATTTGTGGAGCCTGCAGTTAATTCGTCAGCTGAACACTTTTGGATTTTTTTTTTTATATTTATTCAAATTCATTAAACAAGGGCGGTAAAATTGTTTGCCTGTCATTCACAGAGTGGGGTAAAATTGTACAAACAAAATAATGATATAAATTATACGCCAAGCATCTTTTCCATTGGACCATACCACCACGGAGCTCCAACATTACAACCAACTGAAACTCAAATTTAAATGGGAGTAGTGTCTTAAATTAATTATGTTCTCACAACAAAACAGTTTAAATTCATTAAAGCCCATGTTCTTTTTCTCATTTTTCATTTTGTTTTATTGCCCACAATCTGTCTTAGTCATGTGTTGTTATTCTTCAATGCAGTAGTTGAACCTGGAAGCGAAACTCAACCTTATTAGATAAGATTTTTAGAAAGAGGCAGAGATAAATTAAGAGACTCTAAGTCTTTAATCAAACCAGATCACTCTAAATAAGAATAATCAGATGGTGTCAACCTTATCTCTTGCCCCCTTCTTTTCACTTTCACTTTCACCTTTACCTTCCCAATCCCAATCCCAATCCCCATCCCCATCCCCATTTTCTTCTCGCCAAGGCCTCTGCCTTATCTGCTACGCATTCCCCCAGTCTGAATCTCAACCCAACAAACCAAATTCACGGCGTCAGCCTCATTGGAAGGGTAACCTCCCGAAGGAGAAAAGGCCTCGCTGGAAAGTAAATGCCATTTCTGACCAAGAGGCGGTTCACCAGTTTGACCAGCTGTTGGCTGCCAAGAACCTCTATCAAATCAATCATTACCTCAAAGACTACGCCAAAACCTCCAACAACCCTTACCCCACCGTTTTCTCCCTCTTCACCCGCTTAACCCAAGCTGAAGGAATTGGTCCTAATGAATATACCTATCCGATCTTGATGGACTGTTGTGCTAGAATGAATCAGGTCAACCTAATGTTTGGTTTTCTGGGACGGTTTCTCAAAGAGGGTTACAGTGCTAATAATGCCATGATCTTCAGCCCCATACTCAAAGGCCTGTGTTGGGAGAAAAGAACTGGTGAGGCTGCTACTATAGTGCTCTATAAAATGGCTAAGCTAGGATGTAGACCTGATGTAGTCTCGTATAGCATTCTTATAAATGGGCTGTGCAAGAAAGGTGAAATTGACAAGGCAATGGATATTGTAGATGTCATGATTTCTAAAGGGTATGACCCTGATGTCATCCTCTATAACATTCTTATAAATGGGCTGTGCAAGAAAGGTGAAATTCAGAAGGCAATGGATATTGTAGATGTCATGATTTCCAAAGGGCTTGAGCCTGATGTCGTGACCTACAGCACTCTTATAGATGGGCTTTGCAAGAAAGGTGAAACTGAGCGGGCTTTGAATTTTCTAGATGTCATGATTTCCGAAGGGTATGACCCGGATGCCATCACCTATAGCACTCTTATTGATGGGCTTTGCAAGGAAGGTGAAATTGAGAGGGCAATAGATTTTGTAGATGTCATGATTTCCAAAGGGCTTGAGCTTGATGTCGTGACCTACAACACTCTTATAGATGGGCTGTGCAAGAAAGGTGACACTGATAAGGCAAGGGATTTTGTAGATCTCATGATTTCCAAAGGGCTTGAACCTGATGTCGTGACCCACAACACACTTATAGATGGGCTTTGCAAGAAAGGTGAAACTGACAAGGCAAGGGATTTTGTAGATGTCATGATTTCCAAAGGGCTTGAGCCTAATGTCGTCACCTATAACATTCTGATAGATGGGCTATGCAAGAAAGGTGAAATTCAGAAGGCAATAGATATTGTAGATGTCATGATTACCAAAGGGCATGAGCCCAATATCGTCACCTATAGCACTCTGATAGATGGGCTGTGCAAGAAAGGTGAAATTGAGAAGGCAATGGGTTTTGTAGATGTCATGATTTCCGAAGGGCTTGAGCCTGATGTCGTGACCTACAGCACTCTTATAGATGGGCTGTGCAAGAAAGGTGAAACTGATAAGGCAAGCGATTTTGTAGATGTCATGATTTCCAAAGGGCTTGAGCCTAATGTCGTCACCTACAACACACTTATAAATGGGCTGTGCAAGGAAGGTGAAACTGAACGGGCATTCAATTTTCTAGATGTCATGATTTCCAAAGGGTGTGACCCGGATGTCATCACCTATAGCACTCTTATAACGGGGCTGTGCAAGAATGGTGAAATTGATAAGGCATTGGATTTTGTAGATGTCATGATTTCTAAAGGGCATGAGCCTAATGTCGTGACCTACAGCACTCTTATAGACGGCCTTTGCAAGAAAGGTGAAATTAAGCGGGCATTGAATTTTCTAGATGTCATGATTTCTAAAGGGCATGAGCCTGATGTTGTGACCTACGGCACTCTTATTGATGGACTGTGCGAGAAAGGTGAAATTACAAAAGCAAAGGAGTTATTTTATGAAATGATTTCCAAAGGGGTTGATCCTGATGCAGTGATCTAGTGCACTCTTATTGAGGGGCTGTGCAAAGAGGGTGGTGAAATTGAATAGACATGGGGTTTACGGTTTACCTATTATTGATATTTTGGAAACTTGTTATATAATATTTCTTGTGCTAATTAATTTGCACATGTAATTTAATTGTTGATGGAAAAGAGTTTTGGGCATGGAAGTTGATTTATGTCATAAATAATAATCATGAGAATTTGATTTGTGTATTAAAAAAATATGGTTTGTATATTGTGTGATTTGCAGCAATATATTTAGTGGTTTTAGATTGCAGATGACAGCACGCCATAACTAGTCGGATTGCTTCCATATAAAGGATAATTAAAATGACAATTATATTTGGTACAATGTGCTCTATTTGTTGTAAGCTGGCTTGAAAAATGTACATCAATAGACTAACAACTCCCACCTCTCAAAAATCTCTCTTCCATCTCAAGATCCTCCTTATAACCATTTTATCACGACCAATCTTTTCAACCACCCCAAATTTAGACCAAACCGAACCAAAATCAACTGACCCATGTTTGGATGTAGCGAGAATAGCGAGAACAACGAGAATAGTACTGTTCCGATCCATCCAAACATACTCAGGAACAGTGAAAATAGCGCTGTTTTCGCTATTCCTACAAAAAGTTGAAATAACAAACGTACTCTCAAATGTTCAATCGTTGTTCTCGCTATTCTAAATATTCAATTCAAACAACATTCCGAATAGCTTTGAATTAGCGCTATTCTTAAATAGTAGCTATTCTCTCTTCCATCTCAAGATCCTCATAATATTTGGTACAATGTGTGGTCTAGTATTTTTAAGAGATCAGTTGATGCACCGATCAAGCAGGCACCATCACGGAACGAACTGCTGATTTATAAGTTTTCAGCTGATTATGTATTGCGGGAACAGTACAGGGATCCAGGAAATATGGAGTATTTAGTTTCATTTTCTACAAAAGGCTCACTTTAGAGGTATTTAATGGACCGAATTTTTTATAAATATCCAAAAATTAATTGAATTTTAAAAACTAACCAAAGTTGCGCAGGATTTCGAAATCTATCCAAAATGCAATCTTTTTTTTGCGGTAATTCAGTTTAAAACCGCAAATTTTTTTTATAAAAAGTTGTATCTATTTTGAGAATTTTTTTTTAATAACAATCATTAAATAGCTTTACAAAAAAATTTCAAAAATAAACACAACTTTTTAGAAATTAAATGCACTAGAAGGATGACAATATTTTCTGTATTTACTTAGAAGTGACTTTTGAACAGAGATCAATAACTAAGAATCCAAGCATTTTTATTTTTTTTCCAATAGCACATAAAGAAATATATTAATTTTTCTTACTGCTGCAAAAAAAATTCGATATGAAAAATGTTGATCCGGATTATTTGTAGCAGTCTTTCTAATAAATCAAATTATATAGTATTCCATCTATTTTCAAAGAAATATATTAAATATTTCTAATATTTTAATACAAAAAATAAATAAATTATAAATATTTCTATTTAAATAAAAAAATCTGAAAAATGAAAAAAAATTAAAACCGCAAATTTTTTTTGTTTTTTTTAAACCGTGGTTTTGGAATTCTTAAACCGCAATTTTTTTTTGCGGTTTTAGACTGAATTACCACAAAATTTTTTTGTGGTTTGTGTAGATTTCGAAATCTTGTCCAACTCTGGTTAGTTTTTGAAATTTAATTATTTTTTTAGATATTTATAAAAAATTCGGTTTAATGGACCTCTATCAATAAAATCCTGAATTATCCTATGATCTATTCTAAAATAACTGTTAAAACGATCCTAAAATTAAGCACATCAATTTTTCTTTTCTAACACTACCACACCTTTTGAACTTTTTAAGAAAATAATTTGTCCCTCTCTCTGATCAGATTTCCCAAAGATTTCAATATCAAAATTTTCTTTTTAAGACTGACTCTACAGAAATTTTTACATGCTCCCAAATTATCTCTCTTTTAACTGAGAAAAATCACAGTAAAAGAATATAATCTTGGAGTGAAGTGTAGATCTTTTTCTTTATGGCCCCTTCTAATAAGTGAAATGAATTTAGTGTCATTTTTGGTGTGTTTTTTGGCAAAATTTTGACTGCTGACTGTTGTATAATTAAACTTGGATACATTAATTAATTTCGTGCAAATTGACAAAAAGTATCTTCTAGTTGTAAATTAGGCACGCAATATAAGCCATGTGCTCAGTTGGAAATCACAAAAATGTTGTAAATGATAAAATAAATCCAATTAAATATAAGACTGATATTTTTCTTAAACAGACTATAAATATTTTACGCTTTTCATAAAGAGTAAAATGAGTTTTAATATAAAAAAAATAATAAAATGGGTAAATTTGTAAGTTTTTTATGTTTAGAGGGAGCATACGTAATTTTTAAGTTTTTCAGGGGTATACATGAAATTCCCACTTGAAAATATAATGAATGCCATGCTTCCGATCGTATTGTTTTGGTTTCGGATAGAACTGAAATAATCCTGATGGATTCTCCAAAGAAAAAAAAAAAAAATAATCCTGATAGAGTAACCAAAAGGATCGGCGCATTTTTTAGAATGTTGTTTTGTGTAAAAAAAAAATTATTTCATCACAGTGACACTACGGCCACCGTCCGATCAGAAATAGAGCAAATCTGGTTTGAGATAAAATGTACGGATTTCTTAATATTGGTGTCAAAGCAGATCGAACAGTCCGATTTCCAGTTAAAAGCCATCTTATCCATTTCTCTTTGCGCTAGCTAGAAAACCTTATCCCTCAATCGATTCCCCCTCTTTCTCTCGCTCTCTCTCCCCAGGTTTGTTTATACTAATACATTTTTTTCTTCAAATTAGTAATCTCTTGACTACGATCGATGATTTTATACTTGTTTTTGCTTTCTCCTCTTGCAGGCGACTGACTTCTCTCTCGCTCGCCCCCTTTCGTTATCTCAAGGTTAAGGTTGGTTATCTTTCCAAATTTAAGTCTATGATAGGGAGAAAATCGATAAATCTTGTAAATGTTCTGAAAATTGAGATTTAATATGGCCATGCCCGAGCTTAGTTTAAGGTGTCAAAAGGTCCTTGATTTACTTTTATCCCCTTCCATTGTTCTTTGTGATTTCATCGAAAGCGTTCTCCTTCAACATTGGACCCGGCTGCATACTCTTTTAAATTATTTAATTTCCTATTAACAAGCAAAACAAAATGATTGAAAAAACATATTGATCTATTATAATTTGTGGAGCTTGCAGTTAATTCGGAAGCTGAACACTTATGGATTTTTTTTTTAATATTTATTCAAATTCATTAAACAAGGGCGGTAAAATTGAATGGTGGCCTGTTACTCACAGAATAGGATGATATATATTTGTACAAACAAAAAAAATGATATAAATTATCCACCTCGGAGCTCCAACATTACGAGCAACTGAAACTCATATTTGAATGGGAGTAGTGTCTGAAATTAGTTATGTTCTCAATTTCAACAAAACAGTTTAAATTCACTAAAGCCCATATTCTTTTTCTCATTTTTCATTTTGTTTTATTGCTCACAATCTGTCTTAGTCATGTGCTGTTATTCTTCAATGCAGTAGTTGAACCTGGAAGCGAAACTCAACCTTGTTAAATAAGATTTTTAACCATACCAAATCAGTCTAAATAAAAATAATCAGATGGTGTCAACCTTATCTCTTGCCCCCTTCTTTTCACTTTCACCTTCACCTTCCCAATCCCAATCCCCATCCCCATCCCCATTTGCTTCTCGCCGAGGCCTCTGCCTTATCTGCTACGCATTCCCCCAGTCTGAATCTCAACCCAACAAACCAAATTCATGGCGTCAGCCTCATTGGAAGGGTAAGCTCCAGAAGGAGAAGAAAAGGCCTCGCCGGAAAGAAATTACCATTTCTGACCAAGAGGTGGTTCACCAGTTTGACCAGCTGTTGGCTGCCAAGAACCTCCGTCAAATCAATCAATACCTCAAGGACTACGCCAAAACCTCCAACAACCCTTACCCCATCGTTTTCTCCCTCTTCACCCGCTTAACCCAAGCTGAAGGAATTGGTCCTAATGAATATACCTATGCGATCTTGATGGACTGTTGTTCAAGAATTCTACATGTCAACCTAATGTTTGGTTTTCTGGCACGGTTTCTCAAAGAGGGTCACAGTGCTAATAATGCCATGATCTTCAGCCCCATACTCAAAGGCCTGTGTTGGGAGAAAAGAACTGGTGAGGCTGCTACTATAGTGCTCTATAAAATGGCTAAGCTTGGATGTAGACCTGATGTAGTCTCGTATAGCATTCTTATAAATGGGCTGTGCAAGAAAGGTGAAATTGACAAGGCAATGGATATTGTAGATGTCATGATTTCCAAAGGGTATGAGCCTGATGTCATCACCTATAACATTCTTATAAATGGGCTGTGCAAGAAAGGTGAAATTCAGAAGGCAATGGATATTGTAGATGTCATGATTTCCAAAGGGCATGAGCCTAATGTCGTGACCTACAGCACTCTTATAAATGGGCTTTGCAAGAAAGGTGAAACTGAGCAGGCTTTGAATTTTCTAGACGTCATGATTTCCAAAGGGTATGACCCGGATGCCATCACCTATAGCACTCTTATTGATGGGCTTTGCAAGAAAGGTGAAATTGAGAGGGCAATAGATTTTGTAGATGTCATGATTTCCAAAGGGCTTGATCCTAATGTCGTGACCTACAACACTCTTATAGATGGGCTTTGCAAGAAAGGTGAGATTGACAAGGCAATGGATTTTGTAGATGTCATGATTTCCAATGGGCTTGTGCCTGATGTCGTGACCCACAGCACACTTATAGATGGGCTTTGCAAGAAAGGTCAAACTGAACGGGCATTCAATTTTCTAGATGTCATGATTTCCAAAGGGTGTGACCCGAATGTTGTGACCTATAACACTCTTATAGATGGACTGTGCAAGAAAGGTGAAATTCAGAAGGCAATGGATATTGTAGATGTCATGATGTCCAAAGGGCTTGATCCTGATGTTGTGACCTACAGTACTCTTATAGATGGGTTGTGCAAGAAAGGTGAAACTGAGCGGGTATTGAATTTTCTAGATGTCATGATTTCCAAAGGGTATGACCCGGATGTCATCACCTATAGCACTCTTATAAAGTGTCTGTGCGAAAATGGTGAAACTGATAAGGCATTAGATTTATTAGATATCATGATTTCTAAAGGGCATGAGCCAGATGTCGTGACCTACAACACTCTTATAGATGGGTTGTGTAAGAAAGGTGAAACTGAGCGGGTATTGAATTTTCTAGATCTTATGATTTCCAAAGGGTATTACCCGGATGTCATCACCTATAACACTCTTATAAAGGGGCTGTTCAAGAATGGTGAAACTGACAAGGCGTTAGATTTTGTAGATCTCATGATTTCTAAAGGGCATGAGCCAGATGTCGTGACCTACAACACTCTTATAGATGGGCTTTGCAAGAAAGGTGAAACTGAGCGGGCATTGAATTTTCTAGATGTCATGATTTCCAATGGGTATGACCCTGATGTTGTGACCTACAACACTCTTATAGATGGGTTGTGCAAGAAAGGTGAAACTGAGCGGGTATTGAATTTTCTAGATGTCATGATTTCCAAAGGGTATGACCCGGATGTCATCACCTATAGCACTCTTATAAAGTGGTTGTGCAAAAATGGTGAAACTGATAAGGCATTAGAATTATTAGATATCATGATTTCCAAAGGGCATGACCCTGTTGTTGTGACCTACAACATTCTTATAGATGGGCTTTGCAAGAAAGGTGAAACTGAGCAGGCATTGAATTTTCTAGATGTCATGATTTCGAAAGGGCTTGATCCTAATGTCGTGACCTACAACACTCTTATAGATGGGCTTTGCAAGAAAGGTGAGATTGACAAGGCAATGGATTTTGTAGGTGTCATGATTTCCAAAGGGCTTGTGCCTGATGTCGTGACCCACAACATTCTTATAGATGGGCTTTGTAAGAAAGGTGAAACTGAGCGGGCATTGAATTTTCTAGATGTCATGATTTCCAATGGGTATGACCCTAATGTCATGACCTATGGCACTCTTATAGATGGGCTGTGCAAGAAAGGTGAAATTACAAAAGCAAAGGAGTTGTTTTATGAAATGATTTCCAAAGGGGTTGATCCTGATGCAATGATCTATAATCTATTGCACTCTTATTGAGGGGCTGTGCGAAAAGGGTGAAATTGAATAGGCATGGAGAAAGCAATTTGTTATTGGATTGTTATTGGATTATTATTGGATGTTGATCTTTGATTGAAGAATTAACTATTCGAATCAGTGTGTTGTCTCATTGTTCTTACCTATGGAGTTCTTCAAGCCAGTTGGACTTTGCTTATAACTTGGAATTTACCTATTATTGATATTTTGGAAAATTGTCATATCTTATTTTTGTGGTAATTAAATTTGCACATGTAATTTAATTGTGGATGGAATAAATTTTGGGCATGGAGGTTAATTTATGTCACAAATAATATATCATGAGAATTAATTTGTGCTTGAAAAAATAATTCTGTATGTCCAAATTGATTTATGACATGAGGAATATACCATGAGAATTTGATTTCTGTATTGAAAAATGGTTTGTGTATTGTGTATTTTTGCAGCAATAGTTTTAGTAAATTTAGATTGCAGATCATAAGGCGCAATAATGAAGGCTGGTTAAAATGCAGCCCAAGGTAGCGTCTTTTATAAAATAAGGATGCCATATAATTAATGATCAGTGCCTTTGCTTCTCTAATAAAGAGGTTATTAAGATAAAAGCATCCACATTTTTTGTTGTCTAGATTAGGGGTGTAAACGGTCGGATACGGATCGGATAGTGGTCTTACTGTATTTGTATCCGTTAGTGTTCTAAATAGCGCGCTATAGTGTTTTTGGATTCTAAATGCTAAGCTATGGCATCAAAACGCGCTATTTGAGCTACATACACTATAGCGGTAATAGCGGTCCGCTATAGCGCATAGCGTGTAGCGTAAATAGCGCGCACTATGCAATATGAGCTGTTTTTTTTTTTTTTTTTTTCAATTAATATGGGCTTCAAATAAAAGCTCAGATTGGATTTTAACCGTGATTTTTTTTTTGCAATTGACGTACTAAGCTTTATATTAAACTATTAACTATTAAATGAGAGATTCATCAAACGAAATCAAATAAGGAAGCTACAGCCCGCTATGCAACATGAGCTTTTTTATTTTTTATTTTTTTTCAATTTATATGGACTTTAAATAAAGGCTCAGATTGAATATATTAAGATATTTCTTGAAGTAACAAAATGATACTTACTATATGGTAGTTTGAATATTTTGAATAGATTACAATAGTTAATTATGCCATGATGAGGCTATTTTGAAATTTAAATAGAAAAAAAATAGATTATGTTATGATGCTGAATATATATTGAATAGAAAAATATCGATAGTTAATGATATTAGTATTACTATGGATATTTTGAGTTGCAATTTGGACTTTATATTGGTTCAATATGAATATTATAATTTTTAATAAATTTGATGTTATTTATTGTTCTATGAGTCTTAGATAACGTTGATATTTAGTACAAATTTATGGTATAATTTTTATAAAATTAAAAAAACGATATGTAGCATAGCTTTCTCTATAGCGACGCTATTCGCTATAGCGATGCTATTCGCTATAGTTTTTTTTTGTAGGCTTCCCGCTATGAGGTGATAAACGCTATTTAGAACCTTGGCATCCGTTATAATTTTTCGGATACGGATACGGATTCGGATAGTCTCGGATACATATACAGATTGATATTAAATGTAACGGATATGGATCGGATATCGGACGGATACAAATATTTTTTATAATTGGCTTGTTGGTTACAAAAATGTAAATGGTCAGATATGGATAGTTAAAAGTCTTATTGTTTCTTTATCCATTATAATTTTTTGGATACAGATATGGATAGTCTTGGATACGGATTGGATAATTTAGATAATTTTCCGAATTTGAATCCGGATGAATTCGGATACTATCCGATCCGTTTACATCCCTGACTCTAGATACTGTAATTTGTTGTTGTCTTAATTTTTATTCTGTTTTACTTATATATTTTTTTTCCAAATTAACATCTAATTTTAGAAATTTCAATAACATATATAAAGTAAATAATATGAAAATTATTTTTAATATGTCTCGAAATTATTTTTTATTTAAAATCATTTCAATCATCAAAACTGAATTCGGAATCATCTTTATATTCAAATAAATTAAAAACACATGTTCAACTCCCATTCCTATCAGAGCAAAATCGGTTTTACTTTCACCCCCTGTTTACCAGAATAAATAATTAGCAGTTTTTTTTTTTTTTTTTAAGGTTGTCGACAATTGTCGGCAACATATATATTAAAAGATAAAAGGTAAGTATTTACAAGCAACCTAATTAACACAAAAGTAATCTATTTAGTAAATAGCGCTGACAACAGTACACAGTACGCCCCTGCCTGATCTAATATACCTCCGTCACTCCTAATTTTATACAAAAAGTTTCCAGTTATGCAAATTCGTTGTAGTTTCATCGATTAATATACTCAAAGTCTTACCCGTCTCCGAGAATGTCCTCCTGTTTCTTTCCTTCCACATCATCCAGCATCCCCTGCTCAGACCATGTCCCATATTGCATCCCAATTAGCAGCTTTTTTATATTCACATTTTGCATCATTCTTTATGTTTTTCCTTTAAAAGAATCCTCCTTTTCTGGATAAAACAAGGAGACTCATATACTTGCGTACCTTATCCGACTACTTGAAATTTATACTTTTGTTGATCTATTAGACCATCTACATCCTTAAAACTCTTGGAGTTTTTAATCCGACGTAGTAGTTTCTAATTCAGTTTTAGAGATGTGGGAGAGTTTTTTATTTAGAAACTATGCAGGAAAGTTTTTTATTAAGAAACTATTTATAAACTCCACGGTGGTCAAATAATTGGCTCAAATTACTTATCCTTTTTAATTTATTGCTGATGTGGCTTAATAGAAACTCTAAACTTAATTTTCTAGATGTGAGAGTTGGAAATTTTAGAAATCATAATTTTTAAAAAATGATTAACAGTTATTTAAAAACTCATTTGAGTTGCTGGGACGTAGATGCTGTCAACATCTATACAACATTTTGTTGATCTATCAACATCTTCCTTTAACGAGCTGAGTTCGAATTGGCTCTACAGCTCGTTATTACCATTCCAACTCGAGTTGACTCGCTCATTTATTAAATGAGCTGAGTTCGAATTGGAGGTAACTCGAGTTTACTCGGCTCATTTACAGCCCTACTTCGATTGCATTGTTTTGGTTTCGGATGGAACTGAAATAATACTGATGTATTCTAAAAAAAAGAAAAAAAAATCCTCATAGAGTAATCAAAAGGATCATTTGGGATGAAATAGAGGAAATAAATCTGCTGTGATTCTTTGGAATCGCAGTCTCACCATCTATTTTGTGAAATCTACGAATCTTAAAAGCAATTATTTTCTTTGCACGAATCTCAAAATAAATAAAAAGGCGGATGTGGAATTGTAGGGTCCCTGGGATTCTCAAAATAAATAAAAAGATGTTTTTCTATGTTAAGCAGATGTGCAACGTTGGGCTCAGAATGAAATATTCAGCAGTTCGGGTAATTTTTGAGAGCTGATATCTCACGATCTATTTGGAGATTTTGTATGAAACTTCACAGCCTTGTTCTACGATGTCAAGACTACATGTCGGTCAATTTTCACGATTTTTGAACGTGTTTTGCTATGTTAACTAGATATGCAAAGTTGGGCTCAGAATGAAATATTCAGCAGTTCAGGCAATTTTTGAGAGCCAATATCTCATGATCTATTCAGAGATTTTGTATGAAACTTCACAGTCCTGTTCTACAATGTCAATACTGCATGTCGGTCAATTTTCACAATTTTTGAAGGTGTTTTTCTATGTTAAGCAGATGTGCAAAGTTGGGCTCATAATGAAATATTCAGCAGTTCGGGTAATTTTTGAGAGTTGATATCTCACGATCTATTCGGAGATTTTCTATGAAACTTCACAGTCCTGTTCTACGATGTCAAGACTACATGTCGGTCAATTTTCATGATTTTTGAAGGTGTTTTGCTATGTTAACCAGATATGCAAATTTGATTTGCAAAAAAAACAAAAAAAAAAAAAAAGCAAAAAAAGCAAAAAAAAAAAAATTCTCGGACCGCCGATAAATTAGGCGGTTCTGAGCAAAAAAAAAAAAATATCAGACCGCCCGAAAAATAGGCGGTTTGGAATAAAAATTCTGGACGGACGAATTTTGAGGCGGTTTGGGCATTTTTAAAATTTTTTCAAAAATCGGGTTATTATTAATAATTTGTTTTTCTTTTTGGGTATTTTTAAAAATGTCGGTGTTATACCTTCGTTTGGTTCTGGTCTTGTAGCTATTAATTTTACCTACGGTACCTCAAATTTTGAGTTTAAATCAGGACCGTTCGATAGCACGATACTAAAGGTCCCGTTCATTCCAACTCGGACGAAATTGATCTAAATTCTGATCGGACGGTCCAGATCTAAACTCTAAATTTGAGTTACCTCAAGGGTATCCTGACTCCGCCTTCTAGGCACCGTTGCTCAGTCAGCGTCTCCTCGCCAAGAGAAAAAAAAAAAAAAATGAGAGCGCTCTCCTTCTCTCACTTGTCCTCTCCTTCTCCCACTCTCCGATCAAAAATCAACATTGCACGCTTCTACTGCGCCTCTCCGATAACGCCCAGTAGATTTCTCTCCATTTCAAGCACTAGAGGTCTATATACTTGTTTCTCGAGCAAGACCATGTCCAGCTCCAGCTCCAGCCAATGCTCCGTTTCGCGGGAAACCACTTCAACTGATAGTGGAGAGGCTTCTCGTGCTTTCAATTGCTTGGATGGGATCCGTACTCTTGCTGAATCCGGACAATTTAAGGTCTCTTTGACATTATAATTGATTTAATTTGCGGACTGTTATGATATATTGAGAGAAATTGGGTTAATTTTGGTGATCTGGGAGAATTTAGGGAGGATAGAAAAGAGAGAATTTTGTACAAATTGCCTAAATCGGTGAAAACTTTAGACCTTGAGATTTTTTTAACAGGCATTCGTTTTAATCATATATGCGGCAGTGGCATAGAAAGAAGGGTTTGGAGGCACATTATAAAAATCATGTGGCAACAATTTAACCATAAACCTTGGTTGAAACTAATTCAATTACTAATTCCCCCCTTTAAAATTTCTGATCTATTTTATTGCCTCTCATGACAGGCATGGTTCTTAGATCAATATGGGGTACTTCATAATGGGAAGAAACCATATCCTGGTGCCATTTCTACATGTATGTTAATTTAATTTACATAAACAGCAATGACTTCTTTTATCCAAAGAGCAGTTTCGATATATACTGATAAAGGGGTAAATTATTCCAAAAAGGTTAAGAAGGCTAACTTCACATTTCGGTTCTTACTTTTTAGTAAAAGCATACTATGTAGTATCTTTATTTTTTTAATGTAGATAGTAATGTTTTTTCCTGCCTGACTCAATATTTTCTGAATTTTTTGCCTTGGTAGTAGAGAAGCTAGCAGCAACAGGGGCAAAAATGGTAATTATAAGCAATTCATCAAGAAGAGCAGTTGTTACAGATGATAAGCTTAAATCTCTCGGGTTTGACCCGTCTCTCTTCCTTGGGGCTATTACCAGTGGAGAACTAACCCATCAATTTCTTTTGAGGTATAATATTTTATTTCATACAGTTCAGTAAGAAAATTTACCTTTTGTTAGATCTAGCTCTTAATGTTTAATTATAATAATAAAAATAAATTAGGAGAGATGATCCCTGGTTTTTTGCTCTGGGAAGAAGATGTATCCACATGACATGGAATGATCGAGGGGCAATATCTCTTGAGGTAGTCTAAATTGGTGGTATTCTATATTAATCTTCCTATGTTAGCTTAACATATGTAATAATGTGAATTATTGCAAATGCTTTCATGTGTTAATTATTCATAGGGTTTAGGTTTAGAGGTGGTGAGTAGAGTGGATGATGCTGAGTTTATCTTGGCGCATGGCACTGAAGCACTAGGTTTACCATCTGGCAGTTCAGAACCTATGGATTTGGAGGGTCTTGAGCAGATTTTAGAACTATGTGCAAAAAGAACAAAACCGATACCTATGGTGGTTGCTAATCCAGATTATGTCACGGTCGAAGCACGTAACTTGCGTGTGATGCCTGGTACTTTACTGTTATTCTATTATTTCTATTGGCTATGCCATATAATATAGTATAATACTAACCAGAGCGAGGCTACGGTACTATGAATAGCGCACAAAGGTCCGTACTATTGCTCCATATATCTGTTTTCAGATTTTAAACAGTTGATCAAAAACGCTCAACATGATCTCCATATGAAAATGTCCTGGTGATTAAATTTTTTATTTTTTAGATTTTTTATACTATTTTTTTAGATAGGTAGAAAATCACTAAATTTTAATGGTCTAGAATCTTGAGTCTGAATCCTCTGAGGTAACAGAATATTTGAGTTTAGATCTGGACCGTCCAATCAGAATCCGGGTCAATCCGACCCGAGGTGGAATGCACGGGCCCCTTTAATAAAGCAGTTCGGATGGTCCGAATCTAAACTCAAAATTTCTATTACCTCAGGGATATGAATCCTAGAATCTTTAGATATCTAATAAAATAGTAAACAAATTCTGAAAAAAGTAAATTTGGTCCTCAAGTTCATTTTCATATAGAGGTCATGCTGAGCAGTTCGGATCGACTGTTTGGACTTTGAAAATGAAGATTTGGAGCCATAGTACAGACTGGTGTGCGCTATGCATAATATCGTAGCCTCACTCGTACTAACAAATAAGGTGATTGGCATTGGTCAGGTACTCTAGGGGCTAAGTACGAGAAACTGGGCGGAGATGTGAGATGGATGGGAAAGCCTGATAAGGTATTATACTTGTGTTCTACCCGTGTTTCAGTTTGGGTTCTCATACATATCTTTTGTTTCATTTTAGGTGATATATGAATCAGCAATAGGGTTAACGGGTATTGACCCGAAGGAATGCATAACAGTAGGTGATTCTCTGCACCATGACATAAAAGGATCAAATAGAGCAAACATTCAATCAGCATTTATCACTGGAGGCATACATGCTGACGAATTGGGTCTTGGTTCTTTCGGTGAAACGGCCAGACCTGATGCCGTGCATTCTCTATGTACCAAGTTTGATGCCTATCCCAACTTTGTTTTGCCTTCTTTTACGTGGTAGAATTAATAAATTAAATTTCCCTTGTTTAGGGAATTGGATTTGTAATTTATATATTTGCTTCTGTCACTGGCAGCGAAGAACATTAATTTTACAAAATATTTTGAAAAGGAGGTTAGGTATTCCTGGTTGAATACATGTTTTTTGTGATTATTCTCATAAAATGCTCCTGATAGTGTTACTGACGGTAACCTTAATTGAACAATTTTAAATCAGTCTAGCCACAATCACAAAATAGGCAACACTTTTTTTGATGAAATATATGCTTTATATATTGAGAAATGCTTGTTTGTCCTTGGCCATTTTCTTCACAGACATTGAAAAGCTGATTCAACACCAAATATGAACAAGATACAAACATGAAAACAATAACATAAATAGGTGAGGAATGAGAGTAAATGATCGAGGCATGGCTCGATACCAGTAAATTCCAGTCTATAATGTGCACATGTAATGTAGTATCAGTTGGCCCTGTACTTAGCCGCAAATTCAACAATATTTTTATAAGAGCTTCCGTCTTCTCTCATTGCCTCTTGAGCCTTCTCTCTCCATTTCTTTGCATTCCTCCTATACTCCTCACACCTCTCTCCTTCCATGACCTCACTTAAGCACCTTACAATCTCTTCTCTCTTCACCAACCCGCCACTCTCCGGTTTAACCCGTTTTCCAACCTCCCAAACCCCTTCAACATATTTCGCATTCATCGGTTGATCTGTCCACAGAGGCATCCCCACCATTGGCACGCCTAGCACGAGTGCCTCTACAGTTGAATTCCAACCACAATGTGAAAAGAAGCACCCCACTGCTTGATGCGCCAACACCTCTAGTTGCGGGCTCCAAGAGACTATAACCCCTCTATCTTTCACTTTCTCAGCAAAATTTTCGGGTATTTTGTCGGCTTCTACTGACCTGACGACCCACAAAAACGGCTTGCCACAGTCGTGGAGTCCATATGCCAGTTCCTCCATCTGGGCCGGGTCTAGGCAGGCCATGCTGCCGAAGGAGGTATACACAACCGATTGCGGTGGTTTTGAGTCGAGCCATGCAATGCAAGGGGTTGTGGTTGGCGTGTAGAGGTGGAAACCATACGATGTGTCAGACAGGAGGTGGTTGTCGAGGTACGAAGACGGTACGGTTGGCCCGATTGTTTTACCGCGCCATTTAGACTCCATGTACTTTGCTTCCTGAATATACACACACACACGCAACCTTGCTTTTGTTAAGTAAAATAAAATGAAGCAATTAAATTGTATGTCAAGCAATTTAGAATTCTTTCTAATAAAATTGATTGAGGCTTTGCAGATTTGACTTCTACTCAATCTTATAACAATTGATGATAGTAGTCCTTGTACTATTATGCTTTTATTTTATTTTTCTTTGAATAACTTTTGGCTTTCACAACAAGAATGAGACACTTTTCGCGAGAATAAAAAAGTGACTTTTTGCGACGGACTACTCTCATTGTTTAGCTTCTTTTTGCGACGGACGACCGTCATAAATGCGTTTTTTTCCTCGCAAAAAGTGTCTACTTTGTTGTAGTGTTTGTTGACTTTTGAAAGATCTTTATCATGAAGCCGTCAACACTACTGTCATCATATAAGTAATGTGGATATATATATTTAGGAGCTAAAGACAAGTTGCCAAATACCAAGAGTAGTTATCAAGATTTTAAATAGCGATTATAGCGGCATAGCGGGGAGACCAAAAAAAAAAAAGTTATTGCGAATAGCGTAGCTATAGCAGAAGCTATCATACATAGCGATTTTCCCTTTTCAAACTTTATATTATATATTTCTACTAATTATTAACATAATCAATATTAGAGAATTGATGTAACAACTAAATGACAACTAATCTAAGTCTATACTTTTTATCAATTACGCAAATAAGAAGAAAAAAAAATAATCTAAAAAGTAACATTATTTAATAGTTTATACTTCATAGTATTATATATTATAATAGACAAAGAGCAATTAATTTTTTAAGGTAAATGAAGTCAATATACATATTTAAACATTTTATATATTATAATAATAATCAAAATTAGCTTTCAATTGAAATGAACGATAATAATTTTACAAATGAATACTATGCAAAGAGCAATCAAAATGAAGAATTAGTATTTGAATATTTCTCGATATATAATGATATAATAAATCACAAATAAAAATAGAAGCATATAGTTTGGTTTAGTATACTTATCGTAGAAGACCATGTAGCATTAGAAATAAGAATAGAAGTATAGAAGTCCATATAAATTGTAAAAAAAAAATCCATGTAGCTATAGCGGGTCTCATATAGCGGTAATAGCGGTCGTAGCTGAGTTAGCGCAATTTTATCTCATAGCTTAGCGTTTATGGTCCGAAAAAGCTATAGTGTAACTATAGCTTAGCGTTTAGAACACTGGTAGTTATTGATACATCTTTTTTTTACTTAATTACCCACTTTTTCCTCAATGGAAACAAATGTAAAAAAATGCTGTTTTCCCTAAAATAAAGGGGAAATAGTATATTTTATGAAGTAGGCAAACCTCAGGTTCAAGTTCATAGAAAGAGTTAACAAGCACATCATCTGCCTTATTTAGCCACTTGAATTGTGCCACAACCATCTCCAAATAAGCCGGGTACGGCCCGGCCCCGAGCATAAATGATGGCAAATCCTCGGGTTCAAGAATGGGCAATCCAGGCACCACAAATGGGCTCGTCTTGACCGGCACCTTGACCTGATCCTCCCATGTGTGTCCATACACCACGTTCACGGCACATGGTTGTGTGAAGAATGCGGCAGATGATACTCCGTGCCGCCTTGCCACTTCACCTGCCCAAGGAAGGAATGCATCATACACTAAAACCCTGACCGGCCGACCCTCGGTCGACTCAGACCGGAGTAGGTTGTCTAGTGTCTCTGAGCCAGTGATCTCGAGCCGGGCCAAGTAATCCGTGACAGAGTTGATCTGTGATATTCATATCTTCTTGTTAATTTTTGTTGACTTAAATTATTATCATATTGATTTGGAGCTAATTTATATCTCAAAGCTGTAATACAATATGGTAGCAGGAAAATAAAAGAAGAAAATCTTTGCAAAAAGCACCTGTGAAATAATTTTGCAACAACTAGCTGCAAACAGTTCATGAATTTCAAAAAATTAGTTACAATATGTTTTTTTTTCAGAAAAGACCCTATAAAAATGAATTTGCTAGTGGCATACAATTCAGGGAAGTAAAATCTTATACAACCAAAAGAAAAATAATGGCAGCAAGTGCAGATTCTGGTTAAGAAAAAAAGAAAAAAAATAATAAAAAACAAACAGTAAAAACAAAAGCACTAGAAAAGTAGAAATAGTTAATTAGCCTTAGCAGAGCATGACTTATTCAGTATTGATTATATCATATGTTCCTTGTAATACACACAACTAGAAAATCCAAGAGAACAAATTAACTAATTGACTTGATCAGTAATATATTCTCAGAAATTATAAAACCTCATAGTAACCACCACGGTCGAATCCGTCAGAGATCGGAGCGATACGAACAGGACCGGGGTCGGGATTGGTGGAGGAGAGAATGTAGCGGGTGGTGGCGAGAGTTGGTTGGAGGCCGTGAAATGCGAGGCGCTTGCCAAAGTCAAGCATAGGATGGATGTGGCCTTGGCTTGGGTATGGCAGCAGCAGCACATGGCTGCGCCTTTCAACGTCTTCTCCTTCCTTTGCCATGTTAATTTGTACAGAGCAGCCCTTGAGATATAACAAGAGAAGTATTGTCAAGGAGAAGAGGTATGATATATATATATATATATATATAGGAACCTGCTACGGTGCTACGCATAGCATAGAGGTCCTCCGTGCAACGGCTTAATATTCGACTTTTCAAAATCCTAACGGTCAATCCAAACCGTTCATCTTGTTCTTCATATTAATATGTGTTTGGAGACCAAATTTTACATTTTTTGGAATATTTTTAATTTATTGAAAATCTTTGTTTTTTTTATAGTCCAGATTTGCTGAAAACAGCGATTTTCAATAAATCTAAAAAAATTCCAAAAAATGTAAAATTTGGTCTCTAAACACATATTAATATGGAAAACAAGATGAACGGTTCGGATCGACCGTTAGGATTTTGAAAAGTCGAATATTGAGCCGTTGCACGGAGGGCCTCTATGCTACGCGTAGCATGCTAGCATATTCCTATATATATATATAGGGCCCGGCTAATTTGCTGCAGGCAGCATTTTAGCCGGAGGTGTTGCCACCCCTTTTTTTATTTTGTGATGTCCAAACCGTTAGATGTTTAATCTATATTATAATCTACTTGGAGACCAAATTTTATATTTTTTGGAATTTTTTTACTATTTATTAAGCTAGTTTGAAAACCGCTGTTTTCAGTAAATTTCTGCAGCATTGAAATCAGCGGTTTTCAAAACAGCTTAATAAATAGTAAAAAAATTCCAAAAAATGTAAAATTTGGTCTCCAAGTAGATTATAGTATAGATTAAACATCTAACGGTTTGGATTTGTTGTTTGGACATCACAAAATAAAAAAAAGGCAGTAGCACCGCTGGCAGAAATGCTGCCGGTAGCAAATTAGCCACAGCCTATATATATATATATATAGTAATTACTACGGATAGCATAGAGGGCTACGGTGCTACGGCTCAATATTCGAGTTTTCAAAATCCTAACGGTCGATCCGAACCGTTCATCTTGTTCTCCATATTAATATGTGTTTGGAGACCAAATTTTACATTTTTTGAAAATTTTTTACTATTTTTTTAGCTAGGTAGAAAATCAAATATCTGAATGGTGCAAATTTTTTTAGATCAAGTGATTTTCTACCTAGCTAAAAAAATAGTAAAATTTGGTCTCCAAACACATATTAATATGGAGAACAAGATGAACGGTTCGGATCGACCGTTAGGATTTTGAAAACTCGAATATTGAGCCGTAGCACCGTAGCCCTTTATGCTATCCATAGCACCCAAGCCTTTCTCTCTCTCTCTCTCTCTCTCTATATATATATATGATAGTGATTAGCTGGGGCGGAACCAGTTGGGGCAGCCAGGGGGGTGATCTATTGATACTGATTAACTTTGCTTCTCATGGAAATTTTTTACCCCTCTGAATGTTTAATTTGTAATTCAGGTTAAATTTAGTGTTAAAATAAAAATAAATTTCTTAAATTATGATTGGTAATTAGAATTATAAGTCAGAGCATTGAAAAATATAAATTAAAGCATTATTTTTTATCGAGTACGTAATTAGTTAATGTGTTTAAATATGATAAATTATTTAAACTCAATTCAATTTTTTTTGTATCCTGATAAAAATTCTGAGTCCGCCTCTGATAGGGATAGTGTTGAGTTTTTGAGTTTGCCTTGAATGTATAATCTTGTTGTATTATTATTATTATTATTATTATTATTTAAATATAAGATATACTACCAGTAAAAAAGTAGCAGATATGATATGATATGACACGGAAACAAATCTCTGTGATTCTTGAGAATCACAGGAACCTATAGGGGCAGCATTCAATATTGCTTTGTAGCCAAGACTTCTCAATTTTTAAGCAATTATTTAAGGGAGATGATATGAGTACCCGCACTCTCATGCCTCCATTGTACCCTCAATTTTATTTGTTCAATCTTGTCCACATTTCTCATGATCTATAAGAAATTTTGTTAATCTAAAACCACGAACGTCTTCTACACAATTTTATCTTTCAAATGAGATCCATGATGACATACTTTCGGATTCGTCATCATACAAGTATTTATACATCGTCATTTAAGTATTTATACCTAGTATTTTTCACATATGACACTGCTGACATTTAAAAGTATTAATATCAAGTATTACAAGTATTTATATCTATGCACTGAAGTATTTATACCTATGTGGTCAACTATTTTTGTTAGAGAAAGATTGACGCAGGGACGATTAGGGAAATGTGATGCGGAGATGCGGGGTCCACGATTGGGGATAAATACTTACAAGTATAGGTATAAATAATTGTATGATGCGGTATAAATACTTACACAATGAGGTATAAATACTTGTGTGACGATGAATCTGAAAGTACGTCATCATGGATCTCATTTGAAAGATAAAATTGCGTAGAATACATTCGTGGTTTTAGATTTGCAAAATTCATCATAGAACGTGAGAAATGTGGAAGATATTGAAAAAAAAAAACCCACCTCTAAAAATGTGTATGATTCTTCTTCCCATGTAGTTTGAGTGGTCCCTCCATATAGTTATATCAAGTTAGACATGCAAGTATTAATATCTTAATTTGCAAGTATTAATTTATTATCTTCCAAGTATTTATACTAGTGTTTTGAATAAATTAGTTAAGTTAGTTTATGGGAAGTTAAAATCTGTTTAGGAGATGGGGGTACAATGGGGGTACTGGAGTATGGGGATTGAAATAATTATTCATTATTTAAAGAGCACAATTTCTCCTCCTCACAGCTGGTACAGTCAAGTAAAGATATTTTTCACTTGATTTCTTTAATAAACGAAAAACTCAAAATTTCTATTTGAACCCATTTGTTTTAATCATTTCATATATATCTCTTTTTTATATCTATTTATAATACTTGTGAACTTGAGGGCTCAAACAAAAATTATTATTTCTATCTTTCAGTTCCTTTTTTCTTTCAAGTTTTAACACATAATAGTACATCTATTAGATTTCAAAATAATAATAAAATAAATAATTACGCCATAAGCCGCATGACCTCTTCCCCTTAATTCGCTACTCTCATTCTCCATTAAGTTATTTTAATTAATTCCCCAATTAATAAACTGCTTAATGTTGTGGAGATATTGTCAATTATTTCTATGGTCACGAATAATAAGCGATAATTCCGAATTATCTTAATTAAATTTTCAAATCTTGTACAATTGAAATAAAATACACTTAAGAACAATATTTGACACGATCTGAATAAATATTGTTTCAATATTTCTCAATAATTGCTTCACATTGACTTTAAAGGAAGATGTTGATAGATCAACAAAAGTACAAATTTGAAGTCCTTGGGTTTCCTTGTTTTATCCCAAAAAGGAGGATTCTGAAAGGAACAGCATAAAGAATATTCTTTGCAATATGTGAATATAAAAGGCTGCTAATTATTTATTCTGGCAGGGGTGAAAGTGAAATCGATTTTGATGCTCGGATAGGAATGAGAGTTGAACATGTGTGTTTAATTTATTTGAATATAAAGATGATTTCGAATTCAGTTTTAATGATTGAAATGATTTTAAATACAAAATAATTTCGAGACATATTAAAAATCGGTTTCACTTTCACCCCGTGCTTATCAGGATAAATAATTCAGTTTTAATAGATTACTTTTTTGTTAATTAGGTTGCTTGTAAATACTTACCTTTTACCTTTTAATATATTTGTTGTTGACAATTGTGGACAACCTTAAAAAAAAAATGTTAATTATTTATTCTGGTAAGCTGGGGTGGAAAGTGAAACTGATTTTGATGCTATGATAGGAATGGAAGTTGAATATATATGTGTTTTTAATTTATTTGAATATAAAGATGATTCTGAATTCAGTTTTAATGATTGAAATGATTTTAAATAATAGGAACTACTACTACGCTGTCGTTGGCCTCTACGCCCCTCTATTATCTCGGGGAGATTTCTAACATCTATTACTGCATTTTTCCTTTTTTCATTAAAATTATATGGTTGCTTATACATTTTGTTTTGATTTGTTAACAAAGTAGTTCCACTGCTATATTTCCCTTTATTTATTCTTATCTATCTCTTGTAAAAAAAATTGAAATCTTAAAACCCCTATTATCTCCTAATTTCTCAATCAATATCATAACTACAACAAAGTAGACACTTTTTGCGAGAGAAAAACGTTTTTACGACGGTCATCCGTCGCAAAAAGTACCGTCGCAAAAAGAAAAAGCTGAACAATGAGAGTAGTTCGTTGCAAAAAGTCACTTTTTTATCCTCGCGAAAAGTGTCTCATTCTTGTTGTGCGTGTTCTTGCATTTTAATGTATCTATCTTCATTTGCATTTATCTTATTGTCTATATTATTTTCTTAGTTCATTGTAAATCTGATCTAAATACTCACTTTTTTGTTCTCAGCAGGAACTTTATCTTATGTGTCTTTCATCTGTGACTCTGCATCAGCAGTACAATGTTCAACAGTCAGTTCATTTTCCTCAACTCTTTAGTTAAATTTTTTTCATATATTTGCCATTTTCTTTTTCTTTTTTGCCATTAAGAGAGGAAAGAGAATAGGTGGCAGCTCTCTATCTCAGCTAGAAATAGGTGTTCGAATGATCGATACGTATAATATTAATCATGAATTACTATTTCCCATTGAACAATCTCGAACGATATCTTCTGGTTGATTTTATCCAAGCTTGAAGTGAGTATCATTGACCTACTGAAATAGTTGGGCCAAGTTTCTGGGATTGTACCAGTATGTTTCTGGTATAGTGTATTACAGTACCAGAATATATATTTAGGCCTTAAAAAATACCACATTAGCTTACAGCTGGCCAGTACCACATGGCCAGTTACGGCTTTGAAAAATCAATGTAAAAATATTTCTTTGATGGAAAAGGGAACTGGAGAGGTGTAATACGCCACTTTTTTTTTCCAAAAAAGTAAATAATAAAGGACATTTAGTTTCTATTTTCATCAAGTCATATTTGCTCCTAATTGCAGCATCTAACAACTTTAGCATGCTATGAGGATTAATATTAATTTGAGTTGAAAAGAGCACCAATAAATCTCCTACTGGAACAATTATTCAGAAAGCAGCAGCTCAGCTCAGCGGTACCATTTTTAGTTGGTTTAATGCGTTCTTCTATTTTTGCTCCTATTTTTTTTTTTAAAGACTGCCCTTCTTTAATTGACAGATTAAGATTTTACGCAAGAAAGCTGCTAAAGCTGTGTACCCAAATAGCATCCTACAAAGGAATTTATCATTGAAGCTAACTCTTCTTTTGATGATGTAAGTGTTAATAACATATTTTGCTACATCCTAAGTACAGTGAGCATTATACTGACCAGAAGCAAGTGCATTTTAAATTTTCATAATGATTATGCACTACCTCCCTTTGATATTAAAATCTGCTTCATTAAATTGAATAAAAGGGCTTTTTATACATTCAATGATAAACCATTGAATTACACTTATGTTGACTTGAGCCTCATGTACAAGAACAAAATGTTTTATGGAGCATGTTAGTTGGGATGAAAGAATTTGTTGTCATTATGCTTTTTATACACTTTCAGGAAACTTTCTGTCAAACTTTACAATTAATTGCTTAGTCATATATTGGCTAGTCAGCCCTTTTTCTAACTTTTAATTATTGGATGCTTAATTTGAACTTTAGGTTTAAATGATGAGACGTTAAAAACAAATATGGCATACAGAATCAAGCTGGCAGGAAATGCTACTTCCAAGTCCTATTTTAATTCGCCCAAAATACAAAAATAATGAGAATGAAAATTTGTATTTTTCTTTTGTAGCAGCTGAAAGAATTTACCTCTTTGCTAATTAATCTCCCTTATTTGAAAAGATTTTCTATAGCAAGTTCGTGAAATTATTAGTGTATTTTAGTTACCAATAAACAATTTCATTTCTCTTAGAATATGTATAATGTATTATCAATTGGATGATAAAGGTTCTATGCATCTGGATCTTTCTCTAATTAATTTGAGAAATGTTAGTTGGAGTTTGAGCAAAATTTGTAAGATTTGAGGAAAGTCACCTGAGATATCCCTAATTTGGTTTTGTTGTTAAATTTGCAATGACGTTCCTATAAAGAAAAATGAGGAGATTTCTGCTACATAAGCAAGAACTGACAAGAAGCCACCATTAAATGCCAACTACCATTTTGTTGACAAGAAGCCACCATTAAATGCCAACTACCATTGTGTGTTTAGTTATGACCAGAGTATATGATTTAGGATTAGAACATAAAATGTTGCGGGTTGTAAATATATGATTTAATTTTCTGAACATAAATGTTGATTGATATTTGCTTGTACCAAATTGTGGTTTGTATCATTATATAAATGAATTGCGTCTATATTTATTTATATCCATATTTAAACTTGCTTGTAACAAAGCATATGATATGAGATTTCCCATGCACATATAATATATATAACTGCATATAAATAGTACATATTATTTAAAAAAAACAAATCAAATCTGGATAAGCATGAACTATACTCAAATTGTAAATAAAGTTTTACCCCTGATCAAATTCACTTTTTATTACATTACAATGGTAATTTACATATTATAAAGAAAAAAAAAATTCAAATTACACTCAAGAAAAGTATCTCATATCATCAAAGCATCACTATGAACAAAAATAAATTACACTCAAGAAAAGTATCTTGTATCATCAAAGCATCACTATGAACAAAAATGTAAAACCGGCTCTAAACCAAAAATCTACTCTATACCAAAATTAGTAGAAAAATGCCAAACAATACCATTCCAAATCCTCAACCTATTTTGTTCAGAAGGAAAAGAAGTATAATCAGCAAAATAAGCAGGTTTCATATAATATTTTAGACATAAAAGGTACTTATTGAACACCTTTATCACAACTAACGGAGCTTTCCTCAAAGAAAAAAAAAAGAGAGCTTTCATAGAGGTATTAATTAGTGACCCCACTCCACCTAAAATATTCATTCCCACTCTCGTTAAATAAAAGATAAACATTGACTACTGTACAAAGTCTTCTCCACACCATTTCTCCTCTGAACTCTACAAAGTCTTATCCACACTTCTCCTCAGAACTCTACACATTCTCACATTCACCACTCTTTTTTTTTAGGGTATTAATAAAAATTTCCGTGGTACAGTCAAGTAAAGATATGTTTCACTTGATTTCTTTAATAAACGAAAAACTCAAAATTTCTATTTGAACCAATTTGTTTCAATCATTTGATATATATCTCTTTTTTATATCTATTTATAATACTTGTGAACTTGAGGTCTCAAACGAAAATTATTTTTTCTGTTTTTCAGTTCCATTTTTCTTTCAAGTTTTAATACATAATAGTACACCTATTAGATTAAAAAATAATAATAAAATAAATAATTAAGCCAAAGGCCGCATGACCCGATTTTTTTAAAAATACAAAAAAAGAAATTATTTTATTAAAAATAACCAGATTCTGAGTGAAATTTTAAAAATACCCAGGTCGCAGATTTTTTCCGTGCCCCAGAATTTTTATTCCGGGCCGCGGAAAAAATTCGCGCCCCGAATTTTTTTTTTATTAGAGTTTGGAGAAAGAAAATATTGTTTTTTTGGCCCAATTTTGTACCTCTGGTTAACATATCAAAACATCTTCAAAAATCATGAAAATTTACCGACATGCATTTCTAACTTCATAAAATAAGATTGTGAAGTTTTATACAAAATCTCAAAACAGATCGTGAGATATCGGCTCTAAAAAATTGCCCAAACTGCTGAAGGAGTGCTGAAAGAGCCCAAATTTGCACCTCTGATTAACATAACAAAATACTTTCAAAAATCATAAAAATTTACTGACATGCATTCTTGACTTAATAGAATAAGACTGTTAAGTTTCATACAAAATCTTAAAACAGATCGTGAGATATCAGCTCTCAAAAATTGCCCGAACTGCTGAAGGAGTGCTTTTGAGCCCAAATTTGCACCTCTGATTAACATATCAAAACACCTTCAAAAATTATGAAAATTTACTGACATGCATTCTTAACTTCATAGAATAAGATTGTGAAGTTTCATACAAAATGTCAAAACAAATCGTGAGATATCAGCTCTCAAAAATTGCCCGAACTGCTGAAGGAGTGCTTCATGATTTTTGAAGGTGTTTTGATATGTTAATCAGATGTGCAAATTTGGGCTCACAAGCACTCCTTCAGAGAGAGTTCAGTTTTGATTTGTTATGTTTAGTTTTATTATCTTCTTAGTACATGTTTTATAATGTTTGAGTTTTCAGTTTTGTTATGTTTCATTATCTCACGATCTGTTTTGAGATTTTGTATGAAGCTTTACAGCCTTGTTCTATCAAGTCAAGAATGCATGTCGGTAAATTTTCATGATGTTTGAAGTATTTTGATATGTTAATCAGAGGTGCAAATTTGGGCTCCTTCAGCAGTTCGGGCAATTTTTGAGAGCCGATATCTCACGATCTATTTGAGATTTTGTATGAAACTTCATAGTCTTATTTTATGAAGTCAAGAATACATGTCGGTAAATTTTTATAATTTTTGAAGGTGTTTTGATATATTAACCAGAGGTGCAAAATTCGGCCAAAAAACCAAAAAAACAATATTTTCTCTCTAAAAAAAAAAAAATCCGGGTTACGGAAAAAATCCGTGCTCGGAATAAAAAAAAAAAATTCGGGGCGTGAAATTTTTCCGCGGCCCGGAATAAAAATTCCGGGGCGCGGAAGAAATCTGCAGCGTGGGTATTTTTAAAATTTCACTCAGAATCTAGTTATTTTTAATAAAATAATTTCTTTTTTGGATATTTTTAAAAAAATTGGCCGCATGACCTCTTCAATTAAAAACCTCATCCGATTGAATGTACATAACCAATTTTAATTCTAACAGAAGGCGATTAATTTTCCCTTGGTTCTCTAGCTGTCAATTATTTCTATGGTCGCGACTAATAAGCGATAATACCGAATTATCTTGATTGAATTTTCAAATCTTGTACAATTGAAAAAGACGGGCAATTAATAAGAAGAAGCGAAGAGACTCACACAGGGGCCATCGAAGCTACTCGGAAATTCCTTTATCACAACTACCAGAGCTTTTCTCAAAGAAAAAAGAGAGAGCTTTCGTATAAGTATTTATTAGTTACTCCACTTCACCTACTATCGTTAAATAAAAAAGAAACATTGGCTACTGTACAAAGTCTTTTCCACACTTCTCCTCAGATCTCAACACTCTGGTGCTCTTTACTCTTACACATATTTCTCACATTCACCACTCAGATCTAAGGTTCTCTCCTAAGAGCAAAATGGCATGGAATTTGAAAACCTTGATAACCTCTATGCTCTCTCTAGTCACCAATTTGCTCCCCTCAATTAGAGCCTCTGTGCAGGCTCCTTCCTCTTCCTCAAATTCTAATAACTCCGAAAGGGAGCGTGCTCGAGCTGTTGAGGAGGATCTAGAGAAGCTGACGCGAACTCTGGAGCGGATCAAGGCCACACTGTACGATGCTGAGGAGAGGGAGATTAGAGACCGTTCTGTAAAGCAATGGCTCAAGGAGCTGAAGAAGGTCACTTATGATGCCGAGGATGTGCTCAGCGAGTACCGGTATGAGGTCACCCGTGTCCAACTAGAGGCAAGAAAGGCTTCTGAACCTTCAGGTTCTCACAAGAGAAAGAACATGGAGGTTAGTACCTCGTGCATATAGATATTAAAAATTATCTTACTTGTGCAAGTGTTATTTTTCTTCCTGTGTGGTACTAAAACTTAATAGGGGATGCTTGAATTTTTTATTTATTTTTTAGCTAGATTGGTATCCACCGGAATGTATGGTCACTTGTTATATTATCAGCTTTTCCAATCTAACATCAGAGTGGTCACATGATATAATACATTTCCAATCTATTTATCATTTTTAATTAACAAATTATTAAATTTAGCATACTTAAATAATACATTTCTTTATGGACAGTACATTGTTCCAATTCCTGATGACATGGTTGATCGGCTTAACAAAATAAGAAGACGATTTGATGAAATAGCAAAGGATCGTGAGGCTCTTCAATTAAGGGAGAGTGATGGGGCGAGGCGTCCGAACAATAAACTTTTACGACCCCCAACGGGTCACATGGTAGATGAGGCAAGCATTTTTGGGAGAGATGCTGAAATAGAGGAGGTAATCAATTTGTTACTATCTGAAAAAGAAAAGCCCTTTTCGGTCATTTCAATTATTGGAAAAGGTGGTCTCGGAAAAACCACCATTGCCCAACTGGTCTACAAAGATGAGAGGGTAACCCGGTGCTTTGATTTATGTGGGTGGGTATGTGTCTCTGAAGAATTTGATGTTGAGAGACTCACTAAAAAAATCATTGAATCAGTCACCGATATCAATTACGGTTTGAGTGAGTTGAGTTCATTACAAAAGAAGCTTGCAGAAACTGTGAAGGGAAAAACAATAGTGCTTGTTTTAGATGACGTGTGGAACGAGAGTCAAAGTCTCTGGGACTCGTTAAGGGTTCCTTTTAAAGAAGCAAAGCTGGTCAGAATTCTCGTGACAACTAGAAATAAAAAGGTTGCAGATGTCATGCAAACAACGACCTATTTTAGGCCAACTAACATGCCTGAAGATTCGTGCTGGCAGTTGTTTCAGCATTATGCATTTCGTGGTACAAGTGACACTATGCCACCACACTTGGTAAATATGGGAAAGGATATTATGAGGAAGTGTGGTGGGTTGCCATTGGCCGTGAGGTCGATTGCAAGTCTCCTTAGCCATGAAACAAATGAAGAGAATTGGAGAGAGATTTTAGAAAGTGATCTTTGGGAATCAAATTCATTGCATGATATATTCCCAGCACTTCAGATCAGCTATGATCATTTACCTCCCCATCTTAAGCCATGTTTTTTGTTTTGCTCTATGTACCCAAAAGATTACATATTAGAAAAGATGCATTTGATAGAGTTATGGATCTCTCATGGCTACATTGAGTCCAAGGGCAAAAGAAGAATCACAGAAATTGGTGTTGAATATTATGAGGAGTTAAAACAGAGGTCCTTTGTTGATGATTTTTCAAGTGGATCTGAAGAACGTTGTAAGTTGCACGATATAATCCATGATCTTGCTCGACTTAATTCTGAGAATGAACATTATTCGATGGAGATCTATCAACCACTCGATATTCAAAAGGAAAACGTTCTGCAAAAAGCATGTCATTTATATGTAGGTGGTTGCTTTGAATATGTAAATCAAGTTCTCCAACAAAATCTGGTGGGTTTAAGAACTCTTTCTATCAACATGAGAGAGTGCTATGAAGATTTAGAGCACGAGTATTGTATGAACAATATCGAGGCAATGGACCCAAGTTCAAGGTTTGGGGAATGTTATGAAGAATGTCTCATAGATTTTGAAATATGTAACCTCCCAAAATTTAAAGCACTCAGGGTATTGGAATTGGAAGGGGATTATTTGATAAGAATTCCTGATTCCATTTCCGAGTTGAAACATCTAGCCCATCTTGGTATTAAGACTACACGTCTTAAAACATTGCCATTATCCATTGGCCTCCTTTACAACCTACAGACTTTAATTCTTGATTGCTATGTCCTGAAATATTTTCTTGATCTTGATTGCGATGATGACTTTCAATTATTTCCTGACCTTGATTATCCAAGAAATTATCGCCCGCATGGGCATGTTTATTTTCCAGCAATAAAGACAATGAAAGCATGGGTGAATGCTACAGATGTAGCTTGGTTAAATGATATGACGGACCTTGAAGGAAATATCTATATTCATGGAATGAGTAATTTAAAAGATGCCCAGCGTGCTAACATGAGAAATAAGTGCAAACTTGAAGCTTTGTATATAGACTGTGATCCTGATTTTAAGGGTAAGTGGGATAAAGCTGCGAAATCAATGCTGGCAATAAGCCTCCAACTAAAAATAAACTTCCATGATGATGGTTTTTCTTGGTTGGAATCCCTCCAGCCACATCCTAACCTCAAAAAACTTGGAGTAGAATCTTACTCTTCTGCCACAGTGCCGAGATGGATGTGTGATCCATGTTCCTTGCAATCAATTCAAGAAATCTCGTTAGATAACTGTGACAAGATTCAATCTCTTCCATTCAACAATCTTCAAACTCTCAAGCACCTCGTCATTCGTGATTGTGATGGTTTCCGAGTTCTACAGCTAGAGCAGCTGTCCTCCCAGCTTGAGAAATTGGAGATTTCTGGTTGTCGCTGCCTTGAGTTGATTACTGGACTAGGGAATCATATGTTGGCTACACTGACAATTTCCTGTTGTGAAGTCCTAAAATCAATAACAATGGATGGACTACAGTTGGTGGAATCTACTGAGCCAATTGGTGATTCATCTCATGGAAAGCCACATATCGGTCGACAGAGCATTTTAACACTTGCAAGGTTGGAAATCGAACACTGTAAATTGCTTTGTGTTCTGCCAGATGGATTGATTCCAATTGAGACTGCCCTGACATTAAAATTGCGGGTGACCGAGCCATTCACTTATGCCCGTGTTCTTCACTGCGGTTGCACTGATATTAAAATTGGGGATCTACAATAAATCAAATCAGGTTCATAAATTTTCCTATTATTATAATTATTATTATTTTAATATTTAGATTTTAGACCACTGAACTTTTTTGCTTTTGTGTAACCAAAAGCCTTAGTAGGATTTGTTGACTAATCAAGTTGCAAAATTACCTGTTTCGACAAATAAACATTTCATATTTATATTACTTGTTTGTTGCTGCTACAAAATTAAGCTCTTGTTCAACTTTTTTTGCAGTGTTCTATTCCATGATGTATTTTTTTGACCCACAAGGAACATTTAGGAGTCCCCTCGAAGACCCTCAATAGAAATAAATTTACTATTTTATTTATTATATGTTTTGTAATACACAAAGAATTTCCTTTTCTCATGGGGATTCATTTTCATTTTTTTTTTTTTCTATACTTAATTTTTTTTCTTCAAATATTCACCTCTTAAAGAACGATTAAGCAAGCCAACAGTCAATTTTTGTACGTATTGCCCAATTTTTTGTCGTTATCCTAATCTCTACTATTTTTTTTTCTTTAGCTAATTTATTTGTGTTGTGTATGGAAATTGATAGTATTAATTAAAACGAACCTTTTGAAGGAACAAAACCTACTAAGCCGATCCTTTTGAGTGGAAAACAAATCTTTGGTCCTGTTTTTGTTATTGCACTCCAAAATTTTTGCATCTTATCTATAGCATTGTTGATCTCAGTCAAAATGACTTCTCAAGTTTGTAGTTTTGGCTGTACCATTTCTACATTTTTGCAGAACAACCCCTGCCACGAAAGATATTACACAATTTAGAACAAGGTTGCCTATCCTACAGTGGCCAACAATCAAATTGGAAAGAAAAGGAAAATAATGTAATCCTACATATGGTAGGGAGTCTCCTCAAATATCTTTCAGATTAACAATTAGTGCTAATCAAATGAGATTATCTGTTTTGGCTATGATTTTTTCCATCTTGTCCAAGATGTGTCCTATATTAGAGTTAAATACTTTTATCAATATATCTGTTGACGACATTTACCTTTAGGTATAAAAAAATATATATATTAGTGTTATATATTGAAATAGCTGGTGCTTTACCAAATTACATTTGTTTCCATATAAAAACATTTTCAAATAAAATTATTTCAAAAAAAAATTTCCAATAAAAACATTTTTTCCATCTTTTATGACATGCCTGTCTAGCTTTCTTTCAAATAAAGATTATGAAATTATTTCAAATTAAAATTTGTTCACCAAATATTCTAAGAAAATATTGGTACAACCTTAGGTTTCTATTGGGTGACAAAATCATTGTGAGTCCAACATCTTTCCCTTGGGGAAAAATGAGTGCAATATTTTTGTTTTGTGCTTTACACAATTGTTAATTAATATTAACATGAGCCTTTTCAAGGAAGAAAACCTATGAAGACGATCATTTTCAATGAAGAAAACAAAAAAAATATACACTGTCAAGTACAAGAACACAAAATTAACAAAGTTAAATCATTCATTTGGGCTTTACCTACATGGGATTTTTGATAAACTCAAGTGACAAATCCTTTGACATTTGAATGCATGGGAGCTTTCTGTCAATTAAAAACAAACATTTTAAATTTGCAAACAATTGACTAAACTGACCTTATATAATACCAATTAATGAACATGTGATTTCTTGGATGCCAACCGTTTTTAACTCAAAACACTACAACTTATTATATAGCCAGAACAATAGATAGCCTGCCATGGGAGCGACGCTTGATTGAAAGCGGTTAAGAGAGGTGGTTATAATTATAAAATTTCTAATTAGTTTATTTTGAGGAAAAGAATATATGATGAACTGCTGTCATTTAACAGGAACTCTTATTGAATGTTTTCAAACATACTGAATTTTTGAAAAGGAAATCGATAACAAATAATTGAACAGAATATTTTTAATTGATTTTGTTGTTGTCTTTTAATCAATTTTATTCATATAAAATAAAATTTTCAATTTGATTACATCTCAAATTATCTGGCGTACGTTATAGGGTTGTCAATTAAAGGCGGTTAATTTCAAGTAGTTATTTTTACAGAGATATCATTCAATTCTAAGAATCGACATTTTCAATTTTTGGGAAGCCGAAATCATTATTTTAATTTGGAGCTTTGCATATTCAGATGACCTATAATTGGAAATTATATGATATTCTAATCTCTGATGAATTTCAGACTACACAAATTCTATTCAAGGTGTCTATTTTGTGTTCTTATTTAATTAAGCGGTTTGATTAAGGAAAGAAGAAAGAAATTTAAATTATTTTAATCGTACCTTAATATAGTATTTAGATTTAATGTGGCGTTACATAATTACTTATTTTTAAAAATAAAATTTTCAATTATATCATACGTAACTAAAATTACATGACATTTTTCCTTTGAATACTAATTTCGAGATTCTATGTAAAAATGTTGAGATTAATCAAGTAATTAAATCCACTAACGAGGCTTACATCTCAAAGCCGAAAGTATCTAGATAAAAATATTTTATAATTATGAGCGTGAGGACAAAGCTTAAATTAAGAAGATTCCCTTATTATATCACAAAGCTTAAATTAAGAAGATTCCCTTATTATATCTGTACCACGTTGTACCTGTCCACTTAAGACCAAGGCTAGACCATTTCAAAATTTGCAGTAAGATCAATCATTTCAAATTACGTACCTATTTGTACCAGTCCAATACAAAAAAAAATTTAAATGCCATACATTGAATTGGCTTTAATTCAAGGCTCCATATGTATTTAGGTGGTTTAATTCTTAGAAACAATGGGGGTCCATCCGGATCAGATACGGTCAGATTGGATAGTGGTAATATCATATTCATATTTGTTTTTATTTTTTGGATGAGGATATATGAGTCGGATATTAAACTTATATTAATAAATCGGAAATTAAACTGATACAGATATAATTCGGATATCTAATTTAGACATTATGATAAAATTAACATGTTAGTCAATAGTTCTTTATTATTAAAAAGTAAAAAAAACTTAAGAAAGATGTATAATTCGGACATTCAATTATTATAGTAAGAAATAATATTTTTCTCATCATGTTATGACATTACAAATACATGTCACCTTAACAAAACTTAATGACCAGCATAAACAAACTTTTTATCAATACACAGAATTTTGAAATAATATAGAATTTAATTTCTGTGCGAGATTTTCAGTAAAATTGTTCTTAATTTTGTCAATATATCAACAAGTTTATTTGGATGTTTTTAAGCTTAACAGCGAGATTTAATTTCTTTTGTTGGATTAGTTGACTCAAGTCGTTGGTCTCTCTCCAACAAAGCTTAACAGCGAGATTTGTTGGGACTGGTTGACCTCTCTCCTTGTTACTGCATGCAAACCAACGTAGATGGCATTGACATGGCACAAATTACTTGATCTGAATATTATGTATCATTCAGATTAAGTGATTTTTTACCTATCTAAAAAAATAGTAAAAGAAATTCTAAAAAAAAGTAAATTTGGTTCGCAAGTACATACTCATATGGAGATCATATTGAACTCAAATATTGAGCCATTGTACGGAGTCCCTCTATGCTATGCATAGTACCGTAGCCAACTCCTATATATATATATAGAGACACTACAGCAAATCCCACTTTCTGCGACCGGAAAACCGGTCGCAGAAAGTATTGGCGCCGGTCGCAGAAAATCAATCCGGTCGCAGAAAGTGAAAAACGGTCGCTAATACCCCGGTCGCTGAAAGCATTGTCGCAGATACCCTCCTGATGACATCACCGGTCGCTGATACTTTTTCTGCGACCAAATTTTTTGGTCGCAGTTGTTTTTTTAGTGACGTCATGAAAAGGTATCAGAGACTGGTGTAACCGGTCTCTGATACCTAAATACCGGTCGCTGATACTTATATCAGCATTTTTTTTGTATATTTTGTTATTTACATTTCTCCATGACATTTCAAATAACATAAATAAGACAACAAATAACATAAATAAGACAACAAATGACATATAATTCCACATTCACATCGATCAAACAATAATATCAAATAATAGCTCAATTCGAATAAGCCAATTGATGCAATATCAAATAATAACAAACTAACTTCACGAAAAGGGACGTAACTTTTGATCCGTCCGTCGGATCGAGCTGAAATTTTGACAGGAGCTCCACAGCCCAAAATCCAAGCTAACTTCCTTTCGAGCCCGATCCGACCGTCGGATTCGCGATCCGAGCCTTCCTTCATGGACCTTTCTTTATAAATATATCAAGCAAATTGAAAAGCTGAGATTCAAAAATTCATAGAAAATAGTATAAAAATCCAAATAATACAAAATTTGGGTCTAAACTGCATGAAAAAGAGTCTTCTTTCTGTTTGTGAACTTGGATTTGACAGAAACATGGCCTATGCCCTCTGATTTGTCTGTTTTCTCATAGAGGGCATTTCTTGGATACCAAACAATTTATGCATATTAATAATTCAGTATAAGATGGTTTAATTACCTGTGCAGTGAGTTCATTGGAAGAGTTTGCATGACCAGTATCATTGCTATAAGCCTTCTTGTAACTCTCAATTGTACCTTTAAATTGTTATACAAATGCAAAAAGGGCAGCAACAGTCACCTCTGCCGATACATGATACTTTTAGGATATAAATTAGGATTGAAAGAATATAAATTAAAAGTGAAGCATAGCATACCTCGTCTTGACAAGTGAGAGATTTTATGTTTGTATTTGGCTCGACTGAAATTGCAACAATGGAAGTTTAGACAATGAATCATTAGTAGGAAACATCTAAATTCTCACAAAAGAGAAGTACTAGTGCAATAATAGACATGAAAAGAGAAGTGCTTCTTGCCTCCCACCTCAAGAAAAAACAAAGCATAATCCAAAGAGATCTTCCTTTTAAGCTTTGTTGAGAGCTAGTGTGCATAGTAGGATCATACCACCTCTCTTCCAACTTGTAACATAATATATAAAATAGAGACTCAATTCTCTATGCTCAAATCCATCCATTGATGGATGGTGTGCATAGGGTTTGAACCCCAACTCCTAAGAAATCTACTTGATAGCTTCAATTTTGATATTTATTTCGTATATTTTTTATACAAGAAATGAGACTGACCACCAAACCGAATTGGTGTTCATTACTTGTAGATACATATAACTCAGCCATTACCCTAAATTATGCCCCAAATTCATCCGAAATTAATCCTAATTCAAAAAGTACCAAATCAGCAATTGATTAGTGAATTTCATAAAATACAATTCAATTCAGTGCATTTCAGAAAATCGAATCAAAATTCAATAAAAATCAGTGAAATACCTGGAGAAGAGACAGTGATGTGACGGACCTGCTGGCTCTTCCTTAGACCTTCCTCGATCAGTCGGGCGATGGTCGTGCTAGCGCAGAGAGGAAGGGAAGGGGGCTGTGGCTGGCGGTGGTGTGGCCGCTCCGTCTAGCGAGCTAGTGGCGCAATGAGGGAGGAGAGTACAGCGAGAGAACGGGAGAGAGAGAGCGGCTAAAAAAATGATCGGATCGGGTTAGGGTTTCGCGCGAGGGAGGAAGGTCTGGCGCGCATTTGGAATAAGAAAAAAAATACTTTCTGCGACCGGTGCCTTCGCCGGTCGCAGATACGGTCGCAGATAGTCATCGTCGCATTTGTTTTTTTGTTTTTGATTTTTTTTTGGGGGGAAACAACTATCTGCGACCGGCAGCAGCGCCGGTCGCTGATAACGGTCGCAGAAAAAGATTTCTGCTGTAGTGAGAGAGAGAGAGAGAGAGATGAGCTACGGTGAGTTACGAAGTAAAACGCGTTTCTACTGTACGCCGTATTTTCATTTTGAAAGTTCAAACGACCAATCCGAACCATTAGATGTGATCTCCATATTGAAATGTGCTTGGAGACCAAATTTTACATTTTTTGAAATTTTTTTACTATTTATTAAGCAATTTTGAAAATTGCTGTTTTGCTGTAAACAGTAAAAAACAGTAAAAATTTCTGCACCATCGGATCAGCGATTTTCAAAATTGCTTAATAAATAGTAAAAAAATTTCAAAAAAAATATAAAATTTGGTCTCCAAGGACATTTCAATATGGAGATCATGTTGAGCGGTTCGGATCGGTTGTTTGAATTTTTAAATCACAAAATATGAGTGTGAAGTAAAATAGTTGCTTTACTTCGCAACTCATCGTAGCCCATCTCTCTCTCTATATATATATATACAAGTATCATACCCGTGCGTTGCAACGGAGACATATTATAAGAAACAAATATATCAATAAAAAATAATAATTACTAAAAATCAAGACATATGTTAATAAAAAATTTATATGATTCTGTATTTTTAATTAACTTTAATCGTGAAATTTTAAAACAATTTGATGATGTGATGATTCTTTATTTTTAAGAACCAATGATATCAAATAATAGCTCGATTCGAATCTAATATCAAATATCATACAAACAATTCAATATCGACATATAATATGATATCAAAAAATATAAATAAAAAGTGTTATCGTGTGTATGTATATGATATATATACACACACACATATTATAAGAGAAATATATATTCACACACACGTTCCAATTTATATTCTTTTTTGTTTCCAATTTATATTATTCTCCTTCTTTGTTTTCAATTTAGAATATATACACACACATACATTGATATATTATATATTGAAAATATATTCTAAATTGCCGACACCAATATGTATAGAAACAAAGAAAGAGAAATAAGAAAAAAAAATTGATTTCCATTGTGATCCGTATAGAAACGAAGAAGAAGTAAGGAAACAAAGAAATAAGAAAATGGAAGGTGGAGTCTTCTCAATTGAAGAAGAGATATATGGAAACAAAGAAATAAGGAAACGGATAAATATATCGCTAAATTTCAGAATTTGTTCAATTTTAATTGTAACGTATCGTGTGGCAGCACATGTAGTGAGTATGTTTTTAACTAAATTTAGACTTCTATACATAAAATAGATGCATTTAATCAAAAGAAGACAAATTATGTAATTGGAGGGCGGAAATCAAATCCGAAGTTTCATTTTTTAATCGTAGCCGTTGACGGATTGGATACCCAACTTGTCTGGTTTTTAGTATAACACTTAAACCGGCTAAGAAATTGTTCAATCCCCTTTAAAAAATTTGTGCTCAACTCCAAGAAAAAAGAACTGTAAGATGACATAAGGGTTATGAAAACTGATATAGGGATTGAAACAAAAACTGGTAGAAGTGTTTTGACAAATACTATTTATTTTATCAGGTCTAGCTAATTTCTAAATTGCAGTCAAAGATTTTACAAAATATCCTTTCTTGTTTATTTCAGGATTGGTTTTGTTCATATGAGGTTTATATATTTTTTTTATTGATTGTTGGTACAATGTTAAGGGCTTTAAGGCAGAAGTGATGACATCAATTTCAAGTTGATTGATCTCATACGCAAGCAAAGCTGAGCAAATAATATGAAAACAGAATAATGAAATGAGCAAGGGATGTATTGGACTTCATCTTAGCTGTGTTCTTGATGGATCTTTTTTTATATAAAATTCTAACGTATCTATATGTATAACAATTAGGTTTAGTTTTGTAGGTTTGGGTAGGTTGTAATTTAGAGCTTATGGTTGTTTGGATATGTTTCATTTAAGGAGATATTTATTCATGATGGATTTAGAATTTTATCAAGTTTATGCTATTAAATGTTGCAAAATATTTGTCAATTGGTGAGGGATACTTTTTATTAGGGTAATTTGGGGATTTTTCTTTATAATATGTAATTCAGTAATAAATTTTGTAATGTAATAAAGAGTGTGGATTTGATTAGTGTTATTTTTTTTTAATCTTTTGATTACTTCACTTCTCAATTTGTGAATATCCTGCTTATCATGATTCAAATTGTTTTTGTGATAATATGCATTGTTTGTGCAGCTGTGTGTGCATGGAAAATTACATATCAGATAATTTGTTATTTCTATAAATTGAATAGAAACACACACAATTGAACTTGCAAATTGTCTTCTCAAAATATTAGTCTACCAACCATGAACATTATTGATTGATATAAAATGGTACAATAAAGTTTGAATTTGAATATAAATAAATAGAAATAAAATATATTGGTACAGTTGTACCAACCGCAATTTGGTACAACCAACATCAATTACATTTATGTGTGCATGATAAAAATATATTTACAATCCACAATATTTAAGTTCTAATCCTAAATCATATAGAGTGTTGTCCAATTCTTGTTGTAACTAAGACAAACAGAGGTAGTTCACATTTCTTGCTGGCATCTATCCTGGGTCGATCCTGAAGCGTCTATCAATGAAAATGGAAAGGCAGAGCAGGTCTCACTTTGATCCTTCCTCTGGTAGCCTTTTATGCCTTCCTGTCTATCCGAACTACTCCCTTCCCATTAATTAGTGGCCCCACTCCACCTAAAATATTCATTTCCACTCTCGTTAAATAAAAAATAAACATTCAAAGTCTTCTCCTCGGAACTCTACACATTCTCACATTCACCACTCAGATCTAAGGTTCTTTCCTAATAGCCTCTTCAAAGAAATCTACAGAGCAAAATGGCAGGGAATTTGATAACCTCTCTGCTCTCTCTAGCCACCAATATGCTCCCCTCAATTAGAGCCTCTGTGCAGGCTCCTTCTTCCTCTTCCTCAAATTCTAATAACTCCGAAAGGGGGCGTGCTCGAGCTTTTGAGGAGGATCTGGAGAGGCTGATGCGAACTCTGGAGCGGATCAAGACCACACTGTACGATGCTGAGGAGAGGGAGATCAGAGACCGTTCTGTAAAGCTATGGCTCAAGGAGCTGAAGAAGGTCGCTTATGATGCCGAGGATGTGCTCAGCGAGTACCGGTATGAGGTCACCCGTATCCAACTAGAGGCAAGAAAGGCTTCTGAAGTCTCAGGTTCTCACAAGAAGAAGAAAATGGAGGTTAGTACCTCGTGCATATAGATATTAAAAATTATCTTACTTGTGCAAATGTTATTTTTCTTCTAAAAGTTAATAGAGGATGCTTGAATTTTTTATTTATTTTTTAGCTAGATTGGTATTCACCGGAATGTATGGTCACTTGTTATATTATCAGCTTTTCCAATCTAACATCAGAGTGATCACATAATATAATACAGTTCCAATCTAATTATCATTTTTAAGTTAACAAATAATGAAATTTGGCATACTTTATAATATATACATTTCTTTCTGGACAGTACATTGAGTACATTATTCAAATTCCGGATGACATGGTTGATCGGCTTAACAAAATAAGAAGTCGATTTGATGAAATTGCGAAGGATCGTGAGGCTCTCCAATTAAGGGAGAGTGATGGGGCGAGGCGTCTGAACAATAAACTTTTACGACCCCCAACGGGTCACATGGTAGATGAGGCAAGCATTTTTGGGAGAGATGCCGAAATAGAGGAGGTAATCAATTTGTTACTATCTGAAAAAGAAAAGCCCTTTTCGGTCATTTCGATTATTGGAAAAGGTGGTCTCGGAAAAACCACCATTGCCCAACTGGTCTACAAAGATGAGAGGGTAACCCGGTGCTTTGATTTATGTGGGTGGGTATGTGTCTCTGAAGAATTTGATGTTGGGAGACTCACTAAAGCAACCATTGAATCAGTCCCCAAAATCAATTACAATTTGAGTGAGTTTTCATTACAAGGGAAGCTTGCAGAAACTGTGAAGGGAAAAAGAATACTCCTTGTTTTAGATGACCTGTGGAACGAGAATCAAAGTCTTTGGGAGTTGTTCCTGGTTCCTTTTAAAGAAGCAAAGGTTGTTAGTATTCTTGTTACAACAAGAAATAAAAAGGTTGCAAAGGTCATACAAACAACGACCTATTTTAGTCCTACTAACTTGCCTGAAGATTCATGCTGGCAGTTGTTTCAGCATTATGCATTTAGTGGTACAAATTACACTGGGCAAACACTCTTCTTGAAGAGAAAAATGGGAAGGGAGATATTGAGAAAGTGCGACGGGTTGCCATTGGCTGTGAAGTTGATTGCAAGTCTCCTTAGGCATGAAACAAATGAAGAGGATTGGAGAGAGATTTTAGAAAGTGATATTTGGGAATTAAATTCATCGAATGATATATTCCCAGCACTTCAGATCAGCTATGATCATTTACCTCCCCACCTTAAGCCGTGTTTTTTGTTTTTCTCTATGTACCCAAAAGATTACATATTACAAAAGATGGATTTGATAGAATTATGGATCTCTCATGGCTACATTGAGTCCAAGGGCAAAAGAAGAATCACAGAAATTGGTGTTGAATATTATGAGGAGTTAAAACAGAGGTCCTTTGTTGATAAATATTGTGAGGAGTCCAAGTTGCACGATATAATCCATGATCTTGCTCGACTTAATTCTGAGAATGAACATTATTCGGTAGAGATCAATCAACAACTTGATATTCAAAAGGAAAACGTTCCGCAAGAAGCATGTCATTTATATGTAGGTGGTTTCTCTGGATATGTAAATCAAGTTCTCCAACAAAATCTGGTGGGTTTAAGAACTCTTTCTATCAAAATGAGAAAATGCAACGGAGATTTAGAGCACAAGTATTGTATAAACAATACCGAGGCAATGGATCTAAATTCAAGGTTGTCAGAATGTTATGAAGAATGTTTCATAGATTTTCAAATATGTAACCTCACAAAATTTGAAGCACTCAGGGTATTGGAATTGAAAGGGTTTAATTTGACAAGAATTCTTGATTCCATTTCCGAGTTGAAACATCTAGTTCATCTTGATATTAAGTGTCGATATCTTAAAACATTGCCATTATCTATTGGCCTCCTTTACAATCTACAGACTTTAATTCTCGATTGCTATTCCCTTGAATATCTACCTGAAAGTATTGGTTCACTTATTAACTTGCGGAGATTAATTATGGAAGACGGTCGTTTTTTGGATTATCTCCCGCATGGGCTTGTTAATTTTCCAGCAATAAAGACAATGCAAGCATTGTTGACAGTTACAAATGTAGCTTGGTTAAACGATATGACGGACCTTGAAGGAAATCTCACTATTTGTGGAGTGAGTAATTTAAAAGATGCCCAGTGTGCTAACATGAGAAATAAGTGCAAACTTGAAGCTTTTAATATAAACTGTGATCCTGATTTCATCGGTTGGTGTCTTGACCCTGCGAAATCAAACCTGGAAATAATCCTCGGACCAGAAATAAATGCTGATTTTTCTTGGTTAGAATCCCTCCAGCCACATCCTAACCTCAAAAAACTTGCAGTAGGATGTTATTCTTCTGCCACAGTGCCGAGATGGATGTGTGATCCATGTTCCTTGCAATCAATTAAAAAAATCTTGTTAGATGAATGTGACAAGATTCAATCTCTTCCATTCAACAGTCTTCACACTCTCAAGCACCTCATCATTCGTGATTGTCATGGTTTCCGAGTTCTACAGCTAGAGCAGCTGTCCTCCCAGCTTGAGAAATTGAAGATTTCTGGTTGTCGCTGCCTTGAGTTGATTACTGGACTGGGGAATCTGGATATGTTTGCTACACTCAAAATTTACGAGTGTAAAGTCCTGAAATCAATAACAATGGATGGACTACAGTTGGTGGAATCTACTGAGCCAATTGGTGATTCCTCTCATGGAAAGCCACATATCGGCCGACAGAGCATTTCAACACTTACAAGGTTGGAAATCGAAGATTGTAAATTGCTTTGTGTTCTGCCAGATGGATTGATTCCATCAATTGAGACTGCCCTGACAGAGCCATTCATCACTTATGTCTGTGTTCTTCGCTGCGGTTGCACTGACATTAAAATTGGGGATCTACATAGCTACCATAAAGCAAATCAGGTTCATAAATTTTACTATTATTATAATTATTATTATTTTAATATTTAGATTTTAGACCACTGAACTTTTTTGCTTTTATGTAACCATAAGCCTTGGTAGGATTTGTTGACTAATCAAGTTGCAAAATTACCAGTTTCCACAAATAAACATTTCATATTTATATTACTTGTTTGTTGCTGCTACAAAATTAATTAAGCTCTTGTCCAACTTTTTTTGCAGCGTTCTATTCGATGATGTCTTCCTTTGGCCCACAAGGAACATTTAGGAGTCCCCTCAAAGACCCTCCATAGAAATAAATTTACTATTTGATTTATTACATGTTTTGTAATACATAGAAATAATTTCCTTTTCTCATGGGGATTCATTTTCATTGATTTTTTTTTCTATACTTATTTTTTTGGGGTTAATTTTCTATTTACACTTAAAGACTTCTTCAGTTTCTTATTTACCTCTACACTCTTTAGTCTTTATAATATTTAGTATATCCCTCAACTATCTTTACATTTTTCTATTACCCATATAGCTAAAAAACTATAGTTAAACCTTGTCATAATTTTTATTTTCCTATTATACCCTTCTCTTTTATTTCATCTTTTTTATATTGGCAAGCTTAAAAATGCTCACTGAATCATGTTGGCGGTCAGCTTCAGGATTTGAGAAGGTAAAGTTCATGATGAATTATCTTGGTTAGTGTCGGTGTCGTGTGCTTGCATTTTTCATTTTTTTACTGAGTTACATTCTTTGTGAGTAACTAGTATCTGTCAGGTGTTGGGTGTGATGCCAAAGTGGCTTATCAGTTCCACACCATGAGAGAAAAAAGGTTTGAGTTGTTCTACCATCTGGTAATATGGATTTTTATTTCCACCTCAAGTTTGCCACTGTTACTTGTTGTGTAAGTGTGATGGTTCAAAATGTTCTCTGTTGAATTTCTAAGTAATAGATTTACTGACACAAGCTATAAGATGAATAAACTAATTCTCTTATTGTTTCAAAACCGGAAGTTAGTTGAATAAACTAAACTATGCAAAAGAATGTGCTAGAAATGTACCAGTTCAACCAAGGAGTAGTACACATTCATATTTATCATAGGCATTTCATCAAACACGTGCCGGAGAAGTTGTGTGTGTGTGTGTCTCTGCATGCACGTGCACGTGATTTTTCCTTCATCTTTATACATATATCATTAAAAGAACAAAAATAAAAAGTTTATTGGATGGATCTTTGATTAGATTGGTACCAATAGCTCACTTCTCAATGAATGTAAACTAAGCTCATTATCTGGTCGGCACCAGACGATGCATCAGGAAGCAATATGTAAATTGTTTTTACCTGGTCTGGAAAATTAGATGAAATCTCAAATGGGTTCTTAATTAGCTCCAAGCTTAATAATATACTCCTCTCTCCTTAGCGCCCTTCTTTTTTTACATCATTAAAACAACATAGAAGAGATATGCCAAACTGTTGTGCGACACTCTACAGTTGGAACTTTGTACGCTTCACAGAAGTGGATGTACGATCATAGTAGAAAATATCGGCCGATACCGATACGGATCGGCTGATACATATCGGTATCGGCGTACCCCGATCCGATCCTGAGCCGATCCTCACGTAGCAAATCATAAAGAAAAAGAAAATAAAAACCCTGATCCTGAGCTGATCCTGAGCCGATACCCTGATCCTATAACGGTATTGGCCGGGACCGATCCTGATCCCGATACCGATAATTCCTACTATGTGTACGATTATGGATCCGTATCAAACCCAAACGCTCGCTTTATTCTCAGATGCAAATAGACCTCTTTAAGTTTTTGAAATCTGGCTTTGAAAATAGCAATTACCACTTATCCAGGCAAGCAGAGTAACTACTCTGCTTTCTCATTGCCTTTGTTGCCTTTCTCACAGATACCAACAAAAAAATGTATTTTTCTCACATTGCACTTGAAATCTCGTATTTCATCGGCTAATCTTTATGACGCTTATTATGTGTCCATTGCACTGGAGAGGTCTGTACCAATTTTTTAGTTTGTCAAAGGATCAAGATAAAAGAGAAGGGTATAATGGGAAAATATTTCTTTTGACAAGACTTAACTATTGATTTTTATATATGTGGGTAAATAGAAAAAAAAAAGTAAAGAGAGTCAAGGGATATATTTGAGTAGAAGGGTAAATAAGAAATTGAAGAAATTTTTGAGGATATATTAAAAATTAACTCTATTTTTTTATTCAAATATTCACCTCTTAAAAAACGATTAAGCAAACCAACAGTCAATTTTTGTATTACCCAACTTTTTGTCGTTATCCTTATCTCTACTATTTTTTTTTCTTTACCCAATATATTTTGTGTTGTGTATGTTAATTGGCAGTATTAATTAAAACGAACCTTTTGAAGGAACAAAACCTACTAAGCTGATCCTTTTGAGTGGAAAACAAATCTTTGGTTCCGTTTTTGTTATCGCACTCCAAAATTTTCGCATCTTATTGATGGCATTGTCGATCTCAGTCATAATGACTTCTCATGTTTGTAGTTTTGGCTGTACCCTTTCTACATTTTTGCAGAACAACCCCTGCCACGAAAGATATCACACAATTTAGAACAAGGTTGCCTATCCTATAGTTGCAACATATATAGGTAGGGGCGGAACTAGAAAATCTTAATGGGAGGGGGGGGCTAAAAATTAATTAAAATACAAAAATTGTGGCTAGTAGTAATTTAACTCAAACTCTTCCCAACACTACATAAGCTCTTACCACTAGACTAAAGTTAACATATGATCATTTATGAGGGGGGCTGGACTATATAAAATGTTCCAAAAAAATAAAATTTAATTAAAACTTAGTATATATGACTAATATTTTAAAATCATAGGGGTGGCTTAACCACCTTTTGATTGACTTAAGATAGGCCAATCACAACAATCAAATTGAAAAAGAAAGGGAAAATAATCTAATCCTACATATGGTAAGGAGTCTCCTCAAATATCTTTTAGACTAACAATTAGTGCTCATCAAATGAGATTGTCTGTGGTGGCTATCATTTTTTCCATCTTTTCCAAGATGTGCCCTATATTAGTGTTATATACTTCTATCAATAAATCTGTTGACGGCATTTGCCGTCAACTATAAAAAAATTTATATTTGTGTTATATATTGAAATAGCTGGTGCTTCATCACCAAATTATATTTGTTTCCGCATAAAAACATTTTCAAATAAAATTATTTTATTGAAATAGCTGGTGCTTCACCAAATTATATTTGTTTCCGCATAAAAACATTTTCAAATAAAATTATTTCAATTTTTTTCCAATAAAAACATTTGATTCCACATAAAATCATTTTTTCCATCTTTACAAGATGTCTGTCTAACTTTCTTTCAAATAAAGATAATGAAATTATTTCAAATTAAAATTTGTTCGCCAAATATTCAAAGAAAATATTGCTACAACCTTAGGTTTCTATTGGGTGACAAAATCATTGTGAGTCCAACATCTTCCCTTGGAGAAAAATGATTGCAATATTTTTGTTTTGTGCTTTACAATTGTCAATTAATATTAACATGAGCCTTTTCAAGGAAGAAGACCTATGAATATCATTTTCAATGAAGAAAACAAAAATTTATACACTGTCAAGTATAAGAACACAAAATTAACAAAGTTAAATCGTTCATTTGGACTTTACCTATATGGGATTTTCGATAAACCCAAGTGACAAATCCTTTGACATTTGAATGCATGGGAGCTTTCTGTTAATTAAAAACAAACATTTTAAATTTGCAAAAAATGACTAAACTGACCTTATATAACACCAATTAATGATGAACATGCATGTGATTCCATGAGATTGCAATTAATATAGGCAGGACAATAGATAGCCTGCCATGAGATTTTAATTATGTAGCCAAAACCTAAAATTTTATCGGTTCTTCTAAACGAACTGTAAATTATTTTCGGTTCTTTTAGTAAGGGAATATATATATATATAGAGAGAGATGAGCTATAGTGAGTTGCGAAGTAAAGCGACTATTTTACTTCACACTCATATTTTATGATTTTAAAGTTCAAAACGTCGATCTGAACTACTCAACATGATCTCCATATTGAAATGTATTTGGAGACAAAATTTTATATTTTTTGAATTTTTTTTACTATTTATTAAGCTACTTTGAAAATCGCCGATCCGGTGGTCCAGAAATTTTTACTGTTTTTTACTGTTCACCCGGATTTTCAGATTTTCAAATTGGCTTAATAAATAGTAAAAAAATTTCAAAAAATATAAAATTTAGTCTCCAAGCACATTTCAATATGGAGATCATGTTGAGCGGTTCGAAAAATTAAATCATATAAATAATTCACTCAAATAATCTACTTATAACATGAGTTGCTGATACTAAATTCATATATATATTTTAATAAACGGATACAAATAGTAAAAATATATCAAAATTCAAAATTAAATCTGCTTTAAATGATTACAAAACGGATAATCTAGAAATACGGATTCAAATAGATACAAAACAAATAATTGCCGGATAATTAAATCATATAAATAATTCACTCAAATAATCTACTTATATAATATAATACAAGTCTTGTAATCAAAACATTTTTTTAACTAATACCACAAAAAAAAAATTGTTTTGTCCGATTTTATGTCTATACAATAGTCCCACAACATTATAATAAATGAGTTTTGTAAGATCATATATAAGAGAACCTCTCCTAAGCCACGTGATTATCTTGGGTAAAAGTTTCAATCAAAAAACAATCTTGGGTAAAAGTGTTCTTTGGGAAAAGGGTTGCCCTTTCAGAAAATCAAGAGCCATTGGGAAAGTACAGAAATTTTTATTAACATCTGACAAAAGTATTAAATTTTAAAATTTATATTTTATAAACACAAATTTCGAAATCTGTCCAAACCAGAGATTAAATTCTCAATTTTACACAAATTTTTCACAAAAAAAAAATTCCGGTTCTAAGAACCCGAGATTAAATTTTCGGTTCTAAGATTTTTTTAATTAAACAGAAATGTTTATAATTTATTTGTTTATTGTATTGAAATATTAGAAATATGTTATATTTTTTTAAAGTAGATGGAATACTATATAATTTGATTTATTAGAAAAATTGTGAAAAATAATCTGGATCAACATTTTTCAAGCTACATATTTTACGGCTGTATGTAAAATTAAAATAATTCATTGAGTGTTATTTGAAAAAAAAATGTTTTGAATTTGAGTTATTGATCCCTGTTCAAAAGTCACTTCTAAATAAATATGTAAAATATTTGAATTCTTCTATTTTTAATTTTTTTAGAAAACAAAAAAATTCTGACAAAAAGTTTCGGTGAAAAACTTTTTTTCAAAAATAGAAGATTCCAAATATTTTATGTATTTACCTTAAATTGACTTTTGAACCGGGATCGATAACTCAGATTCCAAAAAAAATTATTTTTCAATAACATATCAAGAAATATTTTAATGTCTTACAGCCATAATTTACCCTGAAAAATATTGATCCGGATTATTTGTCACAGTCTTTCTAATAAATCAAATTATATAGTGTTCCATCCATTTTAAAAAATATATAAAAAATATTTCTAATATTTTAATAAAAAAATAACTTATAATATTTTACGTTTAATTAAAAAATATTTAAAACCGGACATTTATTTCCGGTTTTGGAATTTCAAAAGCAAAACCGGAAATTTATTTCCCAGTTCTGGAAATCCAAAACTGAAAAAATAAATCTACCGTAATTCGGTCTAAAACAGGGAAATAAATCAGCAGTTTGGACAGTTTTCGAAATCTTGTCAAACAGAGTATCGATTTTGAAATTTAATATTTTTTTTGGATATTAATAAAAAATTCGGGAAAAAGTAAGTTGTGCCAACGGATTTAACTGGATTAAATTTTGATACCGCTATGCATGGCTTCTGCTAATTAATCGGATAATTAGCAGATATATGCTCATTTCTTGGTAAAAAAATATCTGAATACGTATCCGGTTGTGTTATGGATTCTGATTCAGTGCGGATTATCTGTATCTGTTTACACTCCATTAAAACTTATATCTGTTGAAAATGATCTATCTTACGAATGATATAACTACATGTGAAAATTTAAAATTTTAGAATTAATTTAGCATAAATTCAAGTGATAAAAAATATATTCAAAATTGAAAGGTTAATAAATTAATTTTAATGTATTAATTTTATTACATGTAATTTATATGCTACACGTCACAATTGTATGTACCCAACAATGTTGATGTCAAATTGAGACTCTAGTTGCAAATGGATTTAGTAGGTAGCTTATTCATGCAAATATTTTTTTTTTGTCAGATTGATTTTCTGTTATATTTTATCTAATTATGTACAGTATGTATTCAGAGCAAAATTTCCCTTCGTCGCTTGTTTTTTTTTTTCTTTTCATTTTTTATATGAGTCATTTTTATCTATTTAACTCATGCAACTCATGTTATTTATTATGCTGTATGGACTCATAAATAAAAGTTATATTATGCTATGGTTATAAATTAAACATAAGTTATGATTTTTTTAAAAAAATTAATGCTTCAAGTCGCCATGTAGTTTTAATAATATAGAATTTGGAGGTAGCCAAAATCCACTCTTGGGCCTAAATTAAATTCTATGAATGTATTAAAGCAATGTTAATGTATAAAAGCAAAATGCAAATTGAGGCAAGTACTTCACAATTGAAACATTGTATATTAGTCAACCTAAAAATTAAAGTGCAATACTGGCTTTTGAGGCAAGTACTTCATTATTCTATTTCAATTGAAGGTTAAGTATCAGTTTGGTGTCAATCTGAAATAATTTGATAGTCTGAGTTTGGATTTTTAATTCACGTTTTTTTTTAAATGTTAAATTAAGTCTCACTTTTTTTTTTGCTTACTATGTGTTAAGACAAAGTTAATGCATCACCCCTCTCTAAGCTTGAAAGGAGGAAAAGCATGATATGAAGTGTACATATTGTGTTATTTGCATGCTATGTTGCATGGATATGAGTATCCGATACGTATTGTGGCCGATACGTCAGCTGGTGTATCTAATACGTATCGTGACCGTATCAGACGCATATTGATACAGGTACGGACCCTTATATGGAGTATCCGGGTTACATAGTTTGTACGGTATTTTGAATGAACCACAAAATTTACAGGAGTATAATTTTTAACTCGTATATAATTCAAATTCTTTAATTTTTGATATTCTAAACGTGCTATACATCCACGTGTATGTATGGTTTTATGCCATGATTATTATTGATATCAACATTTGTCGTTCTTCTTGTTCAAGTTTTAAACAAAATGTATTGAAATAATTGAGATTTTGAAGGAAATTAAATATAAAAAGGTGCAATACGGTATTTTGTTGTGTTGCCAAATAAAGAAAAGGGGGAATTTCAAGTATACATCTCAAAAAATTATAAATTACATATTTTTCTCTCTAAATTTTGTAATTATATTTTTAGCATTCCAAACTTCGAAAACTCACATATTTACCTATTTTGCATTTTATTAAAGGAATTTTTTTTTTCAACAGGCTCAAATTTGAACCCGATATATTCCTCTATTGTCCGATCCGCTTCAGGTATGTATCTCCTATTTGTTCTTCTTTAGTGACTTGTTTTCATCAACAAAAACTTTCGATTTTGGTTATGCATCTGATTCTCTCTTCCTTATTACTACTTTCTCTGTGTGGCTGCCCTGACAATCATTCTTTAGATTTAGGCTTAGTCTTAATTGAGATTCTTATTCTTTCATTTCGTTTTATTACTCGTGTACTTAAATTAATGTCTCTAAATATCTCATAAGTGCTTGTTGTTAATAATATATGAGATCAACTGTTTAGCATGAACAAAAAAGAGGAAAGGGTAGAAATTTAATAGTATTTTGAAGTGCAATACTATCCTTTTAATTTTTTATATGGGCTGGGATTTATCAGATGATGGTACGACTCACTTTAACTGCTCTAACTGTACTGGACCAACAGCTACAGGCCCAAATATTTTATGTTTTAGGCCCAAACAGAAGCGTGAAGGCCCAGATAGAGTGCTGTGCAATTACAATTACACGCGTCCCTCCATACTTAAATCTTCCTGACACGTGTCAGTCAATTCTTCATCTAAATCTTTTCTCTAATCTCTTCCTTTCTTCGATTTCTACAAACCATGTCTCACTCTAGTTCAGTACTTGCTATTTCTATTTTCCCATCAATATCAGTTTTGCAATTAAAAGAAAAAAAAAAAGAAGATTAATGTCAGATGCACAAGGAGCACAACCCAAGGGGTCTTTCACCGCCACCACCTATCATAATGCGCCGGGTGTTGCCACAGAAGATCCACCGAGAATGGCCATAAGGTCTGACAAGGACGAGCCGGGAGTGCCGGTCAACAAATTGGAGGATAAGGTCAAGGATGCGGCTGGCTTGGGTGGGCCCGTCTTTGGTGCCGGAGCAGATGATGGAAAACCCGATCTCGGTGTTGCTGGTATTGGCTAGACCACAAAGTTTCCTCTTGTTATCTATGTATGCAATGTAATAAGTTAGGAAGAAGGCAACGTGTGTGTCTTGATTATATAGTAGAAAAGAGAGTGTACTAAATAACTATTGACAAGTTAAGCTTTCTCCTGCCTTTGTTTTTTTCTTTTTGTTTACTTATTTCAAATGAAGCATCCTCACAGATCAAGCAATGGCAAGCTGTTCTATAGGCATCTCATCACTCCAACTAGAGGGGGTGATTTAGAGAGAGATTTTGCGAGAGGATTTTGTATATTATTAGCAGCATCTTATTCCAAATAGGTAGCTATGTGGACTATGTAATATGTAATATGATGAGCTGAGGTGACCTTGTAAATATTACACTTTATTTTATTTTAATACGATAAATATCGGAGGGCATCTTGCCCCTGACCTTCCAAAAAAAAAAAAAATCCGCTAAAAAAAGGAGCATTATTTATGAATTTATGAATTTGCGCTGTAACCGACCGGATAGAGAAAATGGATTTGTGAACTTGTTAATATGATTAGCGAAGAGGAAAAGAGCATTTGATTTGTGAACCTGTCTGAATGACAGTGACAGGACAGGCTGATCAGGCCTTTGATCAATAACTTCAATTGGGCTTTCCTGAAATGAACATCACAAATTGGGCTTTTCTGAATCAACATCAGAAATTGGGCTTTTTCACAAATTAACGGATTTATTGTGTGTTTATAAGAGTGTTATAAGAATTTGTTCAATTTCGAACGACAATGACAAATAGATGGGTCCAAACAAAAAAGTCTCGTTTTAGACTTGATTTTTGATGCATTTCCGATTTATGGTCGAAATTGTTCGAAGAAACGGAGCGGAAATGTGGATAGCAAAGCTAGGATGGGATGTGCTCATCAAAAGAGTTTGGTGAGCATAACTCTAAATGTATATCGAATCGACTTCAAATGTTGAATCCAAACTATTTAAATTCATGTACTTCATAAATGATGCATACATATGCAAAATTTTGAAAGTTTTGAGTTTATTTGCAGCAAGGTCAAGTGGTCAAAGAAATGATAAAAATTATATATCAACTTATAAAATATTAATTTCTTTGACCGATTGATCTTATAGCAAATAAACTCAAAACTTTTATAATTTTGCATCTACATGCATCACTCACGAAGTACATGAATTTGAACGGTTTGGATTCAAAATTTGAAGTCTATCCGATATACTTTTAGAATTGTGCTTACCAAATTCTCTTGGTGAGCACATCACATCCTAACTTTGCTCTAAAAATGTGTGCTCTTGTCCGTCTTTTTTGATTTATATGGGCTGAGATTTATCAGATGATGGAACAACTTACTTTAACTGCTATAACTGTACTGGATCAACAGCTAGAGGCCCAAAAAGCATTTTATGTTTTAGGCCCAAGGAGAAGCGTGAAGGCCCAGATAGAGTGCTGTGCAATTACAATTACACGCGTCCCTCTATACTTAAATCTTCCTGACACGTGTCAGTCACCTCTCCTACTCGTCGTTTCTAGTTACTGGTAGCTTCTTCATCTAAATCTTTTCTCTAATCTCTTCCATGTCTCACTCTAGTTCAGTACTTGCTATATCTATTTTCCCATCAATATCAGTTTTGCAATTAAAAGAAAAAAAAAAGATTAATGTCAGATGCACAAGGAGCACAACCCAAGGGGTCTTTCACCGCCACCACCTATCATAATGCCACGGGTGTTGCCACAGAAGATCCACCGAGAATGTCCATAAGGTCTGACAAGGACGAGCCGGGGGTGCCGGTCAACAAGTTGGAGGATAAGGTCAAGGATGCGGCTGGCTTGGGTGGGCCCGTCTTTGGTGCTGGAGCAGATGATGGAAAACCCGATCTCGGTGTTGCCGGTATTGGCTAGACCACAAAGTTTCCTCTTGATTATATAGTAGAAAAGTGGTGTACTAAATAACTATTGACAAGTTAAGCTTTCTCCTCTCTTTGTAGAGGGGGTGATTTAGAGAGAGATTTTGTGAGAGGATTTTGTATATTATTAGCCGCATCTGATTTCAAAAAGGTAGCTATGTGGACTATGTAATATGTAATATGATGAGCTGAGGTGACCTTGTAATTATTACACTTTATTTTATTTTAATACAACAAATGTTGGAGGGCATCTTGCCCCTGATCTTCAAAAAAAAAAAAAAAATCCGCTAAAAAAAAAGCATTATTTACGAATTTGTGAATTTGCGCTGTAACCGACCGGATAGAGAAAATGGATTTGTGAACTTGTTAATATGATTAGCGAAGAGGAAAAGAGCATTTGATTTGTGAACTTGTCTGAATGACAGTGACAGGAAACAGGCTGATCAGGCCTTTGATCAATCACTTCAATTGGGCTTTCCTGAAATGAACATCAGAAATTGGGCTTTTCTGAATCGACATCAGAAATTGGGCTTTTTCACAAATTAACGGATTTATTATGTGTTTATAAGAATGTTATAAGAATTTGGTCAATTTCGAACGACAATGACAAATAGATGGGTCCAAACAAAAAAGTCTAATTTTAGACTCGATTTTTGATGCATTTCCGATTTGTGGTCTAAATTGTTCGAGAGAAACGGAGCGGAAATGTGGAGCAAAGCTTGGATGGGATCTGCATACACATTAAAAGTGTTTGGTGAGCACAACTCTAAAAGTATGTCGAATCGATTTTAAATGTCGAATTCAAACCATTTAAATCTATGTACTTCATTAATGATGCATACATATGCAAAATTTTGAAAGTTTCGAGTTTATTTGCAACAAAAGTCAAGCGGTCAAAGAAATGATAAAAATTGAATATATAAAAAAAATTATAAATTAACTTATAAAATATTTATTTCTTTGACCGACTGATCTTGTAGTAAATAAACTCGAAACTTTTATAATTTTCCATCTACATGCATCACTCATAAAATACATGAATTTGAACGGTTTGGATTCGAAATTTGAAGTCTATTCGATATACTTTTAGAGTTATGCTCACCAAACTCTTTTGGTGAGCACATCAGACTCTAACTTTGCTCTAAAAATGTGTGCTCTTGTCCGTCTTTTTTGAAATTAATAGAGCACAATGATACAAATTAATTACATTACTACTACTGTTATCATATCACAGTAGGGTATAATGTTATATTATTCCAACTCGCTGTTTTATCAAATAATATTTTCTTCTAAATAATACAAATTATATTATTTTAACTATTGTCTGAATAGATATAATTGACTGTTTTCTTTGATAATTTTCTATTGGACCAAGTGGAATGATCATCACAAATTTTTATGTCGGCCCTCAATTTTTAAAATTGAAACAAAATACAATTTTTATTATAGGCCTAAGATGAAGCGTCAGGGCCCAAACAGAGTGCTTTGCTATTACAATTACAATTATAATCACACGGGTTTCTTCATCCTTAAATCTGACAGACACGTGTCAGCCAACTCTCCCACGTGTTGGATTGCCCCCGATCATCCCTTAGCTAGTAGCTTATTCATATAAAATATTTCCCAATTTTCTTTCGTTCGATTTCTACAAATCAAATCTTACTCTAGTTCAACAGTTGAGGTTTCAGTACTTGCTATTTCTATTTTTCCATCAGTATCAGTTTTGCAGGTTAAAAAAAAAGAAAAAAAGAAAAGAAAAGATCAATGTCAGGTGCACAAGGAGCACAACCCAACGAGTCTCTCACCGCCACCACCTATCATACTGCACCGGGTTTTGGAGATGATAACATGTAGTCTTGACATCGTAGAACAAGACTGTAAAGTTTTACTTAAAATCTCCAAACAGATCGTGAGATATCATCTCTCAAAAATTGCCCGAACTGCTGAAGGAGTGCTTTTGAGTCCAACTTTGCATCTCTGGTTATCATAGAAAAACATCTTCAAAAATCATGAAAATTGACCGACATGTAGTCTTGATATCGTAGAACAAGACTGTGAAGTTTCATACAAAATCTCAAAACAGATCGTGAGATATCATCACTCAAAAATTAATTGCCGGAACTGCTGAAGGAATGCTTTTGAGTCAAACTCTGCATCTCTGGTTAACATAGGAAAATATCTTTAAAAATCATGGAAATTGACCAACATGTAATCTTGACATTGTACAACAAGACTGTGAAGTTTTATTTAAAATCGCCAAACAGATCATGAGATATCATCTCTCAAAATTTGTTCTAACTGCTGAAGGAGTGTTTTTGAGTCCAATTTTATATCTTTGGTTATCATAGAAAAACATCTTCAAAAATTATAAAAATTGGCTGACATGTAGTCTTGACATTGTAGAACAAGTCTTAAGATTCATACAAAATCTCTAAACAGATCGTGAGATATCATCACTCAAAAATTACCCGAATTGTTGAAGGAGTGCTTCTGAGTCCAACTTTGCATCTCTGGTTAACATAGGAAAACATCTTCAAAAACCATGACCGACATGTAGTCTTGACATCGTAGAACAAGATTGTGAAGTTTCATACAAAATATCTAAACAGATCGTGAGATATCATCACTCAAAATTGCCCGAACTGCTGAAGGAATGCTTCTGAGTCCAACTTTGCATATTTTGTTAACATAGAAAAACATCTTCAAAAATCATGAAAATTGACCGACATGTAGTCTTGACATCGTAGAACAAGACTGTGAAGTTTCATACAAAATCTCTAAATAGATCGTGAGATATCATCACTCAAAAATTACCTCGGCCATTTGAAAAAAGCAAAAAAATAAAAAATCGGACCGCAAATATTTTATACGGTCCGGAATTTTAAATCCGGACAGCAAATATTCTGTGCGGTTTGCGCATTTTTATAAATTTTGCTAAACCGTGGTTATTTATAATAAAATATATTTTTTTTGGGTAAAAATAAAAATCTCGGTACATGCATCACTCATAAAGTACATTGATTTGAATGGTTTGGATTTGAAATTTGAACTCGATCCGATATACTTTTAGAATTGTGCTTACCAAATTCTCTTAGTGAGCACATCACAACCTAGTTTTGATCTAGAAATGTGTGCTCTTGTTAGGGGTGTAAACGGTCGGATACGGATCGGATAATGGTCAAACCGTATCCGTATCCGTTATAACTTTTCGGATACGGATACGGATACGGATAGTCTCGGATACGGATACGGATCGGATGTTAAACGGATACGGATACGGATCGGATTTCGGATGGATACGGATACGGATATCAATATAATTCGGATAATTAAAAATAAAATACTAATGCACATTCTAGTAAAAAGTAATATCTAAATATAACTTTTTGCGACATTTAATATTTTTCATAAGTTCGTTGGTTACAAAACATATATCATGTTAACAAAATAATAGGTACTAATCATGTCATATTGTTCATCAAAATGTACCAATCTAAGCTGAATAACATTCTTTTTATCCATGTAGGATAAACAAAAACTAAAAATGTTTTAAATCATCTGCATCAACAATGCCAATTTCAGACTTCTTCTTCTGAACCAACATCTTCTGCTTCTACTTCTTCAACAAAATCATATATTGATGCTGTGTGGCCTATATATATAAATAATCAATCAGAAATATACATGTAGATATAGTTTAATAAATCAATTTACTAAAAAAAAGAAATCATAATTTATGTACACATTATTTTTGAACCAGCAACAAGTATAGTTCTTTTATTCTAATTAATTATACAATTAACATAATTTATACATACCACTGTTTTTTTTTATTTGGCACAAATCGAACCTTTTGGTTTTGTTCAGAAATCATGCCCTATTAATCAATCTTAGTTGATTTCGAGATGAACCAAGCTGTTAGAATTCAAATGGAGTAAATATTAAGATGGTTTACCTTTCGAAGCTTGTAGAAGAAGCAAAAGTGAGGTCACAGTAAAAGTAAAAAAAAAGGAAGGCTATAAGAAAACAAATATTAAAATATTATTTGTAGACCAAAAGTCTAAGGTTGTATACAGTAGAGAACCAAATTCAACCAATATTTGAAACCTTATTGTAATAGGCCGGTGGAGTTTGGGCCCAGTTGAGAAAATTCGAATATCCGAAATAAAGAAAATATCGGATACGGATAATTATCTGTATCCGGATCCGTATCCGACTTCATATTCGAAACCGTATCCGTATCCGTATCCGTTAAAAAAGTATCCGAATCCGGATCCGTATCCGAAAATATCCGTATCCGAATATCAAAATCCGCTATTTTTCGGATTCGGATCCGGATAAATCCGGATAATATCCGATCCGTTTACACCCCTAGCTCTTGTCCGTCTTTTTTGAAATTATTAGAGCACAATGATACAAATTACATTACTACTACTGTTATTATATCACATTATGGTATAATGTTATATTATTCCAACTCTCTGTTTTATCAAATAATATTTTCTTCTAAATAATACAAATTATATTATTTTGACTATTGTCTAGCTGTTTTCTTTGATAGTTTTTTATTGGACCAAGTTGAACGATCATCACAAATTTTTCTGTCGGCCCTCAATTTTTAAAATTGAAACAAAATACATTTTTTATTATAGGCCCAAGATGAAGCGTCAGGGCCCAAACAGAGTGCTTTTCTATTACAATTACAATTAGAATCACACGCGTTTCTTCATCCTTAAGTCTGACAGACACGTGTCAGTCAGCTCTCCCACGTGTTGGATTGCCCCTAGGGGTGTCAATGGTACCATTTTAGCCGTTTACCCGACCCGTATCGTATTCAATAAGGCGGGTATAGGTAATGTTTTTTTTTCGTTAGCTTATTGGGTATGGGTATGGGTAAGAATTTTTTTTCGTTAAATAAATAGGTAAGGGTATGGGTAATGACTATTTCGTACCCATTACCCTATAGGGTAATCATAAAATTCAAATATATATTCAATTCAATTTCCAACCCACTTAAATGTATATTTAATTCAATTTCTAACCCACTTAAATGTGTGTTCGTGTTTTTGAATTTTTATTATTTGTAAAAAATAATTTAGTTGGAATTGATTGCACATTTATTTTATTTTTTATTAGAAATGCAATTATATATGTGTTAAAATGAATGATTTTTTTATGTTTAATTTGTAAAATATAATAATACTAATTATTATACTAGTATTATCCGTTATTCACCCGCTACCGTTTCGTTACCCAATAATATTAACGGGTAAGGGTAGGGTAGGGTAAGATCAATTTTTAATGGGTATGGGTAGGGTATGGATAAGGTCAATTTTAATGGGTATGGGTATGAAAATGTCTCCACCCGACCTGTACCGTACCCATTGACACCCCTAATTGCCCCCAATCATCCCTTAGCTAGTAGTTTCTGCATATAAAATATTTCCCAATTTTCTTTCGTTCGATTTCTACAAATCAAATCTCACTCTAGTTCAACAGTTGAGGTTTCAGTACTTGCTATTTCTATTTTTCCATCAGTATCAGTTTTGTAGGTTACAAAAAAGAAAAAGAAAAAAAGAAGAAGATCAATGTCAGGTGCACAAGGAGCACAACCCAACGAGTCTCTCACCGCCACCACCTATCATACTGCACCGGGTTCTGCCACAGAAGACCCACCGAAGATGGCCATACGATCTGACAAGGACGAGCCGAGGGTGCCGGTCAACAAGTTGGACGATAAGGTCAATGATGTCACTAGTGGAAAAACACTAATCTAGATTGGTTATTTACTCATATTAAGATCAGACCTCGAGACGATCCTGATCCAGGTAATACAAATGCACAAATTAATCTGGATCGGTCAAATAGCCGCTACTAAAAGTTTGAATTAGAATCGGTTATATGTAACAACTGATCCAAATTAGTACCATTAGGATCGGTTATTACAAAGTAGACCAGTTTTAATGATTTGAATATGTCATTTAAGATTCTACGCTTGTAGTAAATCAAACTTATCTTTAATGTTCGCGCTTGATCGTTTTCCTGACGTACATTGTCAAATTAAAAATAACAAGTGTTAGGGGACCTAGCATGAAATAAAAAATTTGATTCTATTAAGGATTACTTCTCGGACTTTCTTGAAATAAATTATGTATTGAAGAAATAACTTAATTTTTAAATTGAGACAAAATATTATGAATAAGACTGAACGTTGAAATTTTTTAAGGTCAATAAAGTAATTAGTTTCATATATTCAATTATATGTACCACGCTGAATTAATTTCATATAATTAATTGACGAAGAATTATAAGTAAAAAATGAATAAATTTCAGTCATACGATTAAATTTGATGATAATTAATATTTCATCCAACTATTAAAATATATTGATGAATTTATTTGTTCTGTCTTAGAAATTTTAAAAACTCAAATCCCTTCTAGCTATGATATCAATTAGCAAAGTCCTACTTTTACATCCAAATTTGCTGAGACTAGCTGTGGTTTTCATCCCGGGGTTGGATTTATTTATTTAACTATTGATGTCTTGAAAGAAAATTAAAATACAAAATAGTTTTAAAATAATTTTGGAACTAATTAAAAAAACTAATAATAAATAACCATCAATTTGAAGTGCAACGACTATCTGAACCAATAGCTAGCAGCCTTCCTTTCTTATATAAAAACCAGCCTTCTTGCCACCAGACAATTCTTTATAAAAACTATTATATTTCATTTGTTTCATCAATGAAATAGGAGGGTTATGGAATCCTATTGCAAGAAGAGAGTTGATGGTGAGCAATTAAGAAATACAAAACAAAACAAAACAGAGACAAAGTAAAACTTAAACTTAAACTTAGATGAGATGGAAAACAAAACAAACAAAACAAAACAAAACCTCCGTAAACAGAAATAAATAATAGAAATAGATAGAATAAAAAATAAAATTGCAAAGTTGTAGAGAATAGGAAGGCTGAGCAGGCAAGGTAGCATGGCAACGAGGCAGCGTGACAACAACGTTTTCACGCCGGAGAATGACGAGGAGGCACTGAAGTGGGTATCAGTTGAGAAGTTGCCACCTCCTGCCATATGTACAAAATTAGACATTGTTGTACTCTTCTTATTACTGTGCTTCACTGGAGGATCAGGTATTAGTCAACTGTTAATACTTCCCTTCAAACTGGTTCGCTAATTTCGTGAGTGCCAAGGAATTTTTTGATTCTAGGAGATATCACACAACATAGTTCCTGAGAAAGATGGCCCATGAGAGTCAAAAGGAGATTATTTTTGCATAATATGACTTCTTAGCTGGTCAGGAGAAGGTATGAGAACAATACTGCTAAAACGAATCATCAAGTTTCTCAAATCGAAATATTTCTAATTTCATTATCAAAATTGATCACCTGACACCATATATCAAACATTTTGGCTCTATCTGCCAGTACTTCCATGAAATATCATGCTGGCTAGTTGTTGTACTGGTCAAGTAATTTTACCAGTCTTATCTGGTACCCATATGAATATCAGTACTGGTACAAAAAATCAGCCTGTACTGTAATGTTTCTGGTCATGTTTGCTTGTGCTACTCAGGTTAAGTTTTGGAACCTATACACCATCAAGTACTGATATTTTTTTTGTAGTAGTGTGTGATACCTACTCTGCAATCCATCCTTTTTATAATATACACATTTGTTTTTATTAGAATGTTTTATCTTCCGAAAGGACGTTTTTGTTGAAATTTTATAGAAGAAGAGAAAAAAAAAATTGGATTGGGAAGTCGGTTAATCACAAAATAAAAAAAATGTAGTTGTTAATAGCCCATGCTCATCCAATGAGGAATAGAAGAGACGAATAGAGATTGAATGCACTAACAGAGTAGCTTGACATAAAAATCTCAAGTCTTTTTTGCATTATTGTAGAATAACATATTTTATGTGGCATTCACAGAGTTACAATCTGTGCAGGATAGGAATACAAAACAAATTGTTGGTATTTGGTAGTAAAGGCAAAGTAGATAGGTTTTGGATCGGGACACATTCCGAGAGATGAATTCGAATCGCGAAGCAATCTCGAGCGACGAATTCGAATCGGATGATCTCGATCCGAAACCCAAAAATTGGGTTACGGATCCGGACCCCTCTGCAATCCGTCCTTTTTATAATATACACATTTGTTTTTATTAGAATGTTTTATTATAAGAAGAGAGAATATTTTTTTGGATTGTGAAGTGGGTTTCTCACCAAACCCAAAACATAGTGTTCTTAATAGAGCCGTTGTTAATGACCCATGCCCATCCCTGCATTGAGAATTATTAATTTAGTTTTGTCCTGTCCTGTGAGAAGCACTTTATATATTCCCTCTTGATTCATGAAGAGAGGACCCTTGTCCTTTTATTTTATGTCATTCGGTTACCTATGCAATCCTTCCTTTTTCTAATATACACATTTGTTTTTATTATAATGTTTTATCTTCCAAAAGGATGTCTTGGTAGAACTTATACATCGATCACTTGCTGTCACAAACTAAAATTACTTTAATATAAACAATGAAATTTTACAGAAGAACGAGAGAAATTTTTTGGACTGGGAAGTGGGTTTCTCACCAACCCCAAAACATAGTGTTCTTAATAGAGCAGTTGTTAATAGCCCATGACCATCCCTGAATTGAGAATTATTAATTTAGTTTTTCAGCATCCAATGAGGAAGCAACAGAGCCCGTTTCATTTATCTGTGTTCACATCCGCATGGTACTTTGTGCTAAAGCTGTCAATTAGTGCTTACTTTACACAAAGGTGCTAATATTTATTTTCTGATACAAGTTTTTGAGTTCAATTATTCATACATCTTTTGAGTAATATCTTTCGAGTAAAATTGAGTAACGTATCATGTGGCAGCCAATATTTGAGTAATATGTGGCAAGTACATGTTATATGTTGAGTAATATCTTTTGAGTAAATTTGGTTCGCAAGTACATACTCATATGGAGATCATATTGAACTCAAATATTGAGCCATTGTACGGAGGCCCTCTATGCTATGCATAGTACCGTAGCCAATTCCTATATATATATATAGAGAGAGAGAGAGAGATGAGCTACGGTGAGTTACGATGTAAAACGCGTTTCTACTGTACGCCGTATTTTCATTTTGAAAGTTCAAACGACCAATCCGAACCGTTAGATGTGATCTCCATATTGAAATGTGCTTGGAGACCAAATTTTACATTTTTTGAAATTTGTTTACTATTTATTAAGCAATTTTGAAAACTGCTGTTTTGCTATAAACAGTAAAAATTTCTAGACCATCGGATCAGCGATTTTCAAAATTGCTTAATAAATAGTAAAAAAATTTAAAAAAAATATAAAATTTGGTCTCCAAGGACATTTCAATATGGAGATCATGTTGAGCGGTTCGGATCGGTTGTTTGAATTTTTAAATCACAAAATATGAGTGTGAAGTAAAATAGTCGCTTTACTTCGCAACTCATCGTAGTCCATCTCTCTCTCTCTATATATATATATACAAGTATCATACCCGTGCGTTGCAACGGAGACATATTATAAGAAACAAATATATCAATAAAAAATAATAATTACTAAAAATCAAGACACATGTTAATAAAAAATTTATATGATTCTGTATTTTTAATTAACTTTAATCGTGAAATTTTAAAACAATTTGATGATGTGATGATTCTTTATTTTTAAGTACCAATGATATCAAATAATAGCTCGATTCGAATCTAATATCAAATATCATACAAACAATTCAATATCGACATATAATATGATATCAAAAAATATAAATAAAAAGTGTTATCGTGTGTATGTCTATGATATAGACACACACACACATATTATAAGAGAAATATATATTCACACACACGTTCCAATTTATATTCTTTTTTGTTTCCAATTTATATTATTCTCCTTCTTTGTTTCCAATTTAGAATATATACACACACATACATTGATATATTATATATTGAAAATATATTCTAAATTGCCGACACCAATATGTATAGAAACAAAGAAAGAGAAATAAGAAAAAAAATTGATTTCCATTGTGATCCGTATAGAAACGAAGAAGAAGTAAGGAAACAAAGAAATAAGAAAATGGAATGTGGAGTCTTCTCAATTGAAGAAGAGATATATGGAAACAAAGAAATAAGGAAACAGATAAATATATCGCTAAATTTCAGAATTTGTTCAATTTTAATTGTAACGTATCATGTAACAGCACATGTAATGAGTATGTTTTTAACTAAATTTAGACTTCTATACATAAAACAGATGTATTTAATCAAAAGAAGCCAAATTATGTAATTGGAGGGCTGAGATCAAATCCGAAGTTTCATTTTTTAATTGTAGCCGTTGACGGATTGGACACCCAACTTGTCTGGTTTTTAGTACAACACTTAAACCGGCTAAGAAATTGTTCAATCCCCTTTAAAAAATTTGTGCTCAACTCCAAGAAAAAAGAACTGTAAGATGACATAAGGGTTATGAAAACTGATATAGGGATTGAAACAAAAACTGGTAGAAGTGTTTTGACAAATACTGGTAGAAGTGTTTTGACAAATTGCAGTCAAAGATTTTACAAAATATCCTTTCTTGTTTATTTCAGGATTGATTTTGTTCGTATGAGGTTTATATATATTTTTTTATTGATTGTTGGTACAATGTTAAGGGCTTTAAGGCAGAAGTGATGACATCAATTTCAAGTTCATTGATCTCATACGCAAGCAAAGCTGAGCAAATAATATGAGAACAGAATAATGAAATGAGCAAGGGATGTATTGGACTTCATCTTAGCTGTGTTCTTGATGGATCTTTTTTTTTTTATATAAAATTCTAATGTATCTATATGTATAACAATTAGGTTTAGTTTTGTAGGTTTGGGTAGGTTGTAATTTAGAGCTTATGGTTGTTTGGATATGTTTCATTTAAGGAGATATTTATTCATGATGGATTTAGAATTTTATCAAGTTTATGCTATTAAATATTGCAAAATATTTGTCAATTGGTGAGGGATACTTTTTATTAGGGTAATTTGGGGATTTTTCTTTATAATATGTAATTCAGTAATAAATTTTGTAATGTAATAAAGAGTGTGGATTTGATTAGTGTTATTTTTTTTTTTTAATCTTTTGATTACTTCACTTCTCAATTTGTGAATATCCTGCTTATCATGATTCAAATTGTTTTTGTGATAATATGTATTGTTTGTGCAGCTGTGTGTGCATGGAAAATTACAGATAATTTGTTATTTCTATAAATTGAATAGAAACACACTCAATTGAACTTGCAAATTGTCTTCTCAAAATATTAGTCTACCAACCATGAACATTATTGATTGATATAAAATGGTACAATAAAGTTTGAATTTGAATATAAATAAATAGAAATAAAATCTATTGATACAGTTGTACCAACCGCAATTTGGTACAACCAACATCAATTACATTTATGTGTGCATGATAAAAATATATTTGCAATCCACAATATTTAAGTTCTAATCCTAAATCATATAGAGTGTTGTCCAATTCTTGTTGTAACTAAGACAAACGGAGGTAGTTCACATTTCTTGCTGGCTTCTATCCTGGGTCGATCCTGAAGCGTCTATCAATGAAAATGGAAAGGCAGAGCAGGTCTCACTTTGATCCTTCCTCTGGTAGCCTTTTATGCCTTCCTGTCTATCCGAACTACTCCCTTCCCATTAATTAGTGGCCCCACTCCACCTAAAATATTCATTTCCACTCTCGTTAAATAAAAAATAAACATTGAAAGTCTTCTCCACACCACTTCTCCTCGGAACTCTACACATTCTCACATTCACCACTCAGATCTAAGGTTCTTTCCTAATAGCCTCTTCAAAGAAATCTACAGAGCAAAATGGCAGGGAATTTGATAACCTCTCTGCTCTCTCTAGCCACCAATATGCTCCCCTCAATTAGAGCCTCTGTGCAGGCTCCTTCTTCCTCTTCCTCAAATTCTAATAACTCCGAAAGGGGGCGTGCTCGAGCTTTTGAGGAGGATCTGGAGAGGCTGATGCGAACTCTGGAGCGGATCAAGACTACACTGTACGATACTGAGGAGAGGGAGATCAGAGACCGTTCTGTAAAGCTATGGCTCAAGGAGCTGAAGAAGGTCGCTTATGATGCCGAGGATGTGCTCAGCGAGTACCGGTATGAGGTCACCCGTATCCAACTAGAGGCAAGAAAGGCTTCTGAAGTCTCAGGTTCTCACAAGAAGAAGAAAATGGAGGTTAGTACCTCGTGCATATAGATATTAAAAATTATCTTACTTGTGCAAATGTTATTTTTCTTCTAAAAGTTAATAGAGGATGCTTGAATTTTTTATTTATTTTTTAGCTAGATTGGTATTCACCGGAATGTATGGTCACTTGTTATATTATCAGCTTTTCCAATCTAACATCATAGTGATCACATAATATAATACAGGTCCAATCTAATTATCATTTTTAAGTTAACAAATATTGAAATTTGGCATACTTTATAATATATACATTTCTTTCTGGACAGTACATTGAGTACATTGTTCAAATTCCGGATGACATGGTTGATCGGCTTAACAAAATAAGAAGTCGATTTGATGAAATTGCGAAGGATCGTGAGGCTCTCCAATTAAGGGAGAGTGATGGGGCGAGGCGTCCGAACAATAAACTTTTACAACCCCCAACGGGTCACATGGTAGATGAGGCAAGCATTTTTGGGAGAGATGCTGAAATAGAGGAGGTAATCAATTTGTTACTATCTGAAAAAGAAAAGCCCTTTTCGGTCATTTCGATTATTGGAAAAGGTGGTCTCGGAAAAACCACCATTGCCCAACTGGTCTACAAAGATGAGAGGGTAACCCGGTGCTTTGATTTATGTGGGTGGGTATGTGTCTCTGAAGAATTTGATGTTGGGAGACTCACTACAGCAACCATTGAATCAGTCCCCAAAATCAATTACAATTTGAGTGAGTTTTCATTACAAGGGAAGCTTGCAGAAACTGTGAAGGGAAAAAGAATACTCCTTGTTTTAGATGACCTGTGGAACGAGAATCAAAGTCTTTGGGAGTTGTTCCTGGTTCCTTTTAAAGAAGCAAAGGTTGTTAGTATTCTTGTTACAACAAGAAATAAAAAGGTTGCAAAGGTCATGCAAACAACGACCTATTTTAGTCCTACTAACTTGCCTGAAGATTCATGCTGGCAGTTGTTTCAGCATTATGCATTTAGTGGTGCAAATTACACTGGGCAAACACTCTTCTTGAAGAGAAAAATGGGAAGGGAGATATTGAGAAAGTGCGACGGGTTGCCATTGGCTGTGAAGTTGATTGCAAGTCTCCTTAGGCATGAAACAAATGAAGAGGATTGGAGAGAGATTTTAGAAAGTGATATTTGGGAATTAAATTCATCGAATGATATATTCCCAGCACTTCAGATCAGCTATGATCATTTACCTCCCCACCTTAAGCCGTGTTTTTTGTTTTGCTCTATGTACCCAAAAGATTACTTATTAGAAAAGATGGATTTGATAGAATTATGGATCTCTCATGGCTACATTGAGTCCAAGGGCAAAAGAAGAATCACAGAAATTGGTGTTGAATATTATGAGTTAAAACAGAGGTCCTTTGTTGATGATTTTTCAATTGGAGCTCTAGAAGGTTGTAAGTTGCACGATATAATCCATGATCTTGCTCGACTTAATTCTGAGAATGAACATTATTCGGTAGAGATCAATCAACCACTTGATATTCAAAAGGAAAACGTTCCGCAAGAAGCATGTCATTTATATGTAGGTGGTTTCTCTGGATATGTAAATCAAGTTCTCCAACAAAATCTGGTGGGTTTAAGAACTCTTTCTATCAAAATGAGAAAATGCAACGGAGATTTAGAGCACAAGTATTGTATAAACAATACCGAGGCAATGGATCTAAATTCAAGGTTGTCAGAATGTTATGAAGAATGTTTCATAGATTTTCAAATATGTAACCTCACAAAATTTGAAGCACTCAGGGTATTGGAATTGAAAGGGTTTAATTTGACAAGAATTCTTGATTCCATTTCCGAGTTGAAACATCTAGTTCATCTTGATATTAAGTGTCGATATCTTAAAACATTGCCATTATCTATTGGCCTCCTTTACAATCTACAGACTTTAATTCTCGATTGCTATTCCCTTGAATATCTACCTGAAAGTATTGGTTCACTTATTAACTTGCGGAGATTAATTATGGAATACGGTCGTCTTTTGGATTATCTCCCGCATGGGCTTGTTAATTTTCCAGCAATAAAGACAATGCAAGCATTGTTGAAAGTTACAAATGTAGTTTGGTTAAACGATATGACGGACCTTGAAGGAAATCTCACTATTTGTGGAGTGAGTAATTTAAAAGATGCCCAGTGTGCTAACATGAGAAATAAGTGCAAACTTGAATCTTTTAATATAAACTGTGATCCTAATTACGTGGGTTGGTTTGTTAACCCAGCGAAATCCAACCTGGAAATAATCCTCGGACCAGAAATAAATGCTGATTTTTCTTGGTTAGAATCCCTCCAGCCACATCCTAACCTCAAAAAACTTGCAGTAGGATGTTATTCTTCTGCCACAGTGCCGAGATGGATGTGTGATCCATGTTCCTTGCAATCAATTAAAAAAATCTTGTTAGATGAATGTGACAAGATTCAATCTCTTCCATTCAACAGTCTTCACACTCTCAAGCACCTCATCATTCGTGATTGTCATGGTTTCCGAGTTCTACAGCTAGAGCAGCTGTCCTCCCAGCTTGAGAAATTGAAGATTTTTGGTTGTCGCTGCCTTGAGTTGATTACTGGACTGGGGAATCTGGATATGTTGGCTACACTCAAAATTTACGAGTGTAAAGTCCTGAAATCAATAACAATGGATGGACTACAGTTGGTGGAATCTACTGAGCCAATTGGTGATTCCTCTCATGGAAAGCCACATATCGGCCGACAGAGCATTTCAACACTTACAAGGTTGGAAATCGAAGATTGTAAATTGCTTTGTGTTCTGCCAGATGGATTGATTCCATCAATTGAGACTGCCCTGACAGAGCCATTCATCACTTATGTCCATGTTCATCGCTGCGGTTGCACTGACATTAAAATTGGGGATCTACATAGCTACTATAAATCAAATCAGGTTCATAAATTTTACTATTATTATAATTATTATTATTTTAATATTTAGATTTTAGACCACTGAACTTTTTTGCTTTTATGTAACCGTAAGCCTTGGTATGATTTGTTGACTAATCAAGCTGCAAAATTATCTGTTTCGACAAATAAACATTTCATATTTATATTACTTGTTTGTTGCTGCTACAAAATTAAGCTCTTGTCCAACTTTTTTTCAGCGTTCTATTCGATGATGTCTTCTTTTGGCCCACAAGGAACATTTAGGAGTCCCCTCGAAGACCCTCGATAGAAATAAATTTACTATTTGATTTATTACATGTTTTGTAATACACAGAAAGAATTTCCTTTTCTCATGGGGATTCATTTTAATCGATTTTTTTTTCTATACTTTTTTTTTTTGGGTTAATTTTCTATTTATCCTTAAAGACTTCTTCAGTTTCTTATTTACCCCTACAATCTTTATAATATTTAGTATATCCCTCAACTATCTTGACATTTTTTTCATTTACCCATATAGCTAAAAATCTATAGTTAAACCTTGTCATAATTTTTATTTTCCTATTATACCCTTCTCTTTTATTTCATCTCTTTTATACTGACAAGCTTAAAAATGCTCACTGAATCATGTTGGCAGTCAGCTTCAGGATTTGAGAAGGTAAAGTTCATGATGAATTATCTTGGTTAGTGTCGGTGTCGTGTGCTTGCATTTTTCATTTTTTTTACTGAGTTACATTCTTCGTGAGTAACTAGTATCTGTCAGGTGTTGGGTGTCATGCCAAAGTGGCTTATCAGTTCCACACCATGAGAGAAAAAAGGTTTGAGTTGTTCTACCATCTGGTAATATGGATTTTTATTTCCACCTCAAGTTTGCCACTGTTACTTGTTGTGTAAGTGTGATGGTCCAAAATGTTCTCTGTTGAATTTCTAAGTAATAGATTTACTGACACAAGCTATAAGATGAATAAACTAATTCTCTTATTGTTTCAAAACCGGAAGTTAATTGAATAAACTAAACTATGCAAAAGAATGTGCTAGAAATGTACCAGTTCAACCAAGGAGTAGTACACATTCATATTTATCATAGGCATTTCATCAAACACGTGCCGGAGAAGTTGTGTGTGTGTGTGTCTCTGCATGCACGTGCACGTGATTTTGCCTTCATCTTTATACATATATCATTAAAAGAACAAAAATAAAAAGTTTATTGGATGGATCTTTGATTAGATTGGTACCAATAGCTCACTTCTCAATGAATGTAAACTAAGCTCATTATTTGGTCGGCACCAGACGATGCATCAGGAAGCAATATGTAAATTGTTTTTACCTGGTCTGGAAAATTAGATGAAAACTCAAATGGGTTCTTAATTAGCTCCAAGCTTAATAATATACTCCTCTCTCCTTAGCGCCCTTCTTTTTTTACATCATTAAAACAACATAGAAGAGATATGCCAAACTGTTGTGCGACACTCTACAGTTGGAACTTTGTACGCTTCACAGAAGTGGATGTACGATCATAGTAGAAAATATCGGCCGATACTGATACGGATCGGCCAATACATATCGGTATCAGCGTACCCCGATCCGATCCTGAGCCGATCCTCACGTAGCAAATCATAAAGAAAAAGAAAATAAAAACCCTGATCCTGAGCTGATCCTGAGCCGATACCAATCCGATACCCTGATCCTATATCGGTATCGGCCGGGACCGATCCTGATCCCGATAATTCCTACTGTGTGTACGATTATGGATCCGTATCAAACCCAAACGCTCGCTTTATTCTCAGATCCAAATAGACTTCTTTAATTTTTTGAAATCTGGCTTTGAAAATAGCAATTACCACTTATCCAGGCAAGCAGAGTAACTACTCTGCTTTCTCATTGCCTTTGTTGCCTTTCTCACAGATACCAACAAAAAAATGTATTTTTCTCACATTGCACTTGAAATCTCGTATTTCATCTGCTAATCTTTATGACGCTTATTATGTGTCCATTGCACTGGAGAGGTCGCACAACAATTCAACCTTTCTTTTCTCTTTGTTGCTGTACCAATTTTTTAGTTTGTCAAAGGATCAAGATAAAAAAGAAGGGTATAATGGGAAAATATTTTTTTTGACAAGACTTAACTATTGATTTTTATATATATGGGTAAATAGAAAAAAAAAAGTAAAGAAATTCAAGGGATATATTAAATGAGGAGGGTTCAAATGCACCCAAATTTTTGTGCACCCAAATACACCCTATCCTTTTTCTCCATTTTCAAAGTCTGAATAGTCAATCCGAACCGTTAGATGCGATCTACATATTAAGATGTGCTTGGAGACCAAATTTTACATTTTTTGGAATTTTTTTACTATTTATTAAGCCACTTTGAAAAATCGCTGATCCAATGGTCTAGAAAATGTAAAATCAGCGATTTTCAAAGTGGCTTAATAAATAGTAAAAAAATTCCAAAAAATGTAAAATTTGGTCTCCAAGCACATCTTAATATCTAGATGGCATCTAACGGTTCGGATTGACTATTCAGAGTTTGAAAATGGAGAGAAAGGATTTAAAAAATTGGGTGCATTTGGGTGCATTTGAACCCTCCCTCATATTAAATATAACAAAGAGTACAAGGGTAAATAAGAAATTGTAAAAAACAATTAAGCAAGCCAACAGTCAATTTTTGTATTACCCAATTTTTTGTCGTTATGCTTATCTCTACTATTTTTTTTTCTTTAGCCAATATATTTGTGTTGTGTATGGTAATTGGCAGTATTAATTAAAACGAACCTTTTGAAGGAATAAAACCTACTAAGCTGATCTTTTTGAGTGGAAAACAAATCTTTGGTACCCTTTTTGTTATCACACTGCAAAATTTTCGCATCTTATCTATAGCATTGTCCATCTCAGTCATAATGACTTCTCAAGTTTGTAGTTTTGGCTGTACCATTTCTACATTTTTGCAGAACAACTCCTGCCACGAAAGATGTTACACAATTTAGAACAAGGTTGCTTATCCTACAGTGGCAACATATATAGGCCAATCACAACAATCAAATTGGAAAATAAAAGGAAAATAATCTAATCCTACATATGGTAAGGAGTCTCCTCAAATATCTTTCAGACTAACAATTAGTGCTAATCAAATGAGATTGTCTGTTTTGGCTATGATTTTTTTTCCATCTTTTCCAAGATGTGCCCTATATTAGTGTTATATACTTTTATCAATATATCTGTTGACGGCATTTGTCATCAATCATAAAAAATATATATATATATATATTGGTGTTATATATTGAAATAGCTGGTGCTTTACCAAATTACATTTGTTTCCATATAAAAACATTTTCAAATAAAATTATTTCATTTTTTTTCAATAAAAACATTTGATTCTACATAAAAACCATTTTTTCCATCTTTTACGAGATTTCAATTAATATAGGCAGGACAATAGATAACCTGGCATGAGATTTTAATTATGTAGACAAAATCTAAAATTTTATCGGTTCTAAACGACTGCAAATTATTTTCGGTTTTTTTAGTTAGGAAATATATATATTTTTGTAGTATTAGGTATTTTTGGTTCCTTCTGTTATACAATTAATCCATTACCCTGTATTATTTTTTATATTATTTAAAAGTAAAAATACTGTATTTATGTATACCTGCTATATGATCTCTTAAGCCCAGTCCATCAACACGTTTTCTGAATTTACTCATTGTGATTTTGGAGCAAAGATCTTCTGAGATTTAATCTTTACAAAAGAAATATGTTGCGGGTGAAATGTAGAGAGAAACCGGGTCAAAAAGTTGATCACTACATAGATCTTGTATGATACCGTCATAGGAAACCAAAAATTGAGGAGCGAGAACTAGTGGGTCCCATGTAGTTTCTGCACTCCTACAGCAACAGGGATCAGTTTGTGGCTGCATTTCTACAACTATTTGCGTTCAAGTTGATATTTAGTTTGATTACTCATCCGCAGCATAATAATAATGCGGCTTTAATTAGTGGCAAAATAGTTGCAATAAAGTTTTAAATGCTTAAAGGTATGCACTTCTTCACAAAGCCCTTGAAATTATATAACTTGTATTATTTAAGTACCGTATTCATTAGTATATCTATATTTTAAAGGTGTATATTTCATTACACATGCATATATCGATTTGAGATAAATTTTCTTTAGAATATATATGAGATATGTTTCATTCAACTATTTCAGTAGTCAAATATTTTTTTGTGAATTAGACACTTAAAATACATGTAATTGTGTTATATTGAATATAAAAAAAAGAATACACGTTTTTGTGCTATAATATTCCATCATATTATAGGAAAGAATATATTTTCACAATAATTATATTTTTTTTATATTACACTGATAAAATAGTAAAATAATCTTCGTTTGCTAGCTAGCAAAATTTATTCCTATTCTTTGTTGAGGGTTCAAATGCCTCCACTTTTTGTGCCTCCATTATGCCTCTATTTTTAAAATCTTTAATAACTCAAAATCTAAAATTTAAGAGTCAAATTTTTTTAAGTGATATATGTGCATCCTCTTTTTTTAGCTAATTAAAATTTTGAAAATGGATCAATTTCTTGTGTACCCTCAAGACTTCAGTACAATTATGTTTACCCATAACTATTTCAATACTTTTTTTGTTTGTCCTTGCACTTAGCTCGCACACATTAAAATTTATATTTTTGATTATACCCCTCCTACGCTTCCTTCCTCTTTGACTCGGTAGAATTAATTAATGAATTAAATTTCCCTTGTTTAGAGCGCATATTGGATTTGTAATATATATATATTTGCTTCTGTCTCTGGCAGCGAATAACATTTTACAAAATATTTTGAAAAGGAGGTTAGGTTTTCTTGGTTGAATTGAATACATGTTTCTTTTGTGATTATTCTCATAAAATACTCCTGATAGTGTTATTGACGGTAATTTTAATTGAACAATTTTAAATCAGTCTTGCCACAATCACAAAATAGGCAACACTTTTTTAGATTAACAAACAGATATCTCAGTATTAATTTCTAGAGGATTCTAATGCCTCATGTCTTTCATATCTCATCATACCTCATATGTTATATCTTCATTTTTAAAGTCTAAATTATCGATCCAAACCATTCAACGTGATATCCATACTAAAATATGATTAGGGATGAAATTTTATATTTTTTTGAAGCTTTTTTTACTATTTTTGAAGATAGATAGAAAATCACTGTTTTTTGAACGGTTCAAAAACAGTGATTTTGTACCTATCTTAAAAAATAGTAAAAAAATTGCAAAAAATTGCAAAAAAATATAAAATTTCATCTACATGCATATTTTAGTATAAATATTATGTTAAACGGTTTGGATCGGAAAATTGAACTTTGAAAAAGAAAGTATGAAATATGAAGTATGATGAGGTATGAAAAAGATGGGGCATTGGAACCTCCTCTAATTTCTAATAGCATATAATATATATAGATGAGCCAAAGTAAAAATAATTTTCCAGTCTATGATTCATTTCATTCTTTCTTACACTATAATATTATATCATTGATCTGCCATGTAACTTTTCTATTTAGTATTTAATGTTGTGTCAGATATACTGGGGCTTCCGCTGTTCCACATAATAAACAAATAGAAATAATAAAAGATTTTGGAAAGTAATATTTTTTTTTTCCTAATGATTTTTGTCATACAATTTTTTTATTTAGTTCGGTACTCGTGAGAAAAAAAAATTAACATTGAAGAGAAGCTTGCGAGCCTTTTTCATGACTAAAATAAATTGAAACAAATTATATATATCCTCATGTAATTTATACATCTTTTTGCATTTCATAGGAAATAATTCTGTATTTTTGTTTTTTGTTTTGTTTTTTTTTTAATTTTTTGCTGCGACTTTGACATACACACAACTGACATTTTGGTTTATTTTTAAGTCATTCCTTTCAATTGAACTAATGCAGCCGAAGAAAAATATACAAATATTGGCAACCAATTCAGTTAGATTGAAAAAAACAATAGTAAGCCAAATATGTAAATAGATATTTCTTTACCTCTAGCAGAATTCTATTTTTATTACCCAGAGAAATTCTATCTTTGAAGTAACCAGTTGACTGACATTGATTTTTAAATTGACTTAGAAAGAAAAAGTAGCAAGAAAGAAGGCCTCTGATGCTGACAGCGGGCACTTTCTTTGAATGAGCAGCAAACAACTGCATGTGAGTGTCTGATCAAGTTGATACAAAAGACGAAGACTCGAGTCAAAAAGTAGAAATTAAGTTCAACAAGTAAAGGACAATTATTGATGCTTGGCTCCCCCGAATTGAAGTTCTTTGCTGCTCAGACACTCACATGCAGTTGTTTGCTGCTCATTCAGACACTCACATGCAGTTGTTTGCTGCTCATTAATTTACTTGTTGTAAAAATTAATTTTACAACTTGATCAGACATTAATTTTTACAACATGCAGTTGTTTAAATGTCTACATGCAGCAAACAACTGCATGTAGACATTAATTTCTACAAGTTAATTTTTACAACATGCACTTTCTTTGAATGAGCAGCAAACAACTTAATTTTTACAACATTAATTTACTTGTTCAACTTAATTTCTACTTAATTTTTACAACATTAATTTTTTTCGAAATCTGTGAAAACGGTTCAGAGCAAAATGACAATTTGGTTCAAAAAAAAATATTTCGGACCAAAATGACATCTCGTTCTTATGGTTTTTGTAAAAACCAAAGCAACCAAGTTGGTTCGGTAAAATGTATTTTTTTTTATTTGTGGTTTCTAAAAAAATATTCTTAATATAACCTGTTTTATTTGATTTAAGGCTCGTACATTTTTAAGAAATCAATATTCTTCATTAACATTTTGGGAATTGGATTATTCATGATATTGTTAGACATTTTCAATTAACATTTGATGAGTTAATCTAAACTTTTAGTGAAAAATTGGTTTCAAAATAATTTACAAAATAATTTTTGATGAGTAAATGTTGAAAGTCAAATCACCTAACTAATTAATATTTAGAAGAAATCTCCATCTGAATTTTGAATCTGTGATCTTGCATTTAGAGAGCATTATATTTGCCATTAAACTTTTAAAGGCAAGTAATATTTAATTGTTATGTTTCAAAATTATTAGTTTTTCTATGGTATAAAAAAATATTCAATTAATCCCTTGTTAATAAATTCTCATCTTTTAAAAAACAATACATCCACATTTCCACACCTTCAAAATATATTTAATTCATACAAATGTGATGCAAATGTGATGAACTTAATTAATGCAGATCTGATGATCAGGCGGCAGTAGCAATGTGCTCTCTCAAGCTTCAATCCAACTCAATCAGCAAGTTCTTTGAAAATATAAAATTAATCACAAATAAAAGTGCCAGCTTAGTCTTCTCAGGTCAACAAATAAAAAGTTTTCTTTAAAAACGTAAATTTAATCAGTTACTTTAGCTAACTTATAATCGTCTTGCTAGTCAAAATATAAAATTAATCACATTTGGGTACTTTTGTTGTTCTTGTTTTTCATATATAACAACTGGCCATTCTCGTTAAATAAGAGAGCTTTTTGTCACAATTAGTAAGAAGGAGCGAAGGGCTTTTCTCAAAGAAAAAGAAGAGAGCTTTCGTAAAGGTATTAATTAGTGACCCCATTCCACCTAAAATATTCATTCCCATTCTCGTTAAATAAAAAATAAACATTGACTGCTGTACAAAGTCTTCTCCACACCACATCTCCTTTCTTAGAACTCAACACTCTGGTGCTCATTACTCTACACACATTTCTCACATTCACCACTCAGATCTAAGGTCCTTTCCTAATAGCCTCTTCAAAGAAATCTACAGAGCAAAATGGCAGGGTATTTGATAACCTCTCTGCTCTCTCTAGCCACCGATTTGCTCCCTTCAATTAGAGCCTCTGTGCAGGCTCCTTCTTCCTCTTCATCAAATTCTAATAACTCTGAAAGCGGGCGTGCTCGAGCTTTTGAGGAGGCTCTGGAGAGGCTTATGCGAATTCTGAAGCGGATTAAGGCCACATTGTACGATGCTGAGGAGAGGGAGATCAGAGACCGTTCTGTAAAGCTATGGCTCAAGGAGCTAAAGAAGGTCGCTTATGATGCCGAGGATGTGCTCGGCGAGTACCGGTATGAGGTCACCCGTGTCCAACTAGAGGCAAGAAAGGCTTCTGAAGCTTCGGGTTCTCACAAGAGAAAGAAGATGAAGGTTAGTACCTCGTGCATATAGATATTAAAAATTATCTTACTCGTGCAAGTGTTATTATTCTTGTTGTGTGGTACTAAAACTTAGTAGAGGATGTTTCAATTTTTTATTTATTTTTTAGCTAGATTGGTATCCACCTAGGGGTGAAAACGGATTTGGATTATCCGTTCCGAATTCGCTCCGTATACGTAGGGGTGTTCAAACGGTCGGTTCGGTTTAAACCGAACTAAAATAACCAAACCGAACTTAAAACCGAAGTTTGAAAATCCAACCGAACCGACCGAACTAAAATAGCAAACCGAATTAAAACCGAACCATTTAAACCGATTTAAACTTCGGTTTGATCGGTTGAACCGAATTTTCTCAAAAATCAAAACTCAATACACCAATCAAAAACCTTATAATTAGAAAATTTTGCTTTACAAGGTATTTGACAGTAATTCAAAGTATACAACTAAGAAATGAGGCAAAAAACCTCAAAAGGAAATTAATTTGAGCCACTCCCAAATTAAATGACTCAAGCAAGAAAATCAACAACAAATTTGAATCAGATTTAGTACAGATCATGGGGAATAGGAGAAGAATGAGCTCCATAGCTCAATTTTAGTATTAATTAGAACGACGAGCCCTCAAAATCAACTTCTTAGTCGAAATCAGAGAATAGGCGGAGGTATTTCCAGACGAGAGAACGACTTTGTGAAAACAAGCGAAGTCATCCGACGATCTCTACGCTGCTAGAAGAGTTTTCCGTCGAAGAGAGGAGAGAATAGTGGAGTAGACATTTATTAGGTTTGAAGAAGAAAGATGGGGAGAAAGAAAGAAAAAAAAAGAGAGGAGTCGGGAGACAGGGAAAAGAAAAAAAAAAAAAGAGTTGGGAGATGGGAAAAGAATGTGCAGCTTTATTAAAGAGAACCGGTCGGTTCGGTTCAACCGATTTCAAAATTTTAAGAACCGAACCGAACAAGATAAACCGAATTACATGAAAAAACGAACCGAACCGATCTATTTAAACCGAAAAACCGAACCATTTAAACCAAATTTTCTCGGTTCGGTTTAAAACCAAATAAACCGAACCGTTTGAACACCCCTACGTATACGGGTTTGATCTGAATTCGGATAAAAAAGATTAAGATTTTAACGGATACAGATAATTCTTTGATGAAAACGGAGTCGGATTATCCGTTCCGAATCCGCTCTGTATCCGGGTTTGATCCGAATTCGGATAAAAAAGATTCAGATTTTAACGGATACGGATAATTCTTTGATGAGAGAAAGAGACGGATACGGATAATTCTTTGATGAGAGAAAGAGTATCCGGATACGGATAGAGGTGCTTAAACGGATTGAATATCCACATGTATCTGAATCAAATTTTCCAACCCATTCTATCTTCCATATCTTACTGCGTGACTCTTAGAAGTCGGAAAAGGCTTATATATTAACCATATTTATTTTCCGTTATGATTGTGGGACTAAAGCTATATCTGAAGCATCCGGACAATAGACCTAGCCAGCGCATCTTTTTCGCTACTTTATGAGGCTCATACTTCAAACAAGGCTTTGACTAGCTTGAAGCCGAGTTTTTTAAAAATACCCAGATTTATTAATATTTTATTATAAATATCCAGATATTTGGCAAAATTATATTTTTACCCAAATCGTAAGGAAATCGTACGGTTTGGAATTTTATTTTTTGTCCAAACCGTAAGATTTCCTTCCGGTTTGGAAATTTTTTTTTTTTTTTTAGTCCAACTTTGCACCTCTGGTTAAGATATCAAAATACTTTCAAAAATCATGAAAATTTACCGACATGCATTTTTGACTTCATAGAATAATACTGTGAAGTTTCATACAAAATCTCAAAACAGATCGTGCGATATCGCCTCTCAAAATTTGCCCGAACTGCTGAAAGAGTGCTTCTGAGCCCAAATTTGCACCTCTGGTTAACATATCAAAACAACTTCAAAAATCATGAAAATTTACTGACATATATTCTTGACTTCATACAACAAGACTGTGAAGTTTCATATAAAATCACGAAACAGATCGTGAGATATCGGCTCTCAAAAATTGCCCGAACTGCTGAAGGAGTGCTTCTGAGCCCAAATTTGGGAGTTCTGATTAACATAACAAACCACCTTCAAAAATCATGAAAATTTACCGACATGCATTCTAGACTTCATAGAATAAGACTGTGAAGTTTCATACAAAATCTCAAAACAGATCGTGAGATATCAGCTCTCAAAAATTGCCCGAACTGCTAAAGGAGTGCTTCTGAGCTCAAATTTGCACCTCTGATTAACATATCAAAACACCTTCAAAAATCATGAAAATTTACCGACATGTATTCTTGACTTCATAGAATAAGACTGTGAAGTTTCATACAAAATCTCAAAACAGATCTTGAGATATCGGCTCTCAAAAATTGCCCGAACTGCTGAAGGAGTGCTTCTGAGCCCAAATTTGCACCTCTAAGGATATTATGAAGAAGTGTGGTGGGTTTCCATTGGCCGTGAAGTCGATTGCAGGCCTCCTTAAGCAGGGTTTCCATGAAACAGATGAAGAAAGGTGGATAGAGATTTTAGAGAATGATCTTTGGGAGTTCTATCCATCAAATGATATATTCCCAGCACTTCAGATCAGTTATGCTCATCTACCTACCCACCTTAAGCCGTGTTTTTTATTTTGCTCAATGTACCCAAAAGATTACTTATTAGAAAAGATGGATTTGATAGAGAGATGGATCTCTCATGGCTACATTGAGTCCAAGGGCAAAAGAAGAATCACAGAAATTGGTGTTGAATATTATGAGGAGTTAAAACAGAGGTCCTTTGTTGATGATTTTTCAAGTGGATCTGAAGAACGTTGTAAGTTGCACGATATAATCCATGATCTTGCTCGACTTAATTCTGAGAATGAACATTATTCGGTGCAGACCAATAAACCACTTGATATTCAAAAGGAAAATGTTCCGCAAGAAGCATATCATTTATATGTAGGTAGTTTCTGTGGATATTGGCCAAATCAAGTTCTCCAACAAAATCTGATGGGTTTAAGAACTCTTTCTATCAATGTGTTAGGATACTATGGAGATTTAGATGATGATTGTAACCTCACGAAATTTGAAGCACTTAGGGTATTGGAATTGAAATGGAATTTCACAAGAATTCCTGATTCCATTTCCAAGTTGAAACATCTAGCCTATCTTGATGTTAAGTCTGCATTTCTTAAAACATTGCCATTATCCATTGGCCTCCTTTACAACCTACAGACTTTAATTCTTGATTGCATTAGCCTTGAATATCTACCTGAAAGTATTGGTTCACTTAGTAACTTACAGAGATTAATTATTAAGTGTCCATATCTTGAAACATTGCCATTATCCATTGGCCTCCTTTACAATCTACAGACTTTAATTCTTGATTGCAAGGTCCTTAAATATCTACCTGAAAGTATTGGTTCACTTAGTAACTTACAGAGATTAATTATTAAAGCATCTAAGTCAATGGATTATCTCCCGCATGGGCTTGTTAATTTTCCAGCAATAAAGACAATGAAAGCAGAGGTGGAAGTTACAAATATAGCTTGGTTAAAGGATATGACTGACCTTGAAGGAAATCTCACTATTAATGGAGTGAGTAATTTAAAAGATGCCCAGCGTGCTAACATGAGAAATAAGTGCAAACTTGAAGCTTTTTATATAAACTGTGATCCTAATTATAAGGTTGACCCTGCAAAATCAATGTTGCAAATACGTGTCCGCAAATCAGTCGAAGCAATAAATTTCCATCGTCCCAATTTTTCTTGGTTAGAATCCCTCCAGCCACATCCTAACCTCAAAAAACTTGGAGTACGATTTTATTCTTCTGCCACAGTGCCGGGATGGATGTGTGATCCATGTTCCTTGCAATCAATTCAAGAAATCTTGTTATATGAATGTGACAAGATTCAATCTCTTCCATTCAACAATCTTCAAACTCTCAAGCACCTCGTCATTCGTGATTGTGATGGTTTCCAAGTTCTACAGCTAGAGCAACTGTCCTCCCAGCTTGAGAAATTGGAGATTTCTGGTTGTCGCTGCCTTGAGTTGATTACTGGACTAGGGAATCATATGTTGGCTACACTGACAATTTCCTGTTGTGAAGTCCTGAAATCAATAACAATGGATGGACTACAGTTGGTGGAATCTACTGAGCCAATTGGTGATTCCTCTCATGGAAAGCCACATATCGGCCGACAGAGCATTTCAACACTTACAAGGTTGAATATCATTTACTGTGAATTGCTTTCTGTTCTGCCATATGGATTGATTGAATCAATTGAGAATGTCTGGGTTTCTGGCTGCGGTTGCACTGACATTGAAATTGGGGATCTACAATATTAAATCAAATCAGGTTCATAAATTTTCTATTATTATAATTATTATTATTTTAATATTTAGATTTTAGACCACTGAACTTTTTTTCTTTTATGTAACCATAAGCCTTGGTAGGATTTGTTGATTAATCAAGCTGCAAAATTACTTGTTTCGACAAATAAACATTTCATATTTATATTACTTGTTTGTTGCTGCTACAAAATTAAGCTCTTGTCCAACTTTTTTTGCAGCTTTCTATTCGATGATGTCTTCCTTGGGACTTTGGCCCACAAGGAACATTTAGGAGTCCCCCTCGATAGGTAATACACAAATAATTTCCTTTTTTCATGGGGATTCATTTTCATTGATTTTTTTTTTCTATACTTCATTTTTTCTTCAAATATTCACCTCGATCTTAAAGAATGATTAAGCAAGCCAACAGTCAATTTTTGTATTACCCAATATTTTGTCGTTATCCTTATCTCTACTATTTTTTTTTCTTTAGCCAATATATCTGTGTTATGTATGGTAATTGGCAGTATTAATTAAAATGAATCTTTTGAAGGAACAAAACCTACTAAGCCGATCCTTTTGAGTGGAAAACAAATATTTGGTCCCGTTTTTGTGATCGCACTCCAAAATTTTCGCATCTTATTAATGAGTTAGGCTAATATGACATTGGTGTTATTTGAAACTAAATAACACCACATCTTAAACCCTTAGATCTGCTTTAAGATTCGTACAAAATAAAGTGCTTGAACAGTAAAAGCGGATATTACGAATCTAAAAGCAGATCTAAGGATTTAAGATGTGGTGTTATTTAGTTTCAAATAACACCAATGTCATATTAGCCTAACTCCTTATTAATAGCATTGTCGATCTCAGTCATAATGACTTCTCAAGTTTGTAGTTTTGGCTGTACCATTTCTACATTTTTACAAAACAACCCTTACCACGAAAGATATTACACAATTTAGAACATGTTGTCCTACGGTGGCAACACATATAGGCCAATCACAACAATCAAATTGGAAAAGAAAAGGAAAATAATCTAATCCTACATATGATAAGGAGTCTCCTCAAATATCTTTTAGTAACAATTAGTGCTAACCAAATGAGATTGTCTGTTTCTATGATTTTTTCCAAGATGTAGCGTATATTAGTGTTATATACTTTTATCAATATATCTGTTGACGGCATTTGCCGTCAGCTATAAAATATAAATATATATATATATATATATTAGTGTTATATATTGAAATAGCTGGTGCTTTACCAAATTACATTTGTTTCCATATAAAAACATTTTCAAATAAAATTATTTCATTTTTTTTCCAATAAAAATATTTGATTCCACTTAAAACCATTTTTTTTCCATCTTTTACGAGATGTCTGTCTAGCTTTCTTTCAAATAAAGATTACGAAATTATTTCAAATTAAAATTTGTTCTCCAAATATTCTAAGAAAATATTGCTACTTGGGTGACAAAATCATTTGGGCTTTACCTATATGAGATTTCAATTAATATAGGCAGGACAATCCGAGATTTTTATTTTTACCCAAAAAAATATATATTTTATTATAAATAACCACGGTTAGTATAGAAAATGTATATTTTAAGAAAATATTACAAAATAACCGTGGTGATTTATAATATAATATATATTTTTTTGGGTAAAAATAAAAATCTCGGCAGGACAATAGATAGCCTGCCATGAGATTTTAATTATGTAGACAAAACCTAAAATTTTATCGGTTCTTCTAAACAAAATGTAAATATTTTCGGTTCTTTTAGTTACGGAATATATATATATATATATATTTTTTTTTTTTGTAGTATGAGGTATTTTGGGTTCCTTTTGTTAAAGCAAATTTTCTATACAATTAATCCATTACCCTTAGGGGTGAAAACAGAGCCGGATTATCCGGCGGATATCCGCTCCGTATCCGGATATAATCCGAATCCGGATAATCCGGATTCGGATAATTCCCGGATACGGATTCGGATAATTTTCGGAAATCCATAAAAGATCCGGATACGGATACGGATTCGGATACGGAGTCCTAAACGGAGCGGATATCCGGATTATCCGGATTCGGATAGTTTGGCCGGACCCATATAAAAGAAAAATAAATATTTGCTATAGGTGGGATTTGAACCCATGTCCTCCCATCTCAATGCTTTTAGACTAAGCTTCAAACCATTACACCACAACATCTTTTGTTACCATACACTTATTTGATATATATATATTATATGAATAGATTATCTCTCATCTCTTATAAGTTCATTAATATTTATATTTAATGTTTTAATTAATATTTGTATCTTAGAAAGTTCATTAACATTTATATTTAATGTTTTAATTAATATTTGTATCTTAGAAGTTCATATATCTTAATTATCCGACCATTATTCGTTTTAGATCCGTATTCGAATCCGTATCCGTAGACTATCCGTTCCGTATCCGTATCCGTTTAAGGCGGATTTGGTTTTGAATTTTGATATCCGTTTACTATCCGTATCCGTATTCGTATCCGCTCATTATCCGACGGATGCGGATATGGTATCAGCATTATCCGCTCTGTATCCGCTCCGTTTTCACCCCTAATTACCCTGTATTAATTTTAATATTAATTTATAAATAAAAATACTGTATTTATGTATACCTGCTATATATATAATCTCTTGAGCCCAGTCCATCAACACGCTTTCTGAATTTACTCATTGTGATTTTGGAGCAAAGATCTTCTGTGATTTAATCTTTATAAAAGAAATATGTTGCGGGTTAAATGTAGAGAAACCAGGTCAAAAAGTTCATCACTACATAGATCTTGTACGATACCGTCATAGGAAACTAAAAATTGATCATACGATTGAAATCTAGGCTGGAGCTTTCCGGATGCTGTTATAAACAAAGACGTCATACCCGTTACCATTTTGGTGTACTACTGCCTGGCGATAAGCCTGAGGTCCAGGGAAGTAAAATCTTATACAACCAAAAGAAAAATGAATTTGCTAGTTGCATACAATTCAGGGAAGTAAAATCTTATACAACCAAAAGAAAAATAATGACAGCAAGTGCAGATTCTGGTTAAGAAAAAAAGATAAAAAATAATAAAAAACAAACAGTAAAAACAAAAGCACTAGAAAAATAGAAATAGTTAATTAGCCTTAGCAGAGCATGACTTATTCAGTATTGATTATATCATATGTTCCTTGTAATATACACAACTAGAAAATCCAAGAGAACAAATTAAATAATTGACTTGATCAGTAATATATTCTCAGAAATTATAAAACCTCATAGTAACCACCACGGTCGAATCCGTCAGAGATCGGAGCGATACGAACAGGACCGGGGTCAGGATTGGTCGAGGAGAGAATGTAGCGGGTGGTGGCGAGAGTTGGTTGGAGGCAGGGCCGGTTCTGAAGATTTTGGGGCCCGGGGCGGAAGAAAATTTGAGACCCTTTATATATACAAAAATTTTATGAGACAAGCCAATACACTTCGACAAGTACTTCAAACTATATGCTTTAAATAATTTTTGTATTTTTAAAATCCAAATAGTCGATCAGAACCGTTCAACCTAATATCCATATTAAAACGTGCTTGGAGACCAAATTTTACATTTTTTTTGGATTTTTTAAAAAAAAATTCTACTTACTTTAAAAAATAATAAAAAATTAAAAAAAATGTAAAATTAGGTCTCCAAGCACGTTTTAATATGGATATTAGGTTGACTGGTTTGGATCGACTATTTGGACTTTTAAAACGCAAAAACTACTTATAAACATATGGTGCTGAAGTACTTATGGAAGCAATTAGGGGTGTTCATCGGTTCGGTTCGGTTTCAATTGAACCGAACTAGGCAAACCAAAGTTATAATTTGGTTTTAAAAATAGAACCGAACTGAACCGAACTGAACTAAAGTTTTATTTCGGTTTCTTCAGTTTCTTCGGTTCAAATCGAAAGATATTAATTTTTTATTTAAAGCAATTGATTTATAATAAACCGAAGTATATTAAGAAATAAATCAGGGTATTAAGAAATAAACCAAAGTATTTAAAGCAATTGATTAAGAAATAAACGAGGTATTAAGATATAAACTGGGGGTAGTCCGGACCAAATTCATAATATATAAAAATTCAACCGGTTCGGTTTTTTCGATTTTGAAAATTTCCAAACTGAACCGAACCAAAGTTATAATTCGGTTTTAAAAAGCAAACTGAACCAAACCATTAAACTGAATAAATCAAACTGTGTAGTCCAAACTAATTTGATTTGGTTCAAAACCGACTAAACCGAACCCAATAAACACCCCTAGAAGAAATTAGCCGGTCAGATTTTTTATTGATATGCCCATAAATCAAATTTATTTATAGAAAAATTGAAACATTTATATATACAAAATTTGAGGTCTAATAGTTTATTTATTTTTAATATATATAATTTTTTTTTATATATATACAAACTTATTTTTCTTTTTTGAGGCCCCTAGAATTTTGAGGCCCGGGGCGGTCGCCCTGGCTGCACAGCCCTAGGGCCGGGCCTGGTTGGAGGCCGTGAAATGCGAGGCGCTTGCCAAAATCAAGCATAGGATGGATGTGGCCTTGGCTTGGGTATGGCAGCAGCAGCACATGGCTACGCCTTTCAACGTCTTCTCCTTCCTTTGCCATGTTAATTTGTACAGAGCAGACCTTGAGATATAACAAGAGAAGTATTGTCAAGGAGAAGAGGTATGATATATGATAGTGATTTGCTGGGGCGGATCCAAAGTAGAACAGTTGGGGCAGCCGGGGGGTAATCTATTGATACTAATTGACTTTACTTTCTCGGGTTAAATTTAGTGTTAAAATCAAAATAAATTTATTGAATTATGATTAGTAATTAGAATTATAAGTCAGAGTATTAGAAAATATAAGTTAGAGCATTATTTTTTATCGAATACGTAATTAGTTAACGTGTTTAAATCTGATAAGTTATTTAAACTCAATTCGATTTTTTTTGTATCCTGATAAAAATTCTGAGTCCGCCTCTGATAGGGATAGTGTTGATGAGTTTTTGACTTTGACTTGAATGCATGATCTTGTTGTATTATTATTATTTAAATATAATATATACTGTTAGCAAAAAAGTAGCAGATATGATATGATATATATGACACGGAAACAAATATGCTGTGATTCCTGAGAATCACAGGAACCTATAGGGGCAGCATTCAATATTGCTTTAGCCAAGACTTCTCAATTTTTAAGCAATTATTTAAAGAGCACAATTTCTCCTCCTCACAGCTGGTACAGTCAAGTAAAGATATTTTTCACTTGATTTCTTTAATAAACGAAAAACTCAAAATTTCTATTTGAACCCATTTGTTTTAATCATTTCATATATATCTCTTTTTTATATCTATTTATAATACTTGTGAACTTGAGGGCTCAAACGAAAATTATTATTTCTATTTTTCAGTTCCTTTTTTCTTTCAAGTTTTATCATATATAATAAAATAAAAATAATTAAGCCATAAGCCGCATGACCTCTTCCCCTTAATTATTTTAATTAATTCCCCAATTAATAAACTGCTTAATGTTGTGGAGATATTGTCAATTATTTCTATGGTTAGTCGATAATTCCGAATTATCTTAATTGAATTTTCAAATCTTGTACAATTGAAATGAAATACACTTAAGAACAATATTTGACACGATCCGAATAAATATTGTTTCAATGTCTCAATAACTGCTTCACATTGACTTTGAAGGAAGATGTTGATAGATCAACAAAAGTACAAATTTGAATTCGTTGGGTTTCCTTGTTTTATCCCAAAGAGGAGGATTCTGAAAGGAACAGCATAAAGAATATTCTTTGCAATATGTGAATATAAAAAGCTGCTAATTATTTATTCTGGTAGGGGTGAAAGTGAAATCGATTTTGATGCTCGGATAGGAATGAGAGTTGAACATGTGTGTTTAATTTATTTGAATATAAAGATGATTTCGAATTCAGTTTTAATGATTGAAATGATTTTAAATACAAAATAATTTCGAGACATATTAAAAATCGGTTTCACATTCACTCCGTGCTTACCAGGATAAATAATTCAGTTTTAATAGATTACTTTTGTGTGAATTAGGTCGCTTGTAAATACTTACCTTTTACCTTTTAATATATTTGTTGTTGACCATTCTCGACAACCTTAAAAAAAATGTTAATTATTTATTCTGGTAAGCTGGGGTGGAAAGTGAAACTGATTTTGATGCTATGATAGGAATGGGAGTTGAATATGTGTTTTTAATTTATTTGAATATAAAGATGATTCTGAATTCAGTTTTAATGATTGAAATGATTTTAAATAATAGGAACTACTACTACGCTGTCGTTGGCCTCTACGCCCCTCTATTATCTCGGTGAGATTTTTAACATCTATTACTGCATTTTTCCTTTTTTCATTAAAATTATATGGTTGCTTATACATTTTGTTTTGATTTGTTGACAAAGTAGTTCCACTGCTATATTTCCCTTTATTGATTCTTATCTATCTCTTGTAAAAAAAAAAATTGAAATCTTAAAACCCCTATTATCTCCTAATTTCTCAATCAATATTGTGTTCTTGCATTTTAATGTATCTATCTTCATTTGCATTTATCTTATTGTCTATATTATTTTCTTAGTTCATTGTAAATCTGATCTAAATACTCACTTTTTTATTCTCAGCAGGAACTTTATCGGGATCAATAAAAGCAGCCATCAGTTGTTGTGTCTTTCATCTGTGACTCTGCATCAGCAGTACAATGTTCAACAGTCAGTTCATTTTCCTCGACTCTTTAGTTAAATTTTTTTCATATATTTGCCATTTTCTTTTTCTTTTTTGCCATTAAGAGAGGAAAGAGAATAGGTGGCAGCTCTCTATCTCAGCTAGAAATAGGTGTTCGTATGATCAATCCGTATAATATTAATCATGAATTACTATTTCCCATTGAACAATGTCAAACGATATCTTCTGGTTGATTTTATCCAAGCTTGAAGTGAATATCATTGACCTACTGAAATAGTTGGGCCAAGTTTCTGGGATTGTACCAGTATGTTTCTGGTATAGTGTATTACAGTACCAGAATATATATTTAGGCTTAAAAAAACACCACATTAGCTTATAGCTGGCCAGTAGCACATGACCAGTTACGGCTTTGAAAAATCAATGTAAAAATATTTCTTTGATGGAAAAGGGAACCGGAGAGGTGTAATACGCCACTTTTTTTTCCAAAAAAATAAATAATAAAGGACATTTAGTTTCAAGTTTCTCCAAGTCATATTTGCTCCTAATTGCAGCATCTAACAACTTTAGCATGCTATGAGGATTAATATTAATTTGAGTTGAAAAGAGCACCAATAAATCTCCTACTGGAACAATAATGCAGAAAGCAGCAGCTCAGCTCAGTGCTATTAGTTGGTACGAGAACTAAATGTTTTATGGAGCATGTTAGTTGGGATGAAAGGATTTGTTGTCATTATGGTTAATTAGGTCTTGCAGGAAACTTTCTGTCAAACTTTACAATTAATTGTTAGTCATATATAGGCCAGTCAGCCCTTTTTCTAACTTTTTAATTATTGGATGCTTAATTTAAACTGTAGGTTTAAATGATGAGGCGTTAAAAACAAATATGGCATACAGAATCAAGCTGGCAGGAAATGCTACTTCCAAGTCCTATTTTAATTCGCCCAAAATACAAAAATAATGAGAACGAAAATTTGTATTTTTCTTTTGTAGCAGCTAAAAGAATTTATCTCTTTGCTCATTAGTCATTAATCTCCCTTATTTGAAAAGATTTTCCATAAAGTTCATGAAATTATTAGTGTATTTTAGTTACCAATAAACAATTTCATTTCTCTTAGAATATGTATAATGTATTATCAATTGGATGATAAAGGTTCTATGCATCTGGATCTTTCTCTAATTAATTTGAGAAATGTTAGTTGGAGTTTGAACAAAATTTGTAAGATTTGAGGAAAGTCACCTGAGATATCCCTAATTTGGTTTTGTTGTTAAATTTGCAATGACGTTCCTATAAAGAAAAATGAGGAGATTTCTGCTACATAAGCAAGAACTGACAAGAAGCCACCATTAAATGCCAACTACCATTTTGTTGATAAGAAGCCACCATTAAATGCCAACTTGTTTAGTTATGACCAGAGTATATGATTTAGGATTAGAACATAAAATCACTACAACAAAGTAGACACTTTTTGCGAGAGAAAAAACATATGATTTAATTTTTTGAACATAAATGTTGATTGATATTTGCTTGTACCAAATTGTGGTTTGTATCATTATATAAATGAATTGCGTCTATATTTATTTATATCCATATTTAAACTTGCTTGTAACAAAGCATATGATATGAGATTTCCCATGCACAGATAATATAACTGCATATAAATAGTAGACATTATTTAAAAAAAAATCAAATCTGGATAAGCATGAACTATACTCAAATTGTAAATAAAGTTTTACCACTGATCAAATTCACTCTTTATTACATTACAATAGTATCTCAAGAAAAGTATCTCATATCATCAAAGCATCACTGTGAACAAAAATAAATTACACTCAAGAAAAGTATCTCGTATCATCAAAGCATTACTATGAACAAAAATGTAAAACCAGCTCTAAACCAAAACAGTTAAACCAAAAATCTACTCTATACCAAAATTAGTAGAAAAATGCCAAACAATACCATTCCAAATCCTCAACCTATTTTGTTCAGCAGGAAAAGAAGTATAATCAGCAAAAGAAGCAGGTTTCATATAATATTTTAGACATAAAAGGTACTTATTGAACACCTTTATCACAACTACACGGAGCTTTTCTCAAAGAAAAAAAAAGAGAGCTTTCATGAAGGTATTAATTAGTGACCCCACTCCACCTAAAATATTAATTCCCACTGTTGTTAAATAAAAAATAAACATTGACTACTGTACAAAGTCTTCTCCATGCCACTTCTCCTCAGAACTCTACAAAGTCTTATCCACACTTCTCCTCAGAACTCTACACATTCTCACATTCACCACCTTTTTTTTTAGGGTATTAATAAAAATTTCCGTGGTACAGTCAAGTAAAGATATGTTTCACTTGGTTTCTTTAATAAACGAAAAACTCAAAATTTCTATTTGAACCCATTTGTTTCAATCATTTGATATATATCTCTTTTTTATATCTATTTATAATACTTGTGAACTTAAGGGCTCAAACGAAAAATATTATTTCTATTTTTTAGTTCCATTTTTCTTTCGAGTTTTAACACATTGTACACCTATTAGATTAAAAAATAATAATAAAATAAATAATTAAGCCAAAGGCCACATGACCTCTCCAATTAAAAACCTCATCCAATTGAATGTATATAACCAATTTTAATTCTAACAGAAGGCGATTAACTCTTCCAGGCTTCCCCTTGGTTCGCTGTCAATTATTTCTCTGGTCGCGACTAATAAGCGATAATACCGAATTATCTTGATTGAATTTTCAAATCTTGTACAATTGAAATGAAATACGCTTAAGATGTCACGACCTACTCGGAAATTAGTAAGAAGGAGCGAAGAGACTGACACGGGTCCAAAAAAATGAAAAAAACGCTATGTCCATCGAACCGACTCGGAAATTCCTTTATCACAACTAACATAGCTTTTCTCAAAGAAAAAGAAGGGAGCTTTCGTAAAGGTATTAATTAGTGACCCCACTCCACCTAAAATATTCATTCCCAGTTTCCCACTCTCGTTAAATAAAAAAGAAACATTGACTACTGTACCAAGTCTCCTCCACACCACTTCTCTTTAGATCTCAACACTCTGGTGCTCTTTACTCTACACACATTTCTCACATTCATCACTCAGATCTAAGGTTCTTTCCTAATAACCTCTTCAAAGAAATCTACAGAGCAAGATGGCAGGGAATTTGATAACCTCTGTGCTCTCTCTAGCCACCAATTTGCTCCCCTCAATTAGAGCCTCTGTGCAGGCTCCTTCTTCCTCTTCCTCAAATTCTAATAACTCCAAAAGGGGGCGTGCTCGAGCTTTTGAGAAGGATCTGAAGAGGCTGATGCGAACTCTGGAGCGGATCAAGGCCACACTGTACGATGCTGACACTAGTACAGAATGACAAATTAGCCACGGTCAAAAATTGAATTTACTCACGGATTCGCTACCGTGAGTAATGCTGGCGTTTGTAAAAGTGCAAGAGTACACCCACGGTTCCTTAACCGTGACTAGATTTTCATTTACCCACGGTTGACTCCAGAGTACACCCACGGTCCCTTAACCGTGACTAGATTTTCATTTACCCACGGTTGAATCCAGAACAAACGTGGATAATGGTGATTCATTTTTTTTTATTTTTTATTTTTTAAATTCTTCACAGTTGAAGCCGTGGGTAAAGATGATCTAGCTATATTAGTTAAATAGCAGATACATACATAATGTGAATTAGAAATATTGAAATAACTTAGGTTTTTCATTAATTGAATTAAATTAACTTACAGAGAACATTAAATAATAAACACAAACCACATATCAAACAAGGGTTTGCTTGTATCAAGTAAATAAAAATCTGAAAAAATGAATTATCAATTAGGTGTGTACAAACCACCAACAATTTTGAATCTGTCCTAAAGAAAAGAAAATTGAATACGGGTTAAGTTAGAGCAACTTTCTCCTAGACTAGTACTTCAATTATTTCTTCCTCCTATTGTTCCTCACATCCATCTTTGCAACTTTTGTCTCAACAGAGTATGCCTTAGAAGAGTGTTTAGGGACCCTGACCCCTGTTCACCACACAATATATCCTTTGCTTTCTCTACAACCTAATGACCATAGAAGGTAGTGCAATTTTAGTTGTGTCAACTTCCTTAGAAGGGTGTGTAGCCTCCAGTCTCACTCACGATGCAAATACACCTCCATTACATCCCACAGGCCTTCAAATCTCAACAAACTCAATATCTAATTTTTTATCAGTCAAGTTTTTGCAATAGAAGAGAACACTTCTTTATGGTACATCACTCTGAAGCTCAAGATTGTTTATGAAATACTGATCATCCTTACCCTGGAAACATACAAGAAACGTATTTATAAATCTCAGACATTAGTACTGTCGAAGTACTTTAGACAAGTTCATACTTTTGAGGGCACAGAAGATGTTTCTTAATTTGCAGGTTATACTTATACCCAAATTTTTAAAAGAATTCTGAAGGGCCTAAACAAGAAATAAATCATAAAATGTAAGTTACCTTGTAACTGACTCTGTAGCGTGTTCATAGCTGGGAGTTTGGCTCCCATCCCTTCTTTGTTGAGGAATAGAAACTGGCAAATGTTCTATTTCACCGTGACTATTGACTAGTACAAAAAAAGATTCAATAAAAATAAATTTAACTCAAATCTCAAGTTACCCTAATTGACAAACACCAAAATAATGCCCACTGATGTAACCAAAAAGAGGTTGTTGAGCACAACATTGCTTGATACTGGTAATAATATGGTTAAGCCACACTCTCTAAAATCAATGCAAAAATAGATCATAGCAATAAAACTGACAATAAAAAATTAAAATAATATTTAGACTTACATATTGACCGAGTACTCATCATCAATTCTCTTTTAAATTCTTAGCAGACTCTTGCCCGAGCTTTCTCTTTGCATGCTACTTTACAACTCTCATCCCCTCATCAAAAACTGTTTTTGTATTCATAACTAACTTAATTTTAAGTTAGTGTGTTTACCATGATCCAGGACCAAATCATTTTCAATTTATGCTCTCTAATATGTGACCCTCCTTTACTAATGTATTTCAGAAAAGCCCTTAAGAAAAATAAAGGATAGTAATTAGTGTTAATTGTAGATTAGAAGAATAACTATTTACAAGAATGGAAATAAAAGATACTTTAATTGATTGCTTACTAATTGTACTACTTCATGATTTTTGCACAGGGAAGGGCCTTTCTTTTTCCAATTTGTTGGTTGTACACTATGAACTTCAACACCTGAAAACCCATTTGACATTAATTCATCTGATTGATTTGATATGGGGTTTAACAAATCTGAAATTTAACAAGACAAATTTAATAGCTTAAAACAAGATTAATTAACACATGACAAACAATATTATATGTCAGCAAGATATGGCAGCAAGCATAGTAAAAGAAAATGCATGTAAACCCTAGTCAAGTTTCATACATGATACTAGTTGTTCATAGTAGCAAGCACACATAATTGTTCATACCCCAACGATACTAATGTTCATGCATTAAAAAATGTGTAGATCTGACTGGTACCAAAGTACTGATCTAGACTAATATAAATTTTATCTAGAATGTTAAGTACTGATCTTGTTCAGGTATGAAATTAAAAAGCCAAGTAATGATTGCAATACACAAAATTTGCTACTTCATATGCATATGCTTACAAAAGGCACTGATAAGTAGTTGGATTCAAGACTATTACCTGTCCTGATAACAAGAAATCAAGAATAAGCTACAATGGGAAAAACAATCGTGGTGATTGAAACTGTTTTAAAGATGAAGATGAACTAAAAGAAACCCAACGAAGAGAATCGGTACTGACCTAGAGAGAGGGGGGCCGACGTTATGCTGAGCGGCGGAGGGAGCGGAGGAAGGAGTAGGGGGGGGGGGGGGGGGGGGGGGGGGTCGAAGTTGCTGAGCGGCGGACAGAGGGAAGCCGAATTTGGGCTGAGCGGCGGACAGAGGGGTAGATTTGGGTTGAGTGACGGAGAGATCGATATTGGAAACCCTCGGAGAGAGAGAGCGGGAGGAAAATGAAACTATCGCCCAAGTGAGAGAGGGAGCGAAAATAAAACAGTAACTGAGGAGATTTACGATTCTTTACACCCTTTAGTCTTTACCCACACCTCTTTACGCACGGCTCCTCCAATCCCAGCCGTGGGTAAATAGCACCCTAACCCAGCCGTGGACAATATCAATCCTTTACCCACGGTCAAATTGTTTGAACCATAACAACCACGGTTCAACCGTGTATACATGTCATCCGACCATCTCACTTTCTTATTTACTCACAGCTCATTAAAAAAATTTCGGAACCGTAGCTAATAACCTGTTAGTAATTAAACTTTTTGTAGTAGTGTGAGGAGAGGGAGATCAGAGACCGTTCTGTAAAGCTATGGCTCAAGGAGCTGAAGAAGGTTGCTTATGATGCCGAGGATGTGCTCAGCGAGTACCGGTATGAGGTCACCCGTGTCCAACTAGAGGCAAGAAAGGCTTCTGAACCTTCAGGTTCTCACAAGACAAAGAAGATGGAGGTTACTACCTCGTGCATATAGATATTAAAAATTATCTTACTTGTGCAAGTGTTATTTTTCTTCTTGTGTGGTACTAAAACTTAACAGAGGATGCTTCAATTTTTTATTTATTTTTCAGCTAGATTGGTATCCACCAAAATGTATGGCCACTTATTATATTATCAGCTTTTCCAATCTAACATCGGAGTGGTCACATAATATAATACATTTCCAATCTAATTATAATTTTTAAGTTAACAAATTTTGAATTTTGGCATACTTGTATAATATATACATTTCATTTTGGACAGGACATTGAGTACATTGTTCAAATTCCTGATGGCATGGTTGATCGGCTTAACGAAATAAGAAGTCGATTTGATGAAATAGCAAAGGATCGTGAGGCTCTTCAATTAAGGGAGAGTGATGGGGCGAGGTATCCGAACAATAAACTTTTACGACCCCCAACGGGTCACATGGTAGATGAGGCAAGCATTTTTGGGAGAGATGCTGAAATAGAGGAGGTAATCAATTTGTTACTATCTGAAAAAGAAAAGCCCTTTTCGGTCATTTCAATTATTGGAAAAGGTGGTCTCGGAAAAACCACCATTGCCCAACTGGTCTACAAAGATGAGAGGGTAACCCCGTGCTTTGATTTATTTGGGTGGGTATGTGTCTCTGAAGAATTTGATGTTAGAAGACTCACTAACTTAATAATTGAATCAGTCACCAAAAAAAATTGCGGTTTGAGTGAGTTGAGTTCATTACAGGAGAAGCTTGCAGAAACTGTCAAGGGAAAAAGAATACTCCTTGTTTTAGATGACCTGTGGAACGAGAATCAAAGCCTTTGGGAGTTGTTCTGGGTTCCTTTTAAAGAAGCAAAGGTTGTAAGTATTCTCATTACAACAAGAAATAAAAAAGTTGCAAAGGTCATGCAAACAACGACCTATTTTAGTCCTACTAACTTGCCTGAAGATTCATGCTGGCAGTTGTTTCAGCATTATGCATTTAATGGTACAAGTGACACTATGCCACCACACTTGGTAAATATGGGAAAGGATATTATGAGGAAGTGTGGTGGGTTGCCATTGGCAGTGAAGTCGATTGCAAGCCTTCTTAGGTATGAAACAGATGAAGAAAGGTGGATAGAGATTTTAGAAAGTGATCTTTGGGAATCAAATTCATCAAATGATATATTCCCAGCACTTCAGATCAGCTATGATCATTTACCTCCCCACCTTAAGCCGTGTTTTTTGTTTTGCTCTATGTACCCAAAAGATTACATATTAGAAAAGATGCATTTGATAGAGTTATGGATCTCTCATGGTTACATTGAGTCCAAGGGCAAAAGAAGAATCACAGAAATTGGTGTTGAATATTATGAGGAGTTAAAACAGAGGTCCTTTGTTGATGATTTTTCAATTGGAGCTCTAGAACGTTGTAAGTTGCACGATATAATCCATGATCTTGCTCGACTTAATTCTGAGAATGAACATTATTCGGTGGAGATCAATCAACCACTTGATATTCAAAAGAAAAACGTTCCGCAAGAAGCATGTCATTTATATGTAGGTGGTTTCTCTGGAAATGTAAATCAAGTTCTCCTACAAAATCTGATGGGTTTAAGAACTCTTTCTATTGATATGAGAGGATGCTATGGAGATCTAGAGTGCGAGTATTGTAACCTCACAAAATTTAAAGCACTCAGGGTATTGGAATTGAAAGGGGATTTTTTGACAAGAATTTCTGATTCCATTTCCGAGTTGAAACTTCTAGCCCATCTTGATATTAAGTCTCCATATCTTAAAACATTGCCATTATCCATTGGCCTCCTTTACAATCTACAGACTTTAATTGTTGATTGCAACCTTAAATATCTACCTGGAAGTATTGGTTCACTTGGTAACTTACGGAGATTAATTATTGAAGCAGATAATCCAATAAATTATCTCCCGCATGGGGTTGTTAATTTTCCAGCAATAAAGACAATGAAAGCATGTGTGGAAGTTAGAAATATAGCTTGGTTAAAGGATATGACGGACCTTGAAGGAAATCTCACTATTTATGGAGTGAGTAATTTAAAAGATGTCCAGCGTGCTAACATGAGCAATAAGTGCAAACTTGAAGCTTTGCATATAAACTGTGATCCTCATGATTACAAGGGTTGGTGGGTTGACCCTGCGAAATCAATGCTCAAAATAATGCTCGAACCAGAAATAAGTGTCCATGTTGCCGATTTTTCTTGGTTAGAATCCCTCCAGCCACATCCTAAGCTCAAAAAACTTGGAGTAGGATTGTATTCTTCTGCCACAGTGCCGGGATGGATGTGTGATCCATGTTCCTTGCAATCAATTCAAGAAATCTTATTAGATAGCTGTGACAAGATTCAATCTCTTCCATTCAACAATCTTCACACTCTCAAGCACCTCGTTGTTTGTAATTGTGATGGTTTCCGAGTTCTACAGCTAGAGCAGCTGTCCTCCCAGCTTGAGAAATTGAAGATTTATGGTTGTTGCTGCCTTGAGTTGATTACTGGACTAGGGAATCTGGATATGTTGGCTACACTAAAAATTTCCGAATGTGAAGTCCTGAAATCAATAACAATGGATGGACTACAGTTGGTGGAATCTACTGAGCCAATTGGTGATTCCTCTCATGGAAAGCCACATATCGGCCGACAGAGCATTTCAACACTTACAAGGTTGAAAATATTGCTAGATAAGTGTCACAAGATTCAATCTCTTCCATTAAACAATCTTCACACTCTCAATTACCTCATCGTTCGTTATTGTGATGGTTTCCGAGTTCTACAGCTAGAGCAGCTGTCCTCCCAGCTTGAGAAATTGGAGATTTCTAGTTGTCGCTGCCTTGAGTTGATTACTGGACTAGGGAATCTGGATATGTTGGCTACACTGAAAATTTACTGGTGTGAAATCCTAAAATCAATAACAATGGATGGACTACAGTTGGTGGAATCTACTGAGCCAATTGGTGATTCCTCTCATGGAAAGCCACATATCGGCCGACATAGCATTTCAACACTTACAAGGTTGAAAATCTTGTTATATAGCTGTGACAAGATTCAATCTCTTCCATTCAACAATCTTCACACTCTCAAGCACCTCATCGTTCGTAATTGTCATGGTTTGCGAGTTCTACAGCTAGAGCAGTTGTCCTCCCAACTTGAGAAATTGAAGATTTGTGGTTGTTGCTGCCTTGAGTTGATTACTGGACTAGGGAATCTGGATATGTTGGCTACACTAAAAATTTCCTGGTGTGCAGTCCTGAAATCAATAACAATGGATGGACTACAGTTGGTGGAACCTACTGAGCCAATTGGTGATTCCTCTCATGGAAAGCCACATATCGGCCGACAGAGCATTTCAACACTTACAGGGTTGGAAATCTTGTTAGATGACTGTGACGAGATTCAATCTCTTCCATTCAACAATCTTCACACTCTCAAGCACCTCGTCGTTCGTAATTGTCATGGTTTCCGAGTTCTACAGCTAGAGCAGCTGTCCTCCCAGCTTGAGAAATTGGAGATTTCTCATTGTCGCTGCCTTGAGTTGATTACTGGACTAGGGAATCATATGTTGGATGCATTGAAAATTTCCCGGTGTAAAGTCCTGAAATCAATAACAATGGATGGACTACAGTTGGTGGAATCTACTGAGCCAATTGGTGATTCCTCTCATGGAAAGCCACATATCGGCCGACAGAGTATTTCAACACTTTCAAGGTTGGAAATCAAAAACTGTAAATTGCTTTGTGTTCTGCCAGATGGATTGATTCCATCAATTGAGACTGCCCTGACGGAGCCATTCATCACTTATGTCCGTGTTCTTCACTGCGGTGGTACTGATATTGAAATTGGGGATCTACATAAATCAAATCAGGTTCATAAATTTTCCTATTATTATAATAATTATTATTTTAATATTTAGATTTTAGACCATAGAACTTTTTTTCTTTTATTTAACCATAAGCCATGGTAGGATTTGTTGACTAATCAAGCTGCAAAATTACCTGTTTCGACAAATAAACATTTCATATTTATATTACTTGATCTAAATGGTACTGAATTTTCAGATCAAGTGATTTTCTACCTATAAAAAAAATAGTAAAAATATTCTAAAAAATAAAAAATTTGGTTTGCAAGTAGATATTCATATGGAGAACATGTTGAACAGTTCGAATCGACCGTTAGGATTTTGGAAACTCAAATATTGAGCCGTTGCACGGAGGTCCTCTATGCTATGCGTAGCACCGTAGGCAACTCCTTGTTGCTGCTACAAAATTAAGGGGAAATTTTATGAACTGCCCTCCCTTTAAAAAAGATCAAACAAAATGTCCTCCTCTTAAATTGTTTGTCAAAATGCCCTTCTGGTACCCACTAATGTAAACTTTTTCTCTTTCTTCTAGTTACCTTCACTATTTCCAAATTGCCTCTCCGTAGAATAAAAAAAAAAAATTCCTTTTCGTCTGTTCGCCTCCTCAATGCTCTGTTTGTTTTTTCAAACTCTTCATCTCCTTTTCTCATCACGCTCTTCTCTACACAGCTTGACTCTCCTCCTCTCTCCTCCGCACTAGGCCACTGTCTTTCCTTCACACCGCCGCATTGTTCTCCTCCGCACTTGCTTTTCACCCCCCCCTGATTTGCCTCTGTTCCAGTTCCTCTCTGATTTAGCCCAACCGTTGTTATATTTGTTTTCCTCTTCTTAAACATTGTTATACCTATCACATATGAGTCTAGTGAGAATATATTGCTGAATGAATATTATAAACATTAAAAATATATTTTGGAAATTATTATATGTCATAGGCCTGTATTTGGGTTCAAGTTATGAAAAAGAGCCGATAAAACCAATTTGTTGAATAACTTCTACTTAGGCTTAGATCAGAGCATTATATGTGTGCATCACATGGCATAAGTCCTCTTTTTTAATAGAAAATGTTGATTTTTTTTTTCAATTGGCTAAAGTTCACCGCAACAATTCAGAAGAAGCCGGTTATATATTTTGTATGCCTTATTTGTTGTGAACTGCTGATAAGAGGCTTTTTGAATTAAACTTGTATTTTATTTTAATCAGAATTATTTAGTTGAGTTTGATTAAGTAGATAATTTTAACTTGACTTTTGGATGATTTTTTAGTTTCTTAATTGCAAATATATTATTTAACATAATTTAAGAAAAGAGACACTGAAATAAGCCTCAACTATTTTTTATTTTACTGTTTCACATGCCATCTGTTGTGCGTACCTGTTCTTAACATATAGTTATTCTTAATTTTAGGGTTAAAAAAAAATTAATGATAAATGAAATAAATAAACTGTATTCCTAACTATTTAGTATGGCAGAAAATAGTATATATGCATGAAATTCAAATGTTAATTTGCTGAGAGCTTACTTCTATTGTGTGGCAGTTTATTGCTGCATGCTGCTCCAGGTCCAATTAAATGGATAAATTCTATAGTAATAAGTACTTGATTAAATTAATAGTTAATATTCAATATACTCAAATCTATATTTTGTGAATCTCTTTAATGTATAACTCTGTGTATAAGGAGCCAAAATATCAAAAACTTAAATTCGTGGTAATGGAGAGAAAATTATATGTATAAGTTTAATTACCAAAATTATAATGAATATGTGAAATGATAATGCACTGTTTTAATATTTTTTTGCACAGATCATGGCTGATGCATTGTCATTCGAATGGTCCAGTGATGCAAGCGAATATTCTGAAGAGGAAGAATGCTCTGATTCTGATGATAATGTTGATGAGAGGAGATAGAAGTTGAACTATAAATCTTAGCATATTTTGTTAGACTTTTGATGTTGTATGTTTATTAAAATGACTAATTTTATTTTTTTTCTTAATTTCTTTAAGAAAAATGTACATGATTAGTACTTTTTTTAAACATGAGTATCTCACTTAATTGTTCTTAGTATGTGATGTGATATATTTTTTATAGTTGTATAAGCCACATTCTCATTTTTTTTTACTTAATAAATTATATGTAGAATGTATATTTATATTCATATGTTATGTTTTTTGTACTGAATAAACTATATGTAGAATGTCTATATTATAAAGATTCATCACACATGTTAATCCAAAATATTTTATAGAATAAATTAATACTCTAGTACAATGATGTTAAAAAAAATTAGGATGTTAAAAATATTTGACATAATAAATTTTACATTAAATATATAAAATTTTATAAATCTGTACATGAGATATTTGATGATATTTGAAATAGTTTAAATTACGACGGATCATCGAATCAAGAGAAGACAGAGATTGAAATAAATTAAAATCCAAACAAAACATAAAAATAAAATGAAACATAACTTATGATCAGTAAGTCAAACGCAAATATTTGAAGTTATTAAAAATGCATGATATCTAGGGAATTTAATGTGGTATGAAAAAAGAAAATAACAATAATGGAGTCTTATTTATTTGACACTTTCCAAAAAAAAAAAGTTTCCAAATTAAAAGACAAAGTAATCAACGTGGAGAGAGAGTAACATGGAGAGAGAGGGGGAGAGGAAGGAAAGGTTAGTTTAGTCCCACAAGGGCATTTTGTCAAAAAAATTTGTAAGGGTTATTTTATTTGATCTTTTTTAAAGAATGGGCATTTTGTAAAATTTCCCCAAAATTAAGGTCTTGTCTAACTCTTTTTGTAGCAAATAGATGTCTTCGTTTGGCCCACAATAAGGAACATTTAGGAGCCCTCTCGAAGACTCTCGATAGAAATAAATTTACTATATTTTATTTATTATATGTTTTGTAATACACAAAAAGAATCGAATTTCCTTTTCTCATGGAGATTCATTTTCATTGTTTTTTTTTCTATACTTAATTTTTTCTTCAAATATTCACCTCTTAAAGAACGATTAAGCAAGCCAATAGTCAATTTGTGTATTACCTATTTTTTTGTCGTTATTCTTATCTTTACTATTTTTTTTTTCTTTAGCCAATATATTTGTGTTGTGTAGGGTAATTGGCAGTATTAATTAAAACAAACCTTTTGAAAGAACAAAACCAACTAAGCCGATCCAGAAGGAAAACAATCTTTGGTCCTGTTTTTGTTATCGCACTCCAAAATTTTCGCATTTTATCTATAGCATTGTCGATCTCAGTCATAATGACTTCTCATGTTTGTACTTTTGGCTGTACCATTTCTACATTTTTGCATAACAACCCTTGCCACGAAAGATATTACACAATTTAGAATAAGGTTACACTGGCAACATATATAGGCCAATCACAACAATCAAATTGGAAAAGAAAAGGAAAATAATGTAATCCTACATATGGTAAGGAGTCTCCTCAAATATCTTTCAGACTAACAATTAATGCTAATCAAATGAGATTGTCTGTTTTGGTTATGATTTTTTCCAATTTTTTCCAAGATGTGCCCTATATTAGTGTTAGATACTTTTATCAATATATCTGTTGACGACATTTACCTTCAGCTATAAAAATATATATATATTAGTGTTATATATTGAAATAGCTGGTGCTTTACCAAATTACATTTGTTTCCATATAAAAACATTTTCAAATAAAATTATTTCAAAAAAAAAAATATATATATATATATTAGTGTTATATATTGAAATAGCTGGTGCTTTACCAAATTACATTTGTTTCCATATAAAAACATTTTCAAATAAAATTATTTCAAATAAAATTTCCAATAAAACATTTGATTCCACATAAAACCATTTTTTCCATCTTTTACGACATGTCTATCTAGCTTTCTTTCAAATAAAAATTATTAAATTATTTCAAATTAAAATTTGTTCGCCAAATATTCTAAGAAAATATTGCTACAACATTAAGTTTCTATTGGGTGACAAAATCATTGTGAGTCCAGCATCTTCCCTTGGGGAAAATTTTTTGTAGTATGAGGTATTTTTGGTTTCTTCTGTTAAAGCAAATTTTCTATACAATTAATCCATTACCCTGTATTAATTTTTATATTATTTATAAATAAAAATACCGTATTAATGTATACCTGCTACACGATCTCTTGAGCCCAGTCCATCAACATGCTTTCTAAATTTACTCATTGTGATTTTGGAGCACAGATCTTCTGTGATTTAATCTTTACAAAAGAAATATGTTGCGGGTGAAATGTAGAGAGAAACCGGGTCAAAAAGTTAATGACTACATAGATCTTGTACGATAGTGTCATAGGAAACTAAAAATTGAGGAGCGAGGACTAGTGGGTCCCATGTAGTTTCTGCACTCCTACAGCAACGGGGATCAGTTTGTGGCTGCATTTCAACAACTATTCGTGTTGAAGTTGATATTTAGTTGATTATTCATCCGCAGCATAATAATAATGCAGCTTTAATAGCAAAATAGTTGCAATAAAGTTTTAAATGCTTAAAGGTATGCACTTCTTCACAAAGCCCTTGAAATTATATAACTTGTAGTAGTATTTAAGTAGCGCAGTATATATATCTATATTTTAAAGGTGTATATTTCATTACACATGCATATATCGATTTGAGATAAATTTTCTTTAGAATATGAGATATGTTTCATTCAACTATTTCAGTAGTCAAATATTTTTTTGTGAATTAGACCCTTAAAATACATGTAATTGTGTTATATTGAATATAAAAAAAGAATACATGTTTTTGTGCTATAATATTCCATCATATTATAGGAAAGAACATATTTTCACAATAATTATATTTTTTTTTATATTACACTGATAAAATAGTAAAATAATCTTCGTTTGCTAGCCAGCAAAATTTATTCCTATTCTTTGTGGAGGAGGGTTCAAATGCCCTCTTTTTTTTATCTAATTAAGTGATATATGTGCAACCTCTTTTTTTAGCTAATTAATATTTTGAAAATGGATCAATTTCTTGTGTACCCTCAAGACTTCAATACAATTATGTTTACCCATAACTATTTCAATACTTTTTTTGTTTGTCCTTGCACTTAGCTCGCACACATTAAAATTTATATTTTCGATTATACCCCTCCTACATTTCCTTCCTCTTTGACTAGGTAGAATTAATGAATTAAATTTCCCTTGATTAGAGAGCATATTGGATTTGTAAATTACATATTTGCTTCTGTCACTGGCAGCGAAGAACATTTTACAAAATATTTTGAAAAGGAGGTTAGGTTTTCTTGGTTGAATACATGTTTTTTGTGATTATTCTCATAAAATACTCCTGATAGTGTTATTGACGGTAACCTTAATTGAACAATTTTAAATCTGTCTAGCCACAATCACAAAATAGGCAACACTTTTTTTGATGAAATATATGCTTTATATATTGAGAAATGCTTGTTTGTCCTTGGCCATTTTCTTCACAGACATTGAAAAGCTGATTCAACACCAAATATGAACAAGATACAAGCATGAAACCAATAACATAAATAGGTTTTCTTGGTTGAATTTAATACATGTTTCTTTTGTGATTATTCTCATCAAATACTCCTGATAGTGTTATTGACGGTAATTTTAATTGAACAATTTTAAATCAGTCTTGCCACAATCACAAAATAGGCAACACTTTTTTAGATTAACAAACAGATATCTCAGTATTAATTTCTAGAGGGTTACAATGCCTCATGTCTTTCATATCTCATCATACCTCATATGGTATATCTTCATTTTTAAAGTCTAAATTATCGATCCAAACCGTTCAACGTGATATCCATACTAAAATATGATTAGGGATGAAATTTTATATTTTTTTGGAGCTTTTTTTACTATTTTTTAAGATAGATAGAAAATCACTGTTTTTTGAACGGTTCAAAAACAGTGATTTTGTACCTATCTTAAAAAATAGTAAAACAATTGCAAAAAAATATAAAATTTCATCTACGTGCATATTTTAGTATAAATATTATGTTGAACGGTTCGGATCGACAAATTGAACTTTGAAAACGAAAGTATAAAATATGAAGTATGATGAGGTATGAAAAAGATGGGACATTGGAACCTCCTCTAATTTCTAATAGCATATAATATATATAGATGAGCCAAAGTAAAAATAATTTTCCAGTCTATGATTCATTTCATTCTTTCTTACACTATAATATTATATCATTGATCTGCCATGTAACTTTTCTATTTAGTATTTAATGTTGTGTCAGAAATATTGGGGCTTCCGCTGTTCCACATAATAAACAAATAGAAATAATAAAAGATTTTGGAAAGTAATATTTTTTTTTCCTAATGATTTTTGTCCTACAATTTTTTTATTTAGTTCGGTACTCGTGAGAAAAAAAAATTAACATTGAAGAGAATCTTGCGAGCCTTTTTCATGACTAAAATAAATTGAAACAAATTATATATATCCTCATGTAATTTATACATCTTTTTGCATTTCATAGGAAATAATTCTGTATTTCAGTTTTTTTTTGTTTTTTATTTTTTATTTTTTGCTGCGACTTTGACATACACACAACTGACATTTTGGTTTATTTTTAAGTCATTCCTTTCAATTGAACTAATGCAGCCGAAGAAAAATATACAAATATTGGCAACCAATTCAGTTAGATTGAAAAAAACAATAGTAAGCCAAATATGTAAATAGATATTTCTTTACCTCTAGCAGAATTCTATTTTTATTACCCAGAGAAATTATATTGATGGTATTTTGGTAGCTTAACAATTTAATCCCTAATCCCAATACAATTCGGTCACAAGCGCACGACCTTATCGCTTAGTAATTTGGGTATCGAACCACAGAGAGGTATTGTAAGTACTGGCTTACCGATTTTCAGTAATCTAGACAAGCAAATATTGAGTGGTTTTCTTTTAAACTAATTATAAAAATGCTGGATGAATTAACTAAATGCAGAATGAATTATAAACTAATGCAGACTAAATTCCAGAACCTCAGCCTGAATTCCAGACAGAATGCAGATTGAATTATCTGAATGCAACAGAATGCAGATTGAACTCCAGAAATAGTAAATGATGAGAAAAATCAGAGGGAATGAATATCTAGGATTATGGTTTCACTACGATACTTTTAATTATGTATTTCTAATTATTTTTATAATATTTGGGTTGCAATTATTGAGAGGGTGTTATTCTAAGGTATATGTTTATCCACTTTCGTGGCTTCGCACCGTATATAGATTAAATAGGTCTCCTACGTTCGTGGCTTACCAGTTTTAATCTAAACCCATTAAGCTATTTGATAACCCATTAAGCTATTTGATAACCCTTGTTTAGAGAGCATATTGGATTTGTAATTTATATATTTGCTTCTGTCTCTGGCAGCGAATAACATTTTACAAAATATTTTGAAAAGGACGTTACGTTTTCTTGGTTGAATACATGTTTTTTTGTGATTATTCTCATAAAATACTGCTGCTAGTGTTATTGACAGTAACCTTAATTGAACAATTTTAAATCTGTCTAGCCACAATCACAAAATAGGCAACACTTTTTTTGATGAAATATATGCTTTATATATTGAGAAATGCTTGTTTGTCCTTGGCCATTTTCTTCACAGACATTGAAAAGCTGATTCAACACCAAATATGAACAAGATACAAGCATGAAACCAATAACATAAATAGGTTTTCTTGGTTGAATTTAATACATGTTTCTTTTGTGATTATTCTCATCAAATACTCCTGATAGTGTTATTGACGGTAATTTTAATTGAACAATTTTAAATCAGTCTTGCCACAATCACAAAATAGGCAACACTTTTTTAGATTAACAAACAGATATCTCAGTATTAATTTCTAGAGAGTTCTAATGCCTCATGTCTTTCATATCTCATCATACCTCATATGCTATATTTTCATTTTTAAAGTCTAAATTATCGATCCAAACCGTTTAACGTGATATCCATACTAAAATATGATTAGGGATGAAATTTTATATTTTTTTGAAGCTTTTTTTACTATTTTTTAAGATAGATAGAAAATCACTGTTTTTTGAACGGTTCAAAAACAGTGATTTTGTACATATCTTAAAAAATAGTAAAAAAATTGCAAAAAAAATATAAAATTTCATCTACATGCATATTTTAGTATAAATATTATGTTGAACGGTTCGGATTAACAAATTGAACTTTGAAAACAAAAGTATAAAATATGAAGTATGATGAGGTATGAAAAAGACGAGACATTGGAATCTCCTCTAATTTCTAATAGCATATAATATATATAGATGAGCTAAAGTAAAAATAATTTTCCAGTCTATGATTCATTTCATTCTTTCTTACACTATAATATTATATCATTGATCTGCCATGTAAATTTTCTATTTAGTATTTAATGTTGTGTCAGAAATATTGGGGCTTCCGCTGTTCCACATAATAAACAAATAGAAATAATAAAAGATTTTGGAAAGTAATATTTTTTTTTCCTAATGATTTTTGTCCTACAATTTTTTTATTTAGTTCGGTACTCGTGAGAAAAAAAAAATTAACATTGAAGAGAAGCTTGCGAGCCTTTTTCATGACTAAAATAAATTGAAACAAATTATATATATCCTCACGTAATTTATACATCTTTTTGCATTTCATAGGAAATAATTCTGTATTTCAGTTTTTTTTTTGTTTTTTTTTTTAATTTTTTCCTGCGACTTTGACATACACACAAGTGACATTTTGGTTTATTTTTAAGTCATTCCTTTCAATTGAACTAATGCAGCCGAAGAAAAATATACAAATATTGGCAACCATTTCAGTTAGATTGAAAAAAAATAATAGTAAGCCAAATATGTAAATAGATATTTCTTCACCTCTAGCAGAATTCTATTTTTATTATCCAGAGAAATTCTATCTTTCAAGTAACCAGTTGACTGACTTTGATTTTTAAATTGACTGAGAAAGAAAAAGTAGCAAGAAAGAAGGCCTCTGATGCTGACAGCGGGCACTTTCTTTGAATGAGCAGCAAACAACTGCATGTGAGTGTCTGATCAACGTTGATACAAAAGAAGAAGACTCGAGTCAAAAAGTAGAAATTAAGTTCAACAAGTAAAGCACAATTATTGATGCTTGGCTCCCCCGAATTGAAGTTGTTTGCTGCTCAGACACTCACATGCAGTTGTTTGCTGCTCATTCAGACACTCACATGCAGTTGTTTGCTGCTCATTAATTTACTTGTTGTAAAAATTAATTTTACAACTTGATCAGACATTAATTTTTACAACATGCAGTTGTTTAAATGTCTACATGCAGCAAACAACTGCATGTAGACATTAATTTCTACAAGTTAATTTTCACAACATGCACTTTCTTTGAATGAGCAGCAAACAACTTAATTTTTACAACATTAATTTACTTGTTCAACTTAATTTCTACTTAATTTTTACAACATTAATTTTTTCGAAATCTGTGAAAACGGTTCAGAGCAAAATGACAATTTGGTTCAAAAAAAAATATTCCGGACCAAAATGGCATCTCGTTCTTATGGTTTTTGTAAAAACCAAAGCAACCAAGTTGGTTCGGTAAAATGTATTTTTTTTATTTGTGGTTTATAAAAAAATTTCTTAATATAACCTGTTTTATTTGATTTAAGGCTCGTACATTTCTAAGAAATCAATATTCTTCATTAACATTTTGGGAATTGGATTATTCATGATGTTGTTAGACATTTTCAATTAACATTTGATGAGTTAATCTAAACTTTTAGTGAAAAATTGGTTTCAAAATAATTTTTGATGAGTAAATGTTGAAAGTCAAATCACCTAACTAATTAATATTTAGGAGAAATCTCCATCTGAATTTTGAATCTGTGATCTTGCATTTAGAGAGCATTATATTTGTCATTAAACTTTTAAAGGCAAGTCATATTTAATTGTTATGTTTCAAAATTATTAGTTTTTCTATGGTATAAAAAAATATTCAGTTAATCCCTTGTTAATAAATTCTCATCTTTTAAAAAATAATACATCCACATTTCCACACACCTTCAAAATATGTCAAATTCATACAAATGTGATGCAAATGTGATGAACTTAATTAATGCAGATCTGATGATCAGGCGGCAGTAGCAATGTGCTCTCTCAAGCTTCAATCCAACTCAATCAGCAAGTTCTTTGAAAATATAAAATTAATCACAAATAAAAAGTGCCAGCTTAGTCTTCTCAGGTCAACAAATAAAAAGTTAGCTTTAAAAACGTAAATTGAATCAGTTACTTTAGCTAACTTATAATCGTCTTGCTAGTCAAAATATAAAATTAATCACATTTGGGTACTTTTGTTGTTGTTGTTTTTCATATACAACAACTGGCCATTCTCGTTAAATAAGAGAGCTTTTTGTCACAATTAGTAAGAAGGAGCGAAGGGCTTTTCTCAAAGAAAAAGAAGAGAGCTCTCGTAAAGGTATTAATTAGTGACCCCATTCCCACTCCCGTTAAATAAAAAATAAACATTGACTACTGTACAAAGTCTTCTCCACACCACTTCTCCTTTCTCAGAACTCAACACTCTGGTGCTCTTTACTCTACACACATTTCTCACATTCACCACTCAGATCTAAGGTTCTTTCCTAATAGCCTCTTCAAAGAAATCTACAGAGCAAAATGGCAGGGTGTTTGATAACCTCTCTGCTCTCTCTAGCCACCGATTTGCTCCCCTCAATTAGAGCCTCTGTGCAAGCTCCTTCTTCCTCTTCATCAAATTCTAATAACTCCGAAAGCGGGCGTGCTCGAGCTTTTGAGGAGGCTCTAAAGAAGCTGATGCGAACTCTGGAGCGGATCAAGACCACACTGTACGATGCTGAGGAGAGGGAGATCAGAGACCGTTCTGTAAAGCTATGGCTCAAGGAGCTGAAGAAGGTAGCTTATGATGCCGAGGATTTGCTCGGTGAGTACCGGTATGAGGTCACCCATGTCCAATTAGAGGCAAAAAAGGCTTATGAAGCTTCAGGTTCTCACAAGACAAAGAAGATGGAGGTTAGTACCTCGTGCATATAGATATTAAAAATTATCTTACTTGTGCAAGTGTTATTAGTCTTCTTGTGTGGTACTAAAACTTAATAGAGGATGCTTCAATTTTTTATTTATTTTTTAGCTAGATTGGTATTCACCTAGGGGTGAAAACAGAGTCGACCAGATACAGATACGGATAATTTTTTGATAAGAGAAATAGTATCCGCATACAGATAGGGCTAGCAATGAGCTGGTTCGGTCCGAGCTAGACCAAGCTCATAACTCGCTCATTTTAACAACGAGCAAGTCATGAGCTAGCCAACATTCGGATTCAAGCTGAGAAAGTGGCTCGTGGCTCGTTTGTTTTGACAACAAGCGAGCTGAGCTAGCTTGCAAAAGCTCGTGGACCAAAAGTCAAAATGTATTAGATAATATAATACAAAGTTAACTATCAAAAAATTTATAATTAATTTCATACGTACTAAAATACTAAATCTTCAAATTCATACTAACATAGTTTTCAAAATAAATTCATGCATACTAAATTCGCATAAATTTAAATCATTTCACAAATTCATATTTAGACCGAGCTGAAGCTCCCAACGATCGAGTTCAATGCAAATCATGCGGTCCACGAGCTTTTTTACCAAGCCTAAATACAAATAGAGGCGCTTAAACGCATCAGATATACGCATGTATCCGAATCAAATTTTTCAACCCATTCTATCTCCGATATCTTACTGCGTGACGCTTAGAAATCGAAAAAGGGTTATATATTAACCATATTTATTTTCCGTTATAATTGTGGGACTAAAGCAATATCTGAAGCATCCGGACAACACACCTAGCCAGCGCATCTATTTCGCTGCTTTATGAGGCTCGTACTTCGAGCAAGGCTTTGACTAGCTTGAAGTCTTTGACTCGTTTATTTAATTTTAGACGAAAAGGCATATATATTATTATAAAGGCAGTTAGCCATCTAGCTTCGCTTTGAATATATATATATATATATATATATATATATATATATATATATATATATAGAGTTAGGCTGGGGTGCTATGGATAGCATAGAGGCCTCTATGCTACGGCTCAATATTCAAGTTTTCAAAATCCAAACGGTCGATCCGAACCGTTCATCTTATTCTCCATATTAATATCTGTTTGGAGACCAAATTTTATAATTTTCTGAATTTTTTTACTATTTATTAAGCCACTTTGAAAATCGCTAATCCAACGGTTTTACTGTTTTGTGCAGCCACCGTTGGATTAACAATTTTGTAAAATACTTAATAAATAGTAAAAAAATTCAAAAAAATGTAAAATTTGGTCTCCAAGCAGATATTAATATGGAGAATAAGATGAACGGTTCGGATCGACCATTTGGATTTTGAAAACTTGAATATTGAGCCGTAGCATAGAGGCCTCTATGCTATCCATAGCACCCCAGCTTAACTCTATATATATATATATATATATATTTTTTTTTTTATATATAAAATTCTGTTAATAATTGTCTCCATTTTAAATCCAGCCGGCATTCAATTATATCTTTGATTTTAATTTGATATTTCCATAAATTTTAATTACAAATTTAAATAAACTAACTTAAGTTATTCATTCATTTTCATATTTGAATTTTATTATATTAATATTTGTATCTTAAAGTTTAAATAATTTAATTATCCGACAATTATTTATATCATATCCGTATTCGAATCCGTATTCGTAAATTATCCGCTCCGTATCTGTATCCGTTTAAGACAGATTTGGTTTTGAATTTTGATATTCGTTTATTATCTGTATCCGTATTCGTATCCGATCATTATCCAACGGATGCAGATATGGTATCAGCATTATCCGCTCTGAACCCGCTCCGTTTTCACCCCTATTAATCCACCGGAATGTATGATCACTTGTTATATTATCAGCTATTCCAATCTAATATAATAAATTTACAATCTAATTATCATTTTTAAGTTAACAAATTATGAATTTTGGCATACTTATATAATATATACATTTCTTTTTGGACAGTACATTGTGCAAATTCCTGATGGCATGGTTGATCGGCTTAAAAAAATAAGAAGTCGATTTGACGAAATTGTGAATGACCGTGAGGCTCTTCATTTAAGGGAGAGTGACGGGGTGAGGCGTCTGAACAATAAAATTTTACGACCCCCAACGGGTCACATGGTAGATGAGGCAGGCATTTTTGGGAGAGATGCTGAAATGGAGGAGGTAATCAATTTGTTACTATTTGAAAAAGAGAAGCGCTTTTCAGTCATTTCAATTATTGGAAAAGGTGGTATCGGAAAAACCACCATTGCCCAACTGGTCTACAAAGATGAGAGGGTAACTCGGTGCTTTGATTTATGTGGGTGGGTATGTGTCTCTGAAGAATTTGATGTTGGGAGACTCACTAAAGCAATCATTGAATCAGTCACCGAAATCAATTACGGTTTGAGTGAGTTAAGTTCATTACAAAAGAAGCTTGCAGAAACTGTGATGGGAAAAACAATAGTGCTTGTTCTAGATGACGTGTGGAATGAGAATCAAAGTCTTTGGGACTCATTAAGGGTTCCTTTTAAAAAAGCAAAGTTTGTCAGAATTCTCGTGACAACTAGAAATAAAAAGGTTGCAGATGTCATGCAAACAACGGCCTGTTTTAGGCCAACTAATATGCCTGAAGATTCGTGCTGGCAGTTGTTTCGACATTTTGCATTTCTTGGTACAAGTGACACTATGCCACCGCACTTGGTAAATATGGGAAAGGATATTATGAGGAAGTGTGGTGGGCTGCCATTGGCCGTGAAGTCGATTGCAAGCCTCCTTAGGTATGAAACAGATGAAGAAAGGTGGATAGAGATTTTAGAGAATGATCTTTGGGAGTCCTATCCATCAAATGATGTATTCTCAGCAATTCAGATCAGTTATGCTCATCTACCTGCCCACCTTAAGCCCTGTTTTTTATTTTGCTCAATGTATCCAAAAGATTACTTATTAGAAAAGATGGATTTGATAGAGTTATGGATCTCTCATGGCTACATTGAGTCCAAGGGCAAAAGAAGAATCACAGAAATTGGTGTTGAATATTATGAGGAGTTAAAACAGAGGTCCTTTGTTGATGATTTTTCAAGTGGATCTGAAGAACGTTGTAAGTTGCACGATATAATCCATGATCTTGCTCGACTTAATTCTGAGAATGAACATTATTCGGTGGAGATCAATCAACCACTTGATATACAAAAGGAAAACGTTCCGGAAGAAGCACGTCATTTATATGTAAGTGGTTTATCTGGAAATCAAGTTCTCCAACAAAATCTGATGGGTTTAAGGACCCTTTCTATCTATACGAGATACTCCAGAAATTTTCAAATATGTAACCTCACAAAATTTAAAGCACTCAGGGTATTGGAATTGCAAGAGAATAATTTGACAAGAATTCCTGATTCCATTTCCGAGTTGAAACATTTAGCCTATCTTGATATTAAGTCTTCCAATCTTAAAACATTGCCATTATCCATTGGCCTCCTTTACAACCTACAGACTTTAATTCTTGATTGCTATAACCTTGAATATCTACCTGAAAGTATTGGTTCACTTAGTAACTTACGGAGATTAATTATTAAAGCAAAAAATCCAATAAATTATCTCCCGCATGGGCTTGTTAATTTTCCAGCCATAAAGACAATGAAAGCAATGGTGAAAGTTACAAATGTAGCTTGGTTAAAGGATATGACGGACCTTGAAGGAAATCTCATTATTTATGGAGTGAGTAATTTAAAAGATGCCCAGCATGCTAACATTAGAAATAAGTGCAAACTTGAAGCTTTGCATATAAACTGTAATCCATATTCCAAGGGTGATTGGGTTGACCCTGCGAAATCAATGCTGAAAATAACCCTCAAACCAGGAATAAGTGTCCATGATGCCAATTTTTCTTGGTTAGAATCCCTCCAGCCACATCCTAACCTCAAAAAACTTGTAGTAGGATCTTATTCTTCTGCCACAGTGCCGGGATGGATGTGTGATCCATGTTCCTTGCAATCAATTCAAAAAATCTCGTTATATAACTGTGACAAGATTAAATCTCTTCCATTCAACAATCTTCACACTCTCAAGCACCTCGTTGTTAGTCGTTGTCATGGTTTCCGAGTTCTACAGCTAGAGCAGCTGTCCTCCCAGCTTGAGAAATTGGAGATTTCTGGTTGTGACTGCCTTGAGTTGATTACTGGACTAGGGAATCTGGATATGTTGGCAACACTGAAAATTTTCTGGTGTAAAGTTCTGAAATCAATAACAATGGATAGACTAAAGTTGGTGGAATCTACTGAGCCAATTGGTGATTCCTCTCATGGAAAGCCACATTTCAGCCGACAGAGCATTTCAACACTTACAAGGTTGGAAATCTTGTTATATAACTGTGACAAGATTCAATCTCTTCCATTCAACAATCTTCACACTCTCAAGCACCTCGTCGTTCGTAAATGTGATGGTTTCCGAGTTCTACAGCTAGAGCAGCTGTCCTCCCAGCTTGACATATTGAACATTTCTGATTGTCGCTGCCTTGAGTTGATTACTGGACTAGGGAATCTGGATAAGTTGGCGACACTGAAAATTTCCAGGTGTAAAGTCCTGAAATCAATAACAATGGATGGACAACAGTTGGTGGAATCTACTGAGCCAATTGGTGATTCCTCTCATGGAAAGCCACATATCGGCCGACAGAACATTTCAACACTTACAAGGTTGGAAATCAAAGACTGTAAATTGCTTTGTGTTTTGCCAGATGGATTGATTCCATCAATTTAGACTACCCTGACAGAGCCATTCATCACTTATGTCCGTGTTCTTCACTGCGGTTGCACTGACATTGAAATTGGGGATCTACAATAAATCAAATCAGGTTCATAAATTTTTCTATTATTATAATTTTTATTATTTTAATATTTAAATTTTAGACCACTAAACTTTTTTGCTTTTATGTAACCATAAGCCTTGGTAGGATTTGTTGACTAATCAAGCTGCAAAATTACTGGTTTCGACAAATAAACATTTTATATTTATATTACTTGTTTGTTGTTGCTACAAAATTAAGCTCTTGTCCAACTTTTTTTGCAGTGTTCTACCACAAGGAAAATTTAGGAGTCCCCTCGAAGACCCTCGATAGAAATAAATTTACTATTTGATTTATTATATGTTTTGTAATACACAGAAATAATTTCCTTTTCTAATGGGAATTCATTTTCATTGATTTTTTTTTCTATACATATTTTTTTTTCTTCAAATCACCTCTTAAAGAACGATTAAACAAGCCAACAGTCAATTTTTGCATTACTCAATTTTTTGTCGTTATCCTTATCTCAACTATTTTTTTGTATTCAAATATCTTTCAGACTATCAATATTTCTGTTGATAGCATTTGCCGTAAACTATAAAGAAAAATATATATATTAGTGTTATATATTGAAATAGCTGGTTCTTTACCAAATTACATTTGTTTCCATATAAAAATATTTTCAAATAAAATTATTTCAATTTTTTTTCCAATAAAAACATTTGATTCCACATAAAACCATTTTTTCCATCTTTTACGAAATGTCTGTCTAGCTTTCTTTCAAATAAAGATTATGAAATTATTTCAAATTAAAATTTGTTCGCCAAATATTCTAAGAAAATATTGCTACAACGTTTCTATTGGGTGACAAAATCATTGTGAGTCCAACATCTTCCCTTGGGGAAAAATGATTGCAATATTTTTGTTTTGTGCTTTACAATTGTCAATTAATATTAACATGAGCCTTTTCAAGGAAGAAAACCTATGAAGATGACCATTTTCAATGAAGAAAACAAAAAAGTATACACTGTCAAGTATAAGAACACAAAATTAACAAAGTTTTGTGATTCCTTGGATGGACGCCAACAGTTTTTAACTCAAAACACTACAACTTAATATAGGCAGGACAATAGATAGCTTGCCATGATATTTTAATTATGTAGACAAAACCTAAAATTTATCGGTTCTTCTATACGAACTGTAAATTATTTTCGGTTCTTTTAGTTAGGGAATATATATATTTTTTGTAGTATGAGGTATTTTTGCCGATTTTTTAAAAATACCCATTAAAAAAATGAATTTAATAAAAATAACCAGATCTCAACTGAAATTTTAAAAATACCCAAATCGCGGATTTTTTCCGCGAATCATAATTTTTATTCCGGGCAGCGGAAAAAATTCGGGGCCCGAAAAAAAAAAAAATTATTTTTTATTCCGAGCGCGGATATTTTCCTCGGCCCGGATTATTAAATATATATTTTTTTTTTTAGAGTTTGGAGAAAAAAAAATATTGTTTTTTTGGCCCAACTTTGCAACTCTGGTTAAGACATCAGAACACCTTCAAAAATCATGAAATTTTACCGACATGCATTCTTAACTTCATAGAATAAGACTGTAAAGTTTCATACAAAATCTCAAAACAGATCGTGAGATATCGGTTCTCAAAAATTGCCCGAACTGCTGAAGGAGTGCTCTGAGCCCAACTTTGCACCTATGATTAACATAGCAAAGCACCTTCAAAAATCATAAAAATTTACCGACATGCATTTTTGACTTCATAAAACAAGACTGTGAAGTTTCATACAAAATCTCAAAACAGATCGTGAGATATCGGCTCTCAAAAATTGCCCGAACTGCTGAAGGAGTGCTTCTGAGCCCAACTTTGCACCTCTGATTAACATACCAAAACACCTTCAAAAATCATGAAAATTTACCGACATGTATTTTTGACTTCATAAAACAAGATTGTGCAGTTTTATACAAAATATCAAAATAGATCGTGAGATATCGACTCTCAAAATTTGACCGAACTGCTGAAGGAGTGCTTCTGAGCCCAACTTTGCACCTCTAATTAACATACCAAAACAATTTGTTTTCAATCTTATTCAAACTCAAACTCAAACTGGATATATATAGTTTGTTCGAAATTGATTCGTGAACTTTTTAGATTCGAATCTCAAATAATGCAAATAATGGCCAAGAATGCATGTCGGTAAATTGTCATGATTTTTGAAGGTTTTTTGACATGTTAACCAGAGATGCAAAGTTGGGCTCAGAAGCACTCATTCAGTAGTTCGGGCAATTTTTGAGAGCCGATATCTCACGATCTGTTTTGAGCTTTTGTACGAAACTTCATAGTGTTATTTTATGAATTCAAGAATGCATGTAGGTAAATTTTCATGATTTTTGAATGTGTTTTGGTATGTTAATCAGAGGTGCAAACTTGGGCTCAGAAGCACTCCTTCAGCAGTTCGGGCAATTTTTGAGAGCCGATATCTCACGATCTGTTTTGAGATTTTGTATGAAACTTCACAGTCTTGTTTTATGAAGTCAAGAATGCATGTCGGTAAATTTTCATGATTTTGGAAGGTGTTTTGGTATGTTATTTGGGCTCAGAAGCACTCTCTCAGCAGTTCGGGCAATTTTTGAGAGCCGATATCTCACGATCTGTTTTGAGATTTTGTATGAAACTTCACAGTCTTGTTTTATGAAGTCAAAAATGCATGTAGGTAAATTTTCATGATTTTTGTAGGTGTTTTGCTATGTTAATCGGAGGTGCAAAGTTGGGCTCAGAAGCACTCCTTCAGCAGTTCGGGCAATTTTTGAGAACTGATATCTCACGATCTGTTTTGAGATTTTGTATGAAACTTTACAGTCTTATTCTATGAAGTTAAGAATGCATGTCGGTAAATTTTCATTATTTTTGAAGGTGTTCTGATATGTTAACCAGAGGTGCAAAGTTGGGCCAAAAAAACAATATTTTTTTTTCTCCAAACTCTATAAAAAAAAAAAAAAAAATTTAAAAATCCGGGCCGCGGAAAATATCAGCGCTCGGAATAAAAAATAAAAAATAAAAAATAAAAAAATTTCGGGGCGCGAATTTTTTCCGCGGCCCGGAATAAAAATTCTGGGTCGCGGAAAAAATCCGCGATTTGGGTATTTTTAAAATTTCAGTTCAGATCTGGTTATTTTTATTAAATTAATTTTTTTAATGGATATTTTAAAAAAAATCGGGTATTCTTGGCTCCTCCTGTTAAAGCAAATTTTCTATACAATTAATCCATTACCCTGTATTAATTTTCATATTATTTATAAATAAAAATACTGTATTTATGTATTCCTACTATATAATCTCTTGAGCCCAGTCCATCAACACGCTGTCTGAATTTACTCATTGTGATTTTGGAGCAAAGATCTTCTGTGATTTAATCTTTACACAAGAAATATGTTGCGGGTGAAATGTAGAGAGAAACCGGGTCAAAAAGTTCATCACTACATAAATCTTGTACGATACCGTCATGGGAAACTAAAAATTGAGAAGCGAGAACTAGTGGGTCCCATGTAGTTTCTGCACTCCTACAGCAACTGGGATCAGTTTGTGGCTGCATTTCTACAACTATTCGCGTTGAAGTTGATATTTAGTTGATTACTCATCCGCAGCATAATAATAATGCAGCTTGCAATAAAATTTTAAATGCTAAAAGGTATGCACTTCTTCACAAAGCCCTTGAAATTATATAACTTCTAGTATTTAAGTAGCGCATTCATTAGTATATCTATATTTTAAAGGTGTATATTTCATTAGACATGCATATACCGATTTGAGATACATTTTCTTTAGAGTATGAGATATGTTTCATTCAACTATTACATGTAATTGTGTTATATTGAATAGAAAAAAGTAATACATATTTTTGTGCTATGATATTCCATCATATTATAGGAAAGAACATATTTTCACAATAATTACAATTTTTTTTATATTACACTTATAAAATAGTAAAATAATCTTCATTTGCTAGCCAGCAAAATTTATTCTTATTCTTTGTTTTACCTACATAATTTTGTACATAGCTATGCTTTATTATTTTTATTAGATTTGAACAAAATTTATTGATACATAGAGTATTTGATACTAATTAAAAAAATTAGAAGCTTATTTCTTTTGTTTGTAGTTCAAGTGATATGTCATATGCGTGCATATATCTGTTTTTTGATTTCAAACGGTCGATCGAAACTGCTCAACACGATCTCCATATGAAAATATACCTGGTTATTAAATTTAGATTTTTTTTAGATTTTTTATACTATTTTTTTAGATAGGTAGAAAATCACTAAATTTTAATGGTCAAGAATCTTGAGTCCGAATCCTCTGAGGTAGCATAATATTTGAGTTTAGATCTCTAATCAGAATCCGGGTCAATCTGGCCCAAGGTGGAATGCACGGGCCCCTTTAATAAAGCGGATCGGACGGTTTGAATCTAAAATCAAAATTTCTATTACCTCATGCATATAAATTCTAGAATCTTTAGATCAAGTGATTTCCTAGCTATCTAAAAAAAATTGTAAAAAAAGTTTCTTAAAAATGTAAAATTTGGTCCTCAAGTTCATTTTCATATAGAGGTCATGCTGAGCAGTTCGGATCGACCGTTTGGACTTTGAAAATGGAGATATGGAGCCATAGTACAGACTGGTGTGCGCTATGCATAATATCGTAGCCTCACTCGTACTAACAAATAAGGTGATTGGCATTGGTCAGGTACTCTAGGGGCTAAGTACGAGAAACTGGGCGGAGATGTAAGATGGATGGGAAAGCCTGATAAGGTATTATACTTGTGTTCTACCCGTGTTTCAGTTTGGGTTCTCATACATATCTTTTGTTTCATTTTAGGTGATATATGAATCAGCAATAGGGTTAACAGGTATTGACCCGAAGGAATGCATAACAGTAGGTGATTCTCTGCACCATGACATAAAAGGATCAAATAGAGCAAACATTCAATCAGCATTTATCACTGGAGGCATACATGCTGATGAATTGGGTCTTGGTTCTTTTGGTGAAACGGCCAGACCTGATGCCGTGCATTCTCTATGTACCAAGTTTGATGACTATCCCAACTTTGTTTTGCCTTCTTTTACATGGTATAATTAATGAATTAAATTTCCTTTGAGTAGAGAGCATATTGGATTTATAATTTTATATATTTGCTTGTCACTGGCAGCGAAGAACATTAATTTTACAAAATATTTTGAAAAGGAGGTTAGGTATTCCTGGTTGAATACATGTTTTTTGTGATTATTCTCATAAAATACTCCTGATAGTGTTACTGACGGTAACCTTAATTGAACAATTTTAAATCAGTCTAGCCACAATCACAAAATAGGCAACACTTTTTTTGATGAAATATATGCTTTATATATTGAGAAATGCTTGTTTGTCCTTGGCCATTTTCTTCACAGACATTGAAAAGGTGATTCAACACCAAATATGAACAAGATACAAACATGAAAACAATAACATAAATAGGTGAGGAATGAGAGTAAATGATCGAGGCATGGCTCGATACCAGTAAATTCCAGTCTATAATGTGCACATGTAATGTAGTATCAGTTGGCCCTGTACTTAGCCGCAAATTCAACAATATTTTTATAAGAGCTTCCGTCTTCTCTCATTGCCTCTTGAGCCTTCGCTCTCTATTTCTTTGCATTCCTCCTATACTCCTCACACCTCTCTCCTTCCATGACCTCACTTAAGCACCTTACAATCTCTTCTCTCTTCACCAACCCGCCACTCTTCGGTTTAACCCGTTTTCCAACCTCCCAAACCCCTTCAACATATTTCGCATTCATCGGTTGATCTGTCCACAGAGGCATCCCCACCATTGGCACGCCTAGCACGAGTGCCTCTACAGTTGAATTCCAACCGCAATGTGAAAAGAAGCACCCCACTGCTTGATGCGCCAACACCTCTAGTTGCGGGCTCCAAGAGACTATAACCCCTCTATCTTTCACTTTCTCAGCAAAATTTTCGGGTATTTTGTCGGCTTCTACTGACCTGACGACCCACAAAAACGGCTTTCCACAGTCGTGGAGTCCATATGCCAGTTCCTCCATCTGGGCCGGGTCTAGGCAGGCCATGCTACCAAAGGAGGTATACACAACCGATTGCGGTGGTTTTGAGTCGAGCCATGCAATGCAAGGGGTTATGGTTGGTGTGTAGAGGTGGAAACCATACGATGTGTCAGACGGGAGGTGGTTGTAGAGGTACGAAGACGGTACAGTTGGCCCTATTGTTTTACCGCGCCATTTTGACTCCATGTACTGTGCTTCTTGAAATTATACATGACATTGTTTTTGTGAAGCAAAACAGATGAAGCAATTCAATAATAAGTCAAGCAATTTAGAATTCATTGCTGACTTTTCATTGAATATTGCTTTGTAGCCAACTCATTGCTGACTTTTCAATTTTTAAGCAATTATTTGAAGAGCACAATTTCTCCTCCTCACAGCTGGTACAGTCAAGTAAAGATAAGTTTCACTTGATTTCTTCAATAAATTCATATTGTGTTGCAGACGATTTCTGAATATTTTGTTGATATATTGCTATATCTAGTCTGTTGGAAATAAAATCGAAAAACTCAAAATTTATATTTCAACCCATTGTTTTAATCATTAGATATATATCTCTTTTTTTATATATCTATTTATAATACTTGTGAACTTGAGGCTCAAACGAAAATTATTATTTCTGTTTTTCAGTTCCTTTTTTATTTAAAGTTTCAACACATAATAGTACACCTATTAGATTTAAAAATAATAATAAGAATAAATAATTAAGCCAAAGACCGCATGACCTCTTCAATTAAAAACCTCATCTGATTGAAAGTAAATAACCAATTTTAATTCTAACAGAAGGCAATTAACTCTTCCAGGCTTCCCCTTGGTTCGCTGTCAATTATTTCTATGGTCTCCACTAACAAGTGATAATACCGAATTATCTTGGTTAGGATGAATTTTCTATGGTCGCGACTAATAAGCGATAATACCAAATTTCTATGGTGGCGACTAATACCTCTTCCCCTTGGTTAGGATGAATTTTCTATGGTCAAAGTTTTCTCCACACCACTTCTTCTCAGAACTCAAAATTCTGGTGCTCTTTACTCTACACACATTTCTCACATTCACCACTCAGATCTAAGGTTCTTTCCTAATAGCCTCTTCAAAGAAATCTACAGAGCAAAATGGCAGGGTATTTGATAACCTCTGTGCTCTCTCTAGCCACCAATTTGCTCCCCTCAATTAGAGCCTCTGTGCTGGCTCCTTCTTCCTCTTCCTCAAATTCTAATAACTCCGAAAGGGGACGTGCTCGAGCTTTTGAGGAGGATCTGGAGAGGCTGATGCGAACTCTGGAGCGGATCAAGGCCACACTGTACGATGCTGAGGAGAGGGAGATCAGAGACCGTTCTGTAAAGCTATGGCTCAAGGAGCTGAAGAAGGTCGCTTATAATGCCGAGGATGTGCTCAGCGAGTGCCGGTATGAGGTCACCCGTGTCCAACTAGAGGCAAGAAAGGCTTTTGAAGCTCCAGGTTCTCACAAGACAGAGAAGATGGAGGTTAGTACCTCATGCATATAGATATTAAAAATTATCTTACTTGTGCAAGTGTTATTATTCTTCTTGTGTGGTACTAAAACTTAATAGAGGATGCTTCAATTTTTTATTTATTTTTTAGCTAGATTGGTATCCACCTATGGGTGAAAATGGAGTCGACTGGATAAGGATCTGGATAATTCTTTGATGAGAGAAATAGTATCCGGATACGGATAGCGCTGGCAATGAGCTGGCTCGGTCCGAGCTAGACCAAGCTCATAGCTCGCTCATTTTAATAACGAGCGAGTCATGAGCGAACCAACATTCGAATTCAAGCTGAAAAAGTGGCTCGTGCCTCGTTTTTTGACAATAAACAAGCCGAGCCAGCTTGCAAAAGCTCGTGGACTGAAAGTCCAGATGTATTAGATAATGTAATAAAAAGTTAACTACCATAAATTAAGTTTATAATTAAATTCATACGTACTAAAATACTAAATCTTTAATTTCATACCAACATAGTTTTCAAAATAAATTTATATATACTAAATTCGCTTAAATTTATATCATTTCACAAATTCATATTTGAACCGACCTGGCTTGCCAGTGAGATAGATCCCAGCTCAAACTTGTTAATTTTGAATTGAGTCCATTAACGAATGAGTTATTAACAAACAAGTTAAATTGCAAGTCATGAGCGGTCCACAAGATTTGTTGCTACCCCTAGATACAGATAGAGGTGCTTAAACGGATCGGATAACTGCATGTATCCGAATCAAATTTTCCAACCCATTCTATCTCCGATATCTTAGTGCATAACGATTACAAATCGGACAAGGCTTATATATTAACCATATTTATTTTCCGTTATGATTGTGGAACTAAAGCTATATCTGAAGCATCCGGACAACAGACCTAGCCAGCGCATCTATTTCGCTGCTTTATGAGGCTCGTACTTCGAGCAAGGCTTTGACTAGCTTGACGTCTTTGACTCGTTTATTTAATTTTAGAGGAAAAGGCTGCTGCTGCCATATATATATATATTATTATAAAGGCAGTTAGCCATCTAGCTTCGCTTTGAATATTTCGCTTTGAATATATATATATATTTTTATATAAATTTCTGTTAATAATTGTCTCCATTTTAAATCCAGCCGGCATTCAATTATATTTTTTATTTTAATTTGATATTTCCATAAATTTTAATTACAAATTTAAATAAACTAACTTAAGTTGTTCATTCATTTTCATATTTGAATTTTGTTAATTAATATTTGTATCTTAAAGTTTAAATAATTCAATTATCCGACAATTATTTGTTTCATATCCGTATTCGAATCCGTATTCGTAAATTATCCGCTCCGTATCCGTATCCGTTTAAGACGGATTTGGTTTTGAATTTTGATATCCGTTTATTATCTGTATTCATATTCGTATCTGCTCATTATCTGACGGATGCAGATATAGTATCAGCATTATCCGCTCTGAACCCGCTCCGTTTTCACCCCTATTAATCCACTGGAATGTATGGTCACTTGTTATATTATCAGCTTTTCCAATCTAACATCAGAGTGGTCACATAATATAATAAATTTCTCATCTAATTATCATTTTTAAGTTAACAAATTATGAATTTTAGCATACTTATATAATATATACATTTCTTTTTGGACAGCACATTGTGCAAATTCCTGATGGCATGATTGATCGGCTTAAAAAAATAAGAAGTCGATTTGACGAAATTGCGAATGATCGTGAGGCTCTTCATTTAAGGGAGAGTGACGGGGTGAGACGTCTGAACAATAAAATTTTACAACCCCCAACGGGTCACATGGTAGATGAGGCAGGCATTTTTGGGAGAGATGATGAAATAGAGGAGGTAATCAATTTGTTACTATCTGAAAAAGAAAAGCCATTTTTGGTCATTTCAATTATTGGAAAAGGTGGTCTCGGAAAAACCACCATTGCCCAACTAGTCTACAAAGAGATGAGGGTAACCCAGTGCTTTAATTTATTTGGGTGGGTATGTGTCTCTGAAGAATTTGATGTTGTGAGACTCACTAAAGCAATCATTGAATCAGTCCCCAAAGACAAGAACGATTCCAAAGACGAGAACGATTCCAAAGCCAAGAACGGTTTGAGTGAGTGCAGTTCATTACAAGAGGAGCTTGCAAATTCTGTGAAGGGAAAAACAATACTGCTTGTTTTAGATGACGTGTGGAACGAGAATCAAAGTCTTTGGGAGTTGTTCCAGGTTCCCTTTAAAGAAGCAAAGCTGGTTAGAATTCTCGTGACAACAAGAAATAAAAAGGTTGCAGATGTCATGCAAACAACGACCTGTTTTAGTCCAACTAGCATGCCTGAAGATTCGTGCTGGCAGTTGTTTCAGCATTATGCATTTTGTGGTACAAGTGACACTATGCCACCACACTTGGTAAATATGGGAAAGGATATTATGAGGAAGTGTGGTGGGTTGCCATTGGCCGTGAAGTCGATTGCAAGCCTCCTTAGGCATGAAACAGATGAAGAAAGGTGGATAGAGATTCTAGAAAATGATCTTTGGGAGTCCAATCCATCAAATGATATATTCCCAGCACTTCAGATTAGTTATGCTCATCTACCTGCCCACCTTAAGCCGTGTTTTTTATTGTGCTCAATGTACCCAAAAGATTACATATTAGAAAAGATGCATTTGATAGAGTTATGGATCTCTCATGGCTACATTGAGTCCAAGGGCAAAAGAAGAATCACATATATTGGTGTTGAATATTATGAGGAGTTAAAACAGAGGTCCTTTGTTGATGATTTTTCACGTGGATCTGAAGAACGTTGTAAGTTGCACGATATAATCCATGATCTTGCTCGACTTAATTCTGAGAATGAACATTATTCGGTGGAGATCAATCAACCACTTGATATTCAAAAGCAAAACGTTCCGCAAGAAGCATGTCATTTATATGTAGGTGGTTTCTCTGGATATGTAAATCAAGTTCTCCAACAATATCTGGTGGGTTTAAGAACCCTTTCTATCTATGTAAGAGGATGCTATGGAGATTTAGAGCACGAGTATTGTATAAACAATACCAAGGAAATGGATCTAAATTCAAGGTTGTCGGAAAGTACTAAAAAATGTTCCATATATTTTCAAATATGTAACCTCACAAAATTTGAAGCACTCAGGGTATTGGAATTGAAAGGGGATTATTTGAGAAGAATTCCTAATTCCATTTCCGAGTTGAGACATCTAGCTCATCTTGATATTAAGTGTCCATATCTTGAAACATTGCCATTATCCATTGGCCTCCTTTACAATCTACAAACTTTAATTATTGAACAATATAATTCATTGGATTATCTCCCGCATGGGCTTGTTAATTTTCCAGCAATAAAGACAATGAAAACATGGGTGAACGTTATAAATGTAGCTTGGTTAAAGGATATGACGGACCTTGAAGGAAATCTCACTATTTATGGAGTGAGTAATTTAAAAGATGTCCAGCGTGCTAACATGAGAAATAAGTGCAAACTTGAAGCTTTTTATATAAACTGTAATCCTGATTGGGTTGACCCTCTGAAATCAATGCTGGGAATAATGCTCATACCAGAAATAGGTTTCCATGATGCCGATTTTTCTTGGTTAGAATCCCTCCAGCCACATCCTAACCTCAGAAAACTTGGAGTAGGATTTTATTCTTCTGCCACAGTGCCAGGATGGATATGTGATCCATGTTCCTTGCAATCAATTCAAGAAATCTTGTTAGATAACTGTGACAAGATTCAATCTCTTCCATTCAACAATCTTCACACTCTCAAGTACCTTGTCATTCGTGATTGTCATGGTTTCCAATTTCTACAGCTAGAGCAGCTGTCCTCCCATCTTGAAAAATTGAAGATTTCTGGTTGTCGTTGCCTTGAGTTGATTACTGGACTAGGGAATCTGGATATGTTGGCTACATTAAAAATTTCCCAGTGTGAAGTCCTAAAATCAATAATAATGGATGGACTACAATTGGTGGAATCTACTGAGCCAATTGGTGATTCCTCTCATGGAAAGCCACATATCGGCCGACAGAGCATTTCAACACTTACAAGGTTGAAAATCTTGTTAGATAAATGTGACAAGGTTCAATCTCTTCCATTCAACAATCTTCACACTCTCAAGCACCTCGTCATTCGTGATTGTCATGGTTTCCGAGTTCTACAGCTAGAGCAGTTGTCCTCCCAGCTTGAGAAATTGAAGATTTCTGGTTGTCGCTGCCTTGATTTGATTACTGGACTAGGGAATCTAGATATGTTGGCTATACTAAAAATTTCCCGGTGTGAAGTCCTGAAATCAATAACAATGGATGGACTACAATTGGTGGAATCTACTGAGCCAATTAGTGATTCCTCTCATGGAAAGCCACATATCGGCCGACAGAGCATTTCAACACTTACAAGGTTGAAAATCTTGTTAGATAAATGTGACCAGATTGCATCTCTTCTATTCAACAATCTTCACACTCTCAAGCACCTCGTCATTCGTGCTTGTCGCGGTTTCCGAGTTCTACAGCTGGAGCAGCTGTCCTCCCAACTTGAGAAATTGATGATTTCTGATTGTTACTGCCTTGAGTTGATTACTGGACTAGGGAATCTGGATAAGTTGGCTACACTGAAAATTTCCTGGTGTACAGTCCTGAAATCAATAACAATGGATGGACTACAGTTGGTGGAATCCACTAAGCCAATTGGTGATTCCTCTCATGGAAAGCCACATATCGGCCGACATAGCATTTTAACACTTGCAAGGTTGGAAATCGAACACTGTAAATTGCTCTGTGTTCTGCCAGATGGATTGATTCCAATTGAGACTACCCTGACATTAAAATTGCGGGTGACAGAGCCATTCATTCCTTATGTCCGTGTTCTTCACTGCGGTTGCACTGACATTGAAATTGGGGATCTACATAAATCAAATCAGGTTCATAAATTTTCCTATTATTATAATAATTATTATTTTAATATTTAGATTTTAGGCCACTGAACTTTTTTGCTTTTATGTAACCATAAGCATTGGTAGGATTTGTTGACTAATCAAGCTACAAAATTACCTGTTTCGACAAATAAACATTTCATATTTATATTACTTGTTTGTTGCTGCTACAAAATTAAGCTCTTGTCCAACTTTTTTTGCAGCGATCTATTCGATGATGTCTTGCTTTGCCCCACAAGAAACATTTAGGAGTCTCCTCGAAGACCCTTGATAGAAATAAATTTACTATTTTATTTATTATATGTTTTGTAATACACAAATAATTTCCTTTTCTCATGGGGATTCATTTTCATTGATTTTTTTTTCTCTACTTACTTTTTCTTCAAATATTCGCCTATTAAAGAACGATTAAGTCAATTTTTGTATTACCCAATTTTTTGTCGTTATCCTTATCTCTACTATTTTTCTTTTCTTTAGCCAATATATTTGTGTAGTGTATGGTAATTGACAGTATTAATTAAAACGAACCTTTTGAAGGAACAAAACCTAAGCCAATCCTTTTTGAGTGGAAAACAAATCTTTGGTCCAGTTTTTGTTATCGCACTCCACAATTTTCACATCTTATCTATAGCAACTTCTCAAGTTTGTAGTTTTGGCTGTACCATTTCTACATTTTTGTAGAACAACCCCTGCCACGAAAGATATTACACAATATAGAACAAGGTTGCCTATCTTACAGTGGCAACATATATAGGCCAATCACAACAATCAAATTGGAAAAGAAAAGGAAAATAATCTAATCCTACATATGGTAAGGAGTCTCCTCAAATATCTTTCAGACTAACAATTAGTGCTAATCAAATGAGATTGTCTGTTTTGGCTATTATCTTTTCCAAGGTGTGTCCTATATTAGTGTTATATATTGAAATAGCTGGTGCTTTACCAAATTACATTTGTTTCCATATAAAAACATTTTCAAATAAAATTATTTCAATTTTTTTTCCAATAAAAACATTTGATTCCACATAAAACCATTTTTTCCATCTTTTACGAGATGCCTGTCTAACTTTCTTTCAAATAAAAATTATGAAATTAATTAAAATTTGTTCGCCAAATATTCTAAGAAAATATTGCTACAACCTTAGGTTTCTATTGGGTGACAAAATCATTGTGAGTCCAACATCTTCCCTTGAGGAAAAATGATTGCAATATTTTTGTTTTGTGCTTTACAATTGTCAATTAATATTAACATGAGCCTTTTCAAGGAAGAAAACCTATGAAGACGACCATTATCAATGAATAAAACAAAAAATTATACATTGTCAAGTATAAGAACACAAAATTAACAAAGTTAAATCGTTCATTTGGGCTTTACCTATATGGGATTTTCGATAAACCCAAGTGACAAATCCTTTGACATTTGAATGCACGGGAGCTTTCTGTCAATTGAAAACAAAAAATTTAAATTTGCAAAAAATGACTAAACTGACCTTATATAACACCAATTAATGAACATGTGATTCCATGAGATTTCAATTTATATAGGTAGAACAATAGATAGCCTGCCATGAGATTTTAATTATGTAGACGAATTAAACCTAAAATTTTATCGGTTCTTCTGAACGAACTGTAAATTATTTTCGGTTCTTTTAGTTAGGGCATATATATATATTATATATATATATATAGAGAGAGAGAGAGAGAGATGGGCTATGGTGAGTTGCGAGTAAAGCGACTATTTTACTTCACACTCATATTTTGCGATTTTAAAGTTCAAAACGTCGATCCGAACCGCTCAACATGATCTCCATATTGAAATGTGATTGGAAACCAAATTTTATATTTTTTGAAATTTTTTTACTATTCATTAAGCTACTTTGAAAATCGCCGATCTGGTAGTCCAGAAATTTTTACTGTTTTTATTGTTCTCCTGAATTTTCAGATTTTCAAAGTGGCTTAACAAATAGTAAAAAAATTCTAAAAAATATAAAATTTAGTCTCCAAGCACATTTCAATATGGAGATCATGTTGAGCGGTTCGAAAAATTAAATCATGTAAATAATTCACTCAAATAATCTACTTATAACATGAGTTGCTCATACTAAATTCATATATATATTTTAATAAACGGATACAAATAGTAAAAATATGTCAAAATTCAAAATTAAATATGCTTTAAACGAATACGAAACGGATAATCTAGAAATACGGATTCAAATAGATACAAAACAAATAATTGCCGGATAATTAATTCATATAAATAAATCACTCAAATAATCTACTTATATAATATAATACAAGTCTTGTAATCAAAACATTTTTTTTAACTAATAGCACAAAAAAAAATGTTTTGTCTGATTTTATGTCTATACAATAGTCCCACAACATTATAATAAATGAGTTTTGTAAGATCATATATAAGAGAACCTCTCCTAAGCCACGTGATTATCTTGTGTAAAAGTTTCAATCAAAAAAAAAGAAATCTCGGGTAAAAGTGTTCTTTGGGAAAAGGGTTGCCCTTTGAGAAAATCAAGAGGCATTGGGAAAAGTACCGAAATTTTTATTAACATCTCACAAAAATATTGAATTTTAAAATCTATATTTTACACACACAAATTTCGAAATCTGTCCAAACCAGAGATTAAATTCTCAATTTTACCCAAATGTTTTACAAAAAAAAATTCCGGTTCTAAGAACCCGAGATTAAAATTTTGGTTCTAAGATTTATTTTTAATTAAACAAAAATGTTTATAATCTATATATTTATTGTATTGAAATATTAGAAATATGTTATATTTTTTTTTAAAGTAGATGGAATACTATATAATATGATTTATTAGAAAAATTGCAAAAAATAATCCGGATCAACATTTTTCAAGCTGCTTATTTTACGGCCGTATGTAAAATTAAAATATTTCATTGAGTGTTATTTGAAAAAAATATATGTTTTGAATTTGAGTTATTGATCCCTGTTCAAAAGTCACTTCTATATAAATATGTAAGATATTTGAATTCTTCTATTTTTAATTTTTTAGAAAACAAAGAAATTCTCACAATTATCTGACAAAAAGTTTCGGTGAAAAGCTTTTTTTCAAAAATAGAAGATTCCAAATATTTTATGTATTTATCTTAAATTGACTTTTGAACCGGGATCGATAACTCATATTCCAAAAAAAATTATTTTTCAATAACACATCAAGAAATATTTTAATGTCTTACAGCCATAAAAAATTTACCCTGAAAAATATTGATCCGGATTATTTGTCGCAGTCTTTCTAATAAACCAAATTATATAGTATTCCATCCATTTTAAAAAATATATAAAAAATATTTCTAATATTTTAATAAAAAAATTAATTATAATATTTTACGTTTAATTAAAAAATATTTAAAACCGGACATTTATTTCCGGTTTTGGAATTTCAAAAGCAAAACCGGAAATTTATTTCCCAGTTCTGGAAATCCAAAACTGAAAAAATAAATCTACCGTAATTCAGTCTAAAACAGGGAAATAAATCAGCAATTTGAACAGTTTTTGAAATCTTATCAAACAGAGTATCGATTTTGAAATTTAATATTTTTTTTGGATATTAATAAAAAATTCGGGAAAAATTAAGTCGTGCCAACCGATTTAACTAGATTAAATTTTGAACATAAGTTATGATTTTTTTTTTTAAATTAATGCTTCAAGTTGCCATGTAGTTTTAATAATATGAAATTTGGAGGTAGCCAAAATTAATCCACTCTTGGGCCTAAATTAAATTCTATGAATGTATTAAAGCAGTGTTAATGTATAAAAGCAAAATGCAAATTGAGGCAAGTACTTCACGATTGAAATATTGTATATTAGTCAACCTAAAAATTAAAGTGCAATACTAGCTTTTGAGGCAAGGACTTCATTATTCTATTCCAATTGAAGGTTAAGTATAAGTTTGGTGTCAATCTAAAATAATTTGATAGTCTGAGTTTGGATTTTTAATTCACGTTTTTTTTTTAAATGTTAAATTAAGTCTCACTTTTTTTTTTCTTACTATGTGTGAAGACAAAGTTAATGCATCACCCCTCTCTAACCTTGAAATTAAGGAGGAAAAGCATGATATGAAGTGTACATATTGTGTTATTTGCACAGTATTTTGAATGAACCACAAAATTTACAGGACACCGATATATTAAAGGAATTTTTTTTTTCAACAGGCTCAAATTTGAACCCGATATATTCCTCTATCGTCCGATATATCCGGTTCAGGTATGTATCTCCTATTTGTTCTTCTTTAGTGACTTGTTTTCATCAACAAAAACTTTCGATTTTGGTTATGCATATGATTCTCTCTTCCTTATTACTGCTTTCTCTGTGTGGCTGCCCTGACAATCATTCTTTAGATTTAGGCTTAGTCTTAATTGAGATTCTTATTCTTTCATTTCGTTTTATTACTCGTGTACTTAAATTAATGTCTCTAAATATCTCATAAGTGCTTGTTGTTAATAATATATGAGATCAACTGTTTAGCATGAACAAAAAAGAGGCAAGGGTAGAAATTTAATAGTATTTTGAAGTAAGTGCAATACTGTCCTTTTAATTTTTTATATGGGCTGGTATTTATCAGATGATGGTACAACTCACTTTAACTGCTCTAACTGTACTGGACCAACAGCTAGAGGCCCAAAAATCATTTTATGTTTTAGGCCCAAGCAGAAGCGTGAAGGCCCAGATAGAGTGCTGTGCAATTACAATTACACGCGTCCCTCCATACTTAAATCTTTCTAACACGTGTCAGTCAACTCTCCTACTTGTCGTTTCTAGTTACTGGTAGCTTCTTCATCTAAATCTTTTCTCTAATCTCTTTCTTTCTTCGATTTCTACAAACCATGTCTCACTCTTGTTCAGTACTTGCTATTTCTATTTTTCCATCAATATCAGTTTTGCAATTAAAAGAACAAAAAAAAAGAGATTAATGTCAGGTGCACAAGGAGCACAACCCAAGGGGTCTTTCACCGCCACCACCTATCATAATGCGCCGGGTGTTGCCACAGAAGATCCACCGAGAATGGCCATAAGGTCTGACAAGGACGAGCCGGGGGTGCCGGTCAACAAGTTGGAGGATAAGGTCAAGGATGCGGCTGGCTTGGGTGGGCCCGTCTTTGGTGCCGGAGCAGATGATGGAAAACCCGATCTCGGTGTTGCCGGTATTGGCTAGACCACAAAGTTTCCTCTTGATTATATAGTAGAAAAGTGGTGTACTAAATAACTATTGACAAGTTAAGCTTTCTCCTCTCTTTGTAGAGGGGGTGATTTAGAGAGATATTTTGTGAGAGGATTTTGTATATTATTAGAAGCATCTTATTCCAAATAGGTAGCTATGTGGACTATGCAATATGTAATATGATGTGCTGAGGTGACCTTGTAAATATTACACTTTATTTTATTTTAATACAGCAAATGTCGGAGGGCATCTTGTCCCTGACCTTCAAAAAAAAAAAATTCGCTAATAAAGGGAGCATTATTTATGAATTTATGAATTTGCGCTGTAACCGACCGGCTAGACAAAATGGATTTGCATGTGAACTTGTGAATATGATTAGCGAAGAGGAAAAGAGCATTTGATTTGTGAACTTGTCTGAGTGACAGTGACAGGACAGGCTGATCAGGCCTTTGATCAATCACTTCAATTGGGCTTTCCTGAAATGAGCATCAGAAATTGGGCTTTTCTGAATCAACATCAGAAATTGGGCTTTTCTGAATCAACATCAGAAATTGGGCTTTTTCACAAATTAATGGATTTTTTTGTGTTTATAAGAATTTGGTCAATTTCGAACAACAATGACAAATAGATGGGTCCAAACAAAAAAGTCTCGTTTTAGACTCGATTTTTGATGCATTTCCGATTTATGGTCTAAATTGTTCGAGAGAAACGGAGCGGAAATGTGGAGCAAAGCTAGGATGGGATGTGCTCACTAAATGAGTTTGGTGAGCACAACTTCAAAAATATATCGAATCCAAACCGTTCAAATCTATGTACTTCATGAATGATTCATACATATGCAAAATTTTGAAAGTTTCGAGTTTATTTATAACAAGGTCAAGCGGTTAAAGAAATGATAAAAATTAAATATATAAAAAAATTTATAAATCAATTTATAAAATATTCTTTTCATTGACCGATTGACTTTGTAGCAAATAAATTCAAAACTTTTATAATTTTGCATGTACATGCATCCCTCATGAAGTATATGAATTTGAACAATTTGGATTCAAAATTTGAAGTCGATTCGATATACTTTTAGAGTTGTGCTCACCAAACTCTCTTGGTGAGCACATCACACCCTAGTTTTGCTCTAAAAATGTGTGCTCTTGTCCGTCTTTTTCGAAATTAATAGAGCACAATGATACAAATTAATTACATTACTACTACTGTTATTATATCACAGTAGGGTATAATGTTATATTATTCCAACTCGCTGTTTTATCAAATAATATTTTCTTCTAAATAATACAAATTATATTATTTTAACTATTGTCTGAATAGATATAATTGACTGTTTTCTTTGATAATTTTTTATTAGACCAAGTGGAACGATCATCACAAGTTTTTCTGTCGGCCTTCAATTTTTAAAATTGAAACAAAATACATTTTTTATTATAGGCCCAAGATGAAGCGTCAGGGCCCAAACAGAGTGCTTTGCTATTACAATTACAATTAGAATCACACGCGTTTCTTCATCCTTAACCCTCTTATCGGAAAGGTGAAGGGAGCGACAAACGCGAAATAGAATTAGAATCGCATGTCGCGTTCGTGATCGGAAGCGAAGGAGAAGCCAGAGAAGAGTTCAATTTACGCGACTTTTCGACCCTCAAATCGCGTCAGCAAATCTCCGCCAAAACGTAGGTATTTGGCGAGAATTGATTGTTTGCTCGTGAGAAGACCTGTCTACCCTCTTCGTTCTTCTCTTCCTTCGTCAACTGCACGGTGAAATCGATCTCCTTTCTTCACATCAGGAGGTCCGACGAGGTATCGAATTGTTTTCTCCAAACTTGTATCGTTCTTCAGTAAATTTTTTTTTTCAATTTAACATTCATTTTCTTAGTTCTGTGAAACCCTAACAATGGCAATTTCTGTAAATTCAACAAATATGATGGATGGTTTTTTTCCTCTTGAAAATGAATTCTACTCACTTGTAAATAGTTTCCGATCAGAAAATTTCAAATCAAAATCATTTCTATTCATCTCATTTTAATGAAATGAACTCATTTCTTATGCTCCGTTGTTTCCGATCAGAGTGTAAATCTGATAGACACTTGTCAGTCAACTCTCCGACGTGTTGGATTGCCCCCAATCATCCCTTAGCTAGTAGCTTCTTCATATAAAATATTTCCCAATTTTCTTTCGTTCTATTTCTACAAATCAAATTTCACTCTAGTTCAACAGTTGAGGTTTCAGTATTTGCTATTTCAATTTTTCCATCAGTATCAGTTTTGCAGGTTACAAAAAAAATAGAAAAAAAAAATCAATGTCAGGTGCACAAGGAGCACAACCCAACGAGTCTCTCACCGTCACCACCTATCATACTGCACCGGGTTCTGCCACAGAAGACCCACCGAAGATGGCCATACGATCTGACAAGGACGAGCCGAGGGTGCCGGTCAACAAGTTGGACGATAAGGTCAATGATGTCACTAGTGGAAAAACACTAATCTAGATTGGTTATTTACTCATATTAGGATCGGACCTAGAGACGATCCTGATCCAGGTAATACAAATGCAAAATTAATCTGAATTGGTCAAACAGCCGCTACTAAAAGTTTGAATTAGAATCAGTTATATGTAACAACTGATCCAAATTAGTACTATTATGATCGGTTATTACAAAGTAGACCAGTTTTAATGATTTGAATATGTCATTTAAGATTCTAAGCTTGTAGTAAATCAAACTTATCTTTAATGTTCACGCTTGATCGTTTTCCTGACATACATTGTCAAATTAAAAATAACAAGTGTTAGGGGGACCTAGCATGAAATATAAAATTGGATTCTATATATTAAGGATTCATTCTCGGACTTTCTTGAAATAAATTATGTATTGAAGAAATAACTTAATTTTTAAATTGAGTCAAAATATTATTAATAAGACTGAACGTTGAATTTTTTTTAAGGTCAATAAATAATTATACAATAAAGTAATTAATTTCATCCAACTATAATTAATCTCATTTAATTAATTGACGAACAATTATAAATAAAAAATGAATAAATTTCAGTCATACAATTAAATTTGATGATAATTAATATTTCATCCAACTATTAAAATATATTGATAAAATATATTGATGAATTTATTTGTTCTGTCTTAGAAATTTTAAAAACTCAAATCCCTTCTATTATATCAATTAGCAAATTCGTAATTACTTTTACATACAAATTTGCTGAGACTAGCTGAGGTTTTCATCCCGGGGTTGGATTTATTTATTTAACTATCGATGTCTAGAAGGAAAAATAAAATACAAAATACTTTTAAAATAATTTTGGAACTAATTAAGAAATTAATAATAAATAACCATCAATTTGAAGTGCAACGACTCTCTGAACCAATAACTAGCAGCCTTCCTTTCTTATATAAAAACCAGCCTTCTTGCCACCAGACAATTCTTTATAAAAACTATTATATTTCATTTGTTTCAGCAATGAAATAGGCGGGTTATGGAATCCTATTGCAAGAAGAGAGTTAATGGTGAGCAATTAAGAAATACAAAACAAAACAAAACAGAGACAAAGTAAAACTTAAATTTAGATGAGATGGAAAACAAAACAAACAAAACAAAACAAAACCTCCGTAAACAGAAATAAATAATAGAAATAGATAGAAAAAAAAATAAAATTGCAAAGTTGTAGAGAATAGGAAGGCTGAGCAGGCAAGGTAGCATGGCAACGAGGCAGCGTGACAACAACGTTTTCACACCGGAGAATGACGAGGAGGCTAGGCACTGAAGTGGGTATCACTTGAGAAGTTGCCACCTCCTGCCATATGTACAAAATTAGACATTGTTGTACTCTTCTTATTACTGTGCTTCACTGGAGGATCAGGTATTAGTCAACTGTTAATACTTCCCTTCAAACTGGTTCGCTAATTTCGTGAGTGCCAAGGAATTTTTTTATTCTAGGAGATATCGCACTACATAGTTCCTGAGAAACATGGTCCATGAGAGTCAAAAGGAGATTATTTTTGCATAATATATAACTTCTTAGCTGGTCAGGAGAAGGTATTAGAACAATACTGCTAAAACGAATCATCAAATTTCTCAAATCGAAATATTTCTAATTTCATTATCAAAATTGATCACCTGACACCATATATCAAACATTTTGGCTCTATCTGCCAGTACTTCCATGAAATATCGTGCTGGCTAGTTGTTGTACTGGTCAAGTAATTTTACCGGTCTTATCTGGTACCCATATGAATATCAGTACTGGTACAAAAAATCAGCCTGTACTGTAATGTTTCTGGTCATGTTTGCTTGTCCTACCCAGGTTAATTTTGGGAACCTATACACCATCAAGTACCGATATTTTTTTGTAGTAGTGTGTGATACCTACTCTGCAATCCATCCTTTTTATAATATACACATTTGTTTTTATTAGAATGTTTTATCTTCCAGAAGGACGTTTTCGTTGAAATTTTATAGAAGAAGAGAAAAAAAAAATTGGATTGGGAAGTGGGTTAATCAAAAAATCAAAAACATAGTTGTTAATAGCCCATGCTCATCCAATGAGGAACAGAAGAGACGAATAGAGATTGAATGCACTAACAGAGTAGCTTGACTTCAAAATCTCAAGTCTTTTGCATTGTTGTAGAATAAAATATTTTATGTGGCATTCACAGAGTTACAATCTGTGCAGGATAGGAATAAAAAATAAATTGTTGGTATTTGGTAGTAAAGGCAAAGTAGAAGCGTCAGTGACCCGCCACACTGTGAGTAAATGATTTATTGGATTTTGGAAGAAACACTTTTTTGGTGGAAGCACTTTATTCCATTTATTTTATGTGATCCGGTTACCCACTCTGCCATGAGTTCAGATCCAGAGAAGTAACCCTTTAGGTTTTGGATCGGGACCGTCCGGTTTGAATGTCTGAGAATCTATCCGAATTAGAGCGCATACATCCCGAGAGATGAATTCGAATCGCGAAGCAATCTCGAGTGACGGATTCAAAAATTGGGTTACGGATCCAGACCCCTCTGCAATCTGTCCTTTTTATAATATACACATTTGTTTTTATTAGAATGTTTTATTAGAAGAAGAGACAATTTTTTTTTTTTGGATTGGGAAGTGGGTTTCTCACCAAACCCAAAAATAGTGTTCTTAATAGAGCCGTTGTTAATAACCCATGGCCATCCCTGAATTGAGAATTATTAATTTAGTTTTGTCCTGTCCTGTGAGAAGCACTTTATATATTCCCTCTTGATTCATGAAGAGAGGACCCTTGTCCTTTTATTTTATGTCATTCGGTTACCTACTCTGCAATCTTTCCTTTTTCTAATATACACATTTGTTTTTATTATAATGTTTTATCTTTCAGAAGGATGTTTTGGTAGAACTTATACATCGATCACTTGCTATCACAAACTAAAATTACTTTAATAGAGCAGTTGTGAGTTTCTCACCAAACCCAAAACAGAGTGTTCTTAATAGAGCAGTTGTTAATAGCCCATGACCATCCCTGAATTGAGAATTATTAATTTAGTGTTTCAGCATCCAATGAGGAAGCAACAGAGCCCGTTTCATTTATCTGTGTTCACATCCGCATGATACTTTGTGTTAAAGCTGTCAATTAGTGCTTACTTTACACAAAGGTGCTAATATTTATTTTCTGATACAAGTTTTTGAGTTCAATTATTCGTACATCTTTTGAGTTTCACCAATTCGTATTCACAATGCTCTAGCATCTGTCGAGCGTGATTGAAATTGAGGGAATATCCCAAATGTAAGGAATAAATGAAATAGGAAAAATGATAAATTTAACAATTTAATTAAGAAAGTGATATGTATTGATACCTCATGCTCTTTGCATTATATTAGGGTTTACCCCACAATATCTCCGTGTGTGATTTCGTGGACGCCTCCTTCAGCCACTTCTCCAACACCTGTGAGAATCTCCTTTGCTGTGACTTTAAGGTTAGATTTCTGCTACATAAGCAAGAACTGACAAGAAGCAACCATGAAATGCCAACTACCATTGTGTGTTTAGTTATGACAAGAGTATATGATTTAGAATTAGATATTTGCTTGTCAAATTCGGAGAAGCTGCGACATGGCGCGATGGAGATCTGGTGCGACCGATGTTGAAATTTAAGCTGCGACATGTTCACTAATTGGGAGAGATGCTGAAATTGGTGTTATATAAGGTCAAAACTGAAATAACCGAACCGACCGAACTTTTATATATTATGAATTTGATTTGGACCGCTCTGATTTATTTCTTAATCAATTGCTTTAAATACTTCGGTTTGTTTCTTAATATTCCAATTTATTTCTTAATACCCCGGTTTATTAATTTCTTACTATACTTCGGTTTATTATAAATTAATTATTTTAAAAAAAAATTAATATATTTCGGTTTGAACCGAACAAATAGAAATAAAACTTTGGTTCGGTTCAGTTCGGTTGCAATGCTAAATCAGTTCGGTTCGGTTCTATTTTTGAAACTGAATTATAACTTTGGTTTGTCTAGTTCGGTTCAATTTCAACCGAACCAAACCGATAAACACCCCTATCGAAGACCCTCGATAGAAATAAATTTACTATTTGATTTATTATATGTTTTGTAATACACAGAAAGAATTTCCTTTTCTCATGGGGATTCATTTTCATTGAGTGGAAAACAAAACTTACTAAGCCGATCCTTTTGAGTGGAAAACAAATCTTTGGTCCCGTTTTTGTTATCGCACTTCAAAATTTTTGCATCTAATTTATAGCATTGTTGATCTCAGTCATAATAACTTCTCAAGTTTGTAGTTTTGGCTGTACCATTTCTACATTTTTGCAGAACAATCCCTGCCACGAAAGATATTACATAATTTAGAACAAGGTTGCCTCTCCTACAATGGCAACATATATAGGACAATCACAACAATCAATTGGAAAAGAAAAGGAACATAATCTAATCCTACATATGGTAAGAGTCTCCTCAAATATCTTTCAGACTAACAATTAGTGCTAATCAAATGAGATTGTATGTTTTGGCTATATATGATTTTTTTCCATCTTTTCCAAGATGTGTCCCATATTAGTGTTATATATACTTTTATCAATATATCTGTTGACGGAATTTGCTGTCAGCTATAAAAAAAATATATATTAGTGTTATATATTGAAATAGCTGGTGCTTTGTTTCTATATAAAAACATTTTCAAATAAAATTATTTCAATTTTTTTTCCAATAAAAACTTTTCATTCCACATAAAACCATTTTTTCCATCTTTTATAACATGTCTATCTAGCTTTCTTTCAAATAAAGATTATGAAATTATTTCAAATTAAAATTTGTTCACCAAATATTCTAAGAAAATATTGGTACAACCTTAGGTTTCTATTGGGTGACAAAATCATTGTGAGTCCAACATCTTTCCCTTGGGGAAAATTAAAATGAGTGCAATATTTTTGTTTTGTGCTTTACAATTGTCAATTAATATTAACATGAGCCTTTTCAAGGAAGAAAACCTATGAAGACGATCATTTTCAATGAAGAAATATCCTTCTAAATTTATAAATTGCAGTCAAAGATTTTACAAAATATCCTTTCTTGTTTATTTCAGGATTGGTTTTGTTCATATGAGGTTTATATATTTTTTTTATTGATTGTTGGTACAATGTTAAGGGCTTTAAGGCAGAAGTGTGACATCAATTTCAAGTTGATCGATTGATCTCATACGCAAGCAAAGCTGAGCAAATAATATGAGAACAGAATAATGAAATGAGCAAGGGATGTATTGGACTTCATCTTAGCTGTGTTATTGATGGAGCTTTTTTTTTATATATATATAAAATTCTAATGTATCTATATGTATAACAATTAGGTTTAGTTTTGTAGGTTTGGGTAGGTTGTAATTTAGAGCTTATGGTTGTTTGGATATGTTTCATTTAAGGAGATATTTATTCATGATGGATTTAGAATTTTATCAAGTTTATGCTATTAAATATTGCAAAATATTTGTCAATTGGTGAGGGATACTTTTTATTAGGGTAATTTGGGGATTTTTCTTTATAATATGTAATTCAGTAATAAATTTTGTAATGTAATAAAGAGTGTGGATCGATTTGATTAGTGTTATTTTATTTTTTTATCTTTTGATTACTTCACTTCTCAATTTGTGAATATCCTGCTTATCATGATTCAAATTGCTTTTGTGATAATATGTATTGTTTGTGCAGCTGTGTGTGCATGGAAAATTACAGATAATTTGTTATTTCTATAAATTGAATAGAAACACACTCAATTGAACTTGCAAATTGTCTTCTCAAAATATTAGTCTACCAACCATGAACATTATTGATTGATATACCATGGTACAATAAAGTTTGAATTTGAATATTTAAATAAATAGAAATAAAATCTATTGATACAGTTGTACCAACCGCAATTTGGTACAACCAACATCAATTACATTTATGCGTGCATGATAAAAATATATTTACAATCCACAATATTTAAGTTGTAATCCTAAATCATATAGAGTGTTGTCCAATTCTTGTTGTAACTAAGACAAACAGAGGTAGTTCACATTTCTTGCTGGCTTCTATCCTGGGTCGATCCTGAAGCGTCTATCAATGAAAATGGAAAGGCAGAGCAGGTCTCACTTTGATCCTTCCTCTGGTAGCCTTTTATGCCTTCCTGTCTATCCGAACTACACCCTTCCCATTAATTAGTGGCCCCACTCCACCTAAAATATTCATTTCCACTCTCGTTAAATAAAAAATAAACATTCAAAGTCTTCTCCTCGGAACTCTACACATTCTCACATTCACCACTCAGATCTAAGGTTCTTTCCTAATAGCCTCTTCAAAGAAATCTACAGAGCAAAATGGCAGGGAATTTGATAACCTCTCTGCTCTCTCTAGCCACCAATATGCTCCCCTCAATTAGAGCCTCTGTGCAGGCTCCTTCTTCCTCTTCCCCAAATTCTAATAACTCCGAAAGGGGGCGTGCTCGAGCTTTTGAGGAGGATCTGGAGAGGCTGATGCGAACTCTGGAGCGGATCAAGACCACACTGTACGATGCTGAGGAGAGGGAGATCAGAGACCGTTCTGTAAAGCTATGGCTCAAGGAGCTGAAGAAGGTCGCTTATGATGCCGAGGATGTGCTCAGCGAGTACCGGTATGAGGTCACCCGTATCCAACTAGAGGCAAGAAAGGCTTCTGAAGTCTCAGGTTCTCACAAGAAGAAGAAAATGGAGGTTAGTACCTCGTGCATATAGATATTAAAAATTATCTTACTTGTGCAAATGTTATTTTTCTTCTAAAAGTTAATAGAGGATGCTTGAATTTTTTATTTATTTTTTAGCTAGATTGGTATTCACCGGAATGTATGGTCACTTGTTATATTATCAGCTTTTCCAATCTAACATCATAGTGATCACATAATATAATACAGGTCCAATCTAATTATCATTTTTAAGTTAACAAATAATGAAATTTGGCATACTTTATAATATATACATTTCTTTCTGGACAGTACATTGAGTACATTGTTCAAATTCCGGATGACATGGTTGATCGGCTTAACAAAATAAGAAGTCGATTTGATGAAATTGCGAAGGATCGTGAGGCTCTCCAATTAAGGGAGAGTGATGGGGCGAGGCGTCCGAACAATAAACTTTTACGACCCCCAACGGGTCACATGGTAGATGAGGCAAGCATTTTTGGGAGAGATGCTGAAATAGAGGAGGTAATCAATTTGTTACTATCTGAAAAAGAAAAGCCCTTTTCGGTCATTTCGATTATTGGAAAAGGTGGTCTCGGAAAAACCACCATTGCCCAACTGGTCTACAAAGATGAGAGGGTAACCCGGTGCTTTGATTTATGTGGGTGGGTATGTGTCTCTGAAGAATTTGATGTTGGGAGACTCACTAAAGCAACCATTGAATCAGTCCCCAAAATCAATTACAATTTGAGTGAGTTTTCATTACAAGGGAAGCTTGCAGAAACTGTGAAGGGAAAAAGAATAATCCTTGTTTTAGATGACCTGTGGAACGAGAATCAAAGTCTTTGGGAGTTGTTCCTGGTTCCTTTTAAAGAAGCAAAGGTTGTTAGTATTCTTGTTACAACAAGAAATAAAAAGGTTGCAAAGGTCATGCAAACAACGACCTATTTTAGTCCTACTAACTTGCCTGAAGATTCATGCTGGCAGTTGTTTCAGCATTATGCATTTAGTGGTACAAATTACACTGGGCAAACACTCTTCTTGAAGAGAAAAATGGGAAGGGAGATATTGAGAAAGTGCGACGGGTTGCCATTGGCTGTGAAGTTGATTGCAAGTCTCCTTAGGCATGAAACAAATGAAGAGGATTGGAGAGAGATTTTAGAAAGTGATATTTGGGAATTAAATTCATCGAATGATATATTCCCAGCACTTCAGATCAGCTATGATCATTTACCTCCCCACCTTAAGCCGTGTTTTTTGTTTTGCTCTATGTACCCAAAAGATTACTTATTAGAAAAGATGGATTTGATAGAATTATGGATCTCTCATGGCTACATTGAGTCCAAGGGCAAAAGAAGAATCACAGAAATTGGTGTTGAATATTATGAGGAGTTAAAACAGAGGTCCTTTGTTGATGATTTTTCAATTGGAGCTCTAGAAGGTTGTAAGTTGCACGATATAATCCATGATCTTGCTCGACTTAATTCTGAGAATGAACATTATTCGGTAGAGATCAATCAACCACTTGATATTCAAAAGGAAAACGTTCCGCAAGAAGCATGTCATTTATATGTAGGTGGTTTCTCTGGATATGTAAATCAAGTTCTCCAACAAAATCTGGTGGGTTTAAGAACTCTTTCTATCAAAATGAGAAAATGCAACGGAGATTTAGAGCACGAGTATTGTATAAACAACACCGAGGCAATGGATCTAAATTCAAGGTTGTCAGAATGTTATGAAGAATGTTTCATAGATTTTCAAATATGTAACCTCACAAAATTTGAAGCACTCAGGGTATTGGAATTGAAAGGGTTTAATTTGACAAGAATTCTTGATTCCATTTCCGAGTTGAAACATCTAGTTCATCTTGATATTAAGTGTCGATATCTTAAAACATTGCCATTATCTATTGGCCTCCTTTACAATCTACAGACTTTAATTCTCGATTGCTATTCCCTTGAATATCTACCTGAAAGTATTGGTTCACTTATTAACTTGCGGAGATTAATTATGGAAGACGGTCGTTTTTTGGATTATCTCCCGCATGGGCTTGTTAATTTTCCAGCAATAAAGACAATGCAAGCATTGTTGAAAGTTACAAATGTAGCTTGGTTAAACGATATGACGGACCTTGAAGGAAATCTCACTATTTGTGGAGTGAGTAATTTAAAAGATGCCCAGTGTGCTAACATGAGAAATAAGTGCAAACTTGAATCTTTTAATATAAACTGTGATCCTAATTACGTGGGTTGGGTTGTTAACCCTGCGAAATCAAACCTGGAAATAATCCTCGGACCAGAAATAAATGCTGATTTTTCTTGGTTAGAATCCCTTCAGCCACATCCTAACCTCAAAAAACTTGCAGTAGGATGTTATTCTTCTGCCACAGTGCCGAGATGGATGTGTGATCCATGTTCCTTGCAATCAATTAAAAAAATCTTGTTATATGAATGTGACAAGATTCAATCTCTTCCATTCAACAGTCTTCACACTCTCAAGCACCTCATCATTCGTGATTGTCATGGTTTTCGAGTTCTACATCTAGAGCAGCTGTCCTCCCAGCTTGAGAAATTGGAGATTTTTGGTTGTCGCTGCCTTGAGTTGATTACCGGACTAGGGAATCTGGATATGTTGGCTGCACTGCAAATTTATGGGTGTGAAGTCCTGAAATCAATAACAATGGATGGACTACAATTGGTGGAATCTACTGAGCCAATTGGTGATTCCTCTCATGGAAAGCCACATATCGGCCGACAGAGCATTTCAACGCTTACATGGTTGGAAATCGGAGACTGTAAATTGCTTTGTGTTCTGCCAGATGGATTGATTCCATCAATTGAGACTGCCCTGACAGAGCCATTCATCACTTATGTCCATGTTCATCGCTGCGGTTGCACTGACATTAAAATTTGGGATCTACATTAATCAAATCAGGTTCATAAATTTTCCTATTATTATAGTAATTATTATTTTAATATTTAGATTTTAGACCACTGAACTTTTTTGCTTTTATGTAACCATAAATCTTGGTAGGATTTGTTGACTAATCAAGTTGCAAAATTACCTGTTTCCACAAATAAACATTTCATATTTATATTACTTGTTTGTTGCTGCTACAAAATTAATTAAGCTCTTGTCCAACTTTTTTTGCAGCGTTCTATTCGATGATGTCTTCCTTTGACCCACAAGAACATTTAGGAGTCCCCTGCTTGTACATCCTTGATAGAAATAAATTTACTATTTGAGTTATGAGGGATGCTTCTTTGGACTGCTGCTACAGGAATAACTATTGGCTGAATCAACTACAACCGTTGATTGATTAAAGGGTAAATTTGGAATAATTTAAAGAGGATGCTTCTAAACGCCCGAATTCACTGGAGGCTTCCAGTAATCCTCTTTTATTCTTGCGATGCAGCCCCAGCCCCCTTCCCCCTCTCTCTCGCGAAAGAGAAAACGCGAAGACCTCTCCTCCGATCGCTCCTCTCTCTCTCAGTGCGTCTTCTCCCGCGGTCCTTTCTCTCGCTACAATCGTACTGATGCCCCTTTTCGCTGCTCTCTCCTCTCTCGCACAGGGCTATCGAGTTTGCACAGGGCGCTGACCTCCGGCTGCCACCTGACACGGCTTCTCTCACGTTTCCTCCAGATCGTTATAAATCAAGGTATTTTCTTTTCTTTCATTTAAATATTTTTGTGTTTTTAAACTGGAACCAAAAATGTTGCACCTTAAATTTTTATTCTTAGCTAAATTTAATTTCATACTGCACCTTTCATTCCAAATCAGACTCGTTCTGTGGGTTGGGTCATGGTTACCTTTTGTTCCAAGTTGAATCAGGTTGAGTTACTACCACAAATCAGGAAAACTTTCTTCAATTAATATTTGAATTGCCATAACTGTACATGAAGCACTCAGCATTTTATAATTAAGTTTCACCCAAAAGTTTAGGTTAATTTAATAGCCTCATTGAGATGTTTCATTCACTTGATAAGACATTCTTATTATGACAGTGTTTATGGAGGAGAGCCAACAGCTGATGTACTCTTCGACTTGGTAGTCTATTGCTAAAGCAGATCTCATGGTTCGTTTTCGACTGAATTTGCATATCTGACTATTCTAGCCTGCTTGGTAGAAAACTCAAATATTGCAGTAATGCACTTACTATCTATTGATTGCTGGAGTAATCAGTGATATTGCAACTCGTACTTGTTTTATAAATTGAGATTTTGTATAACCTATCACAGACCACAAGTGTAATTTTGCAATTCATGAGTTTAAATTAGGATTTTGCAATCTTGAGAATGTAAGCTTTAATCCTGGTACCTAACAATATAAAAATCACTACTGCTTCTACTTGACCTGAAAGCAAGTTGGCATAATGACAGCAAAAGAATAAGATATAAAAATTATGCACATGGCAGTAGCAACAAGTTTATCTACCAATTAATTTAGTTCAATTTTGATTATACCCTAGCTTATTTATGGAGGGAATAATGACCGCCAATTTTTGTAGGCTAATGAAGTCGATGTAGCATCATTGAGAGAGTATGAAAGGATTGAGTAACATGCCTTAGCTATAGTCAATTTTTTCTTTCTTTTTTTGAGCATTTTAATTTTTTGAATCTGCAGGAGTTTGTTGTGAATTCTGGACCTTCGGTTTACATAAATGCTAATGGCCCCAATCCTATAATGATTCAGGTCAATATCATCATGTTGACACGTGCGCACATGCACACACACACACACACACTTAAAAGGTGCTAAGCTTCTCTATTTTATTCTTTGCTTTGATTTTCAGCCTTTCCCTCTACAAACAAGCTCCTTGCTTGGTGGTGGTCATCAGATCGTTAGCTAGCTGGACCATTTTCCAGTGAGGATCCTATATACAATTCTAACATACAAGTCAAAGAAAAATTGAATTTGTTTTTTTTAATTAACAAACTATCATACTAGCTGCTAATTGAGCAACGAGAAACCAACTCGGCCCGAATTAAATCCTTCACTTCATGCTAGTATCATTTTAGTCCTGACAATTTCTTTGGTATCAGGTGTTACTGGAACTGCTGTACCACCGTCTGGTACAGGTGCTAATGAAACTCTCAGTTGATCCAAATGCAGCCCAACCAAATCAACCTGCAGGTAACTGAAGATGTTAACAGAACCTAGATAATGTACTGAAAATTGACATGATGTGGTTTATAGATTCTTATATCCCAAGAGTTGACAGGTATTTATGTTTTTGTGAAAACATGTTGATTGTAACCATGTAGGATCTGTGTAACTTCTTTCAGTCTGTCCATGTTAACTACTGGCCAAATTTAAGACAGCATCTATTTCTACTCTATAGTGTTGTCTCGTGCTCAGAAGTCAATTTAGACTGGTCAACTTGTAGCTTCCAATAGAAAAAGAACAAAATGTATATAAAAAGGAATCACAATAATGTGTTGAGTGCTTAATTTGATTCCCACCATCATACTGACAGGAAGCCCAGGCGATCCACAACCGATCCGTAGTCTCGCACCAGGTGGAGTTGTACGTCAGTCTGTGGGGCCCGGAGGTCACATGGTCAGTGTTGTTTATCTAGTCCAAATGCGGGCACAGGCATTGGGTGGTTCATCGGGTCAATTACGAACCTCTGCTCTTCAGTCGTGTCAAAATACACAAAGCTCGTTGCAGTCAGCTGGTACTGGTTGTATGTCTTCCTTGGTATCAAAGGTAAATTAAGAATCAAGGTATTTGGTGACAATTTACTGTGTTGCACACTTAAATTATTGATTCCAAATATTGAATTTAGAAGTACTAATTATTAACATGCTTTTTTTACAGGAAGGAATTGCAATACAAACAGCAGAAGCAGTTGTCGGGGCCTTGAAAGGTGTTCTTTCTGTTACTGCTGTTAATAGTCTGTTGAGTTCCATCAGGGCACCATATTTTCAGCAGCTCTCAATATTCTTTTATTACCCATCTAAATTTTGGCTTTCAAGTTTTGAGTATATCCTGATTATGTACCACAGATACATGTATTATGTCTGTCTGACATGCGCTAATTTAAAGATAAACATGATCATCTATTTGTAAAATATATATTTCAAAAATATACAAGGAATATGAAGCATAACAAATCCATAAAAAGAAATAACATGCATAGGACAATTCAATAGCACAAAACTTGCAAGTAATTAATTGAAAGTAAAATTAAGTGGTACACAACCCCAACCTCTTGCTTCCAACTCCTGGACCTTAAAAAACAAAAAAATTAGGTTTGTTCTTCTAGATAGGAGCCTCAAGACAGAAGCAACATTTGAATATGAGCACTATAAAATCTAAAATATATTATCAGGCGTAATAAACCTTTTTATTAGCAAAAAGATAACATGTTAGAGAAAAACACATACCATCAACAAGATTACCACCCAAAGCAAGTAAGATGCAAGGAATCATAGCCTCCCTGAATTTCACCAAGAGAAAAATAAATAAATAAAAGCAACAGTACAATTATAAGAAGACACTAGTCTTATGTTCACCTTATATACTACACAATTATAGGTCCAAGATTAATTTTTTTTAAACCTCCCTACAATTATAGAAGTAACATCTTAATAATATTTTCTTTTTCTTTTTCTGTTATCAGCATAGGCCTAAACTTTGTAACCATTTGAAGTATTGGCATGTACTAATACCAAGGTTCTCGGTTTCATAAAGAAAACTTCTAATTAAATGGAATCAAGAATCATATGTGCAGTTTTTCGAAAGAAGATATTATAATTGGAATAACAATAAATAATGTGAAAGGGAAAATGCCAAATGAAGCAGCAACAAATGCATCCTTTATTTTATAATATTAACAGGTGTGAAGAAAAAACGAATTAATAATTTCAAGGGAATCTGCTCCTTTTTTTCAACATAGATTATTGCATACACATAATTAGCATCGAGCAAAAAAGAATTAACTTGACAGAAATGGTCCGAGCAAGTGTATCGGGATCCTTCAACAATTTTCCAATTCTAACCTCATTCTATGGATACCTCAGTACATAATCACTTGAAAACTTGTACATTATGCTGGTAGGACTATGCAAAGGCGATTTAGCTAACAATTCGAGAAAGCAAACAGTAAAACAAAATATAACTTAAATTAGCAAACATATTCATTCCAAGTATACGAAAGTTAGTTAACAATTCAATTCACATATCAAGGAAACAAAAAAGGCAACAATTCTCAGCCTGGTTAGTCATGAAAGAACCGAGCAAGCAAGCAAGCACTGGTACAAGATCAAGCAAACATTTCTGCTTTCACAACTCCAAATTAATAAAGAACATTACAGTTTAGGACTGATACCAATTGTTATATACTGGCACATCCAGTTTCTTTGTACAACAAGGAAATTCTCAAGACATGTCAAGGAGTAAGACCAAGCAAATGGAATCATTATAATCAAGATTAAGAGGTGTCCTTCCCTGAAGCATCTAGAAGAATTTTCTGAACACAAAGGAGTTGAAAAACATAACTCTGAAGCATCACTCAGTATTGTGCGTCACATTTTCCCTTCTCATCTCCTAAAATAATGATAATATTAACTGTACTGAAGCTTGTCACATAAAATGCAATTCAGATATATCTTCATTGGAAAGGTTATTTAATTTGAGCCCACTACATAATTCTCAGTAATAGCTGAACTAATTTAAAATTGTTACCATATTTTATTTTTGTTTGACATTAACAACAAACAGACACAACCAAAAGATTAAAAAAGAAAATAATTCTTGGTACATCAACCAGACCTATACCATACTGAGCGGTGAGCCTCAGCCTTGCTGTAAACTTGAGTTGAATGGATGCATGCATTGTTCATAAATTTGGCCAAATACGACAGCAAAATTGGCCAGATTCAATGGCCAGGCCTTTTCAATTTAAAAAAAAAAAAACGTCGTTTAGTGCCTCAAAAATTCAGTTTAAGTTTTCGTTCAATGATATACATGCAACGATTGGTATGTTATTTAGTTAAAAGTCTAAGAGATTATTCAAAAATTATTCATATAATTATTTTAAAATACATTTACTATTTATTGTGTTCGTTTGTCTATCTTCAATTATTCTCTAAAAAAAAAGAGAAAAAGTTGACATTATTGATGCAATCTAACTATATTTATTTGTGTATATTGGAATAAATAAATTATTAAGAATCAAAACCAAGTCCTTAATTACTGTTATCTTTAGACTTGTGATATCCAACTAACAAATCAAATCAGAGTTATAAAGAGTTACGACATCACTCATAAATATATCAAATTTCTTATTTTTTGGCATACACCATAAATAAAAAAACTAAAATTATTTAAATGAAAATATTAAGATCTCCAAAAAAAAAAAAAATAGAGGACCGCCTAGCAAAGAGGCAGTCAGGTCCCTAGTGTGGACGGTTTGCTAGGAGAGTGGACCGCCCCCAGGCCAAGCGGCCGGGGCATTTTAAAAAAAAACCTGAAACATGGGGCAATTTTGTAAAAAATATTTTTTTTAGGGTTTTAATAAAAATGGCCGCAGGAAACTCTAAACTCACGTGTGAAGCCCTTGAGAATTTTTGAAAACACCCCTTGCCACTTTAAAAACTTATAAACAGGCCCTCATAGCTTGACATTTTACCCAATTGACCATGGAAAGTTATAAAACCCAATCTAAACCTTGAATCTAAAACAATAGCCCCTGGATATTTACAAAAAAGACTCTCTTGACTTTAAAAGCTCATAAACAAGACGTTTTTAACCCAAATAAAATCCTAAATTATCTAAATCAAGCCTAAATTAATTTTAGAAAGTGACCCTAGAAAGTTATAAAATCCAATTTAAGCCTTAAATGTCTCTATCCTTAGATTCCAGATGATTCCAATAATAAATTAAAGAAATGCAGCTTATCATGCATTTAGCAATTGAACTCCATGAGCTCTAATTTCTTTGGTAAATCCAAACTCTACAAACTACAATGCACATTCAATCCAGTCTAGTTTCTGATTAATTTCCTTTTTCAAAAAAAAAAAAAAAAAGTGGAGGTGGGACCATAACAATCTTACAAGCATTAATTTTGTACCAATTTATCTCTTCCTCTTCTCAGCCTAATGCATGAACCTCAATTTACGAAATTAATTTGCCAATATTCATCTAGCATTGTTTCCAGATTCAATTTTATTTTTATTTTTATTATTAATCATATAAGCAAATGCAAGTTAATTAGAATTAGTAAGAGTTGTAATTTAAATATCCGATTAATTGAAATAGGAGAGAAAACGTTAAGCCCAAAATAAGCCCAGTTAGCTCATATGAGAACTGAGTACAAATTTAAAACATTATAAGGCCTAAATTTGATCCATTAAAGTCCCATATTAAAAGCTTTTAATTTTTGCTTGTTATTTTTAACTTTTAGCGTCTTGGAATAATAAACAAACAGATGCTTCTGTGCGCCATGTTTTGACTTCAAATGCTAATCTGGATTCCTATGATATTATCAATAGAAGACCGGACATTTTTTTTATACATGCATGATACATTTTTATTTTAATAAAGGATTAAATTTGAAATGATTTTTCATAGAGACGATAATAAATTTAGTAAATTTGGGAGTTCTTAATATTTAATATTTAGGAGAATAAATATGATATTAGAATTTTTTAAAGAAAAGATACATAATTTCAAGATTTTGACAGCTATACATGAAATTCTTCTTTGTATTTTTTTGTCGTTTGTATGATACAACAGAGTTTAACATGAATATATAGCATGCATTTGATACACCTTCCTTGCATGATATACTATTAGGTTAATGCGAATAGCCATGATTTGATAAGACTTGCGTGAACACATTTTTTTTTTTTTTTAGTTTAGGGTTTCCTTATTTATATACTCCAAATGAAATTCATTTTTGTCACACAAAGAGTTATGTTTAATTCATTATGATATCGCATAAACTTCTACCTAGCTAGCTATTATGTTATTTTTTTTATAAAAAAAACAACCCTCGCCACTTCAGAAACTTATAAACAAGCCATCATATCCAATAATTTTACGCAATTGATCCTAAAAAGTTATAAAACCCAATTTAAACCTTGAATCTAATACAATAGCCCCCTGAATATTTACAAAATAGACCCTCTTGACTTTTAAAGCTCGTAGTCAAGTCCTTTTGAACCCAAATCAAGTTAAAATGACCTCAAATCAACTCCAAATTAAATTGATCCAAATAAAATCCTAAATGATATAAATCAAGTCTAATTTAATTCTAGACTCAAATTGACCCTGGAAATTCTTTTTTAGGGACTTGGTAGTGGCTACCAAGAGTTCTCCACACTATTAGATGAGTCTAATGCATGAAGCTACAGCTAATGAAACAAACTATACAAGCACCAAGTATCCATACTACCCCTCCCATTACAAAACTTCAACCAAAGCTTGCACTCCTCTCTAATCCTACCCGCCACCCTCGAAATGTCACTTCATTCCTTTGCTTCGAAAGAAACCAGATTGTTGCAATAAACCATGTTGCCCAAACTTTTTTCTCAATCTGCTACAAAGAAGATCCTTTGAGCAGTAACCATGATTTGTTCCATGTTTGTTGAACCGAGTCTCCAAGTTATGCAGCTGCATGCCTGAATGAATTGACATGTAATCCCACACATTCTTTGCATATATAAGAGCAACTGAAAATTAGATTGTAGGTTGTTTCCACCAAACAAGAGTTACAAAGGATATGTAGAAAATTACATGGAAATTTTTTACTATTTTTTTAGATTGGTAGAAAATCAGTTGATCTAAAAAATTCTGCACCATTCAGATATTTGATTTTTTACATATCTCAAAAAATAGTAAAAAATTTTCAAAAAATGTAAAATTTGGTCTCCAAACACATATTAATATGGAAAACAAGATGAACAGTTCGGATCGACCGTTTGGATTTTAAAAACTCGAATATTGAGCTGTAGCACCGTAGCCCTCTATGCAAGCCATAGCACCTTAGCCTTACCCTCTCTCTCTCTCTATATATATATATATATTAGTAAAGCTAGGGTGTGATGTGCTCACCAAGAGAGTTTGGTGAGCACAACTCCAAAAGTTCACCGGATCGACTTCAAATGCCGAATCCAAACCGTTGAAATTCATGTGCTTCATGAGTGATGCGTGTGCATGCAAAATTTTGAAAGTTTCGAGTTCATTTGCTACACGGTCAAACGGTCAAAGAAATGAACATTTTATTAAGTTAATTTATAAGTTGTTTTATATAGTCAATTTTTATTATTTCTTTAACCTCTTGACCGTGTAGCAAATAAACTCAAAACTTTTAAAATTTTGCATGCACATGCATCACTCATGAAGCACATGGATTTCAACGGTTTGGATTTTGCGTTTGAAGTCGATCCGATAAACTTTTGGAGTTGTGCTCACCAAACTCTCTTGATGAGCATATCACACCCTAGCTTTACTATATATATATATATATATATATTTTAATTTTGAAATAACCAAAACATGTAGTCTTAGGTTGTGGGAATCTGAATTTATAAAAGAATGCATCGTGCATCTTTTATGCAAAATGTAAATTAGCTTTCTATAATTAACAGGAAAAGAATCTATTGATTATACACAACAATATTTTCATGGTATTAAAACTATACAAACTCGAAAAGAAATTTATTTCCATGTTGTACTTTAATAGAATGAAAGAAAAACCCTCATTTCAGTACTAATTTTAAATAAAGAAATTGAAATGTTTCAAAGAGAGATAAAAGAGCCACAACAGCAGCAACAACAAATAATAATACTACTAACAATAACATTTAGATAATTAAATAAGAAGGGTATTTGTATCCTAATTAGTTAAAAGTGTAATATTACTTTACATGTTTAGGTGATTATGGTTTGGATTGATTATTTAAATTTTAAAAATAAAGATATAAATTTAATGCACGGACCAATCTACATATTACAATGTACCATAGTCTCACTCTTTTTTTAATATTAATTAATCAGTTCTTTGTCCTCAAAATTTGTAAAAGAAATTAAATGTTGTTCCTCTCTTTTTTTAATACTAAGTCAGTTCTTTGTCCTCAAGATTTGTAAAAGCGATTAAATGTTATTCCACGGAGGAAAATTAGCAGGAAAAGTTGATTTTTTTTTTAAGCTTATATAAACCGATCATTCATATTAGGGGTGCAAACGGGTTGGATATTATTATCCGACCGTATCTGAAAATTTGATACAAATATAATTTTAAATATTAATCATTTATATCGGAATAATAGATATATGCAATATAGTTTAATATATATTATAAAAAATATTATGTTATTCACTATCATAAAAAGCTAATATCTGTATCTGTATTGAAAAAATAAAAATGAATACAGTTACCACTGTCTGATCCGTATCCGATCCGTTTGCACCTCTAATTCATATTGTTAATGTTAAATGTTAATACTACTTTTATTGTATTGAATCAGTAAAATAGTAAACAATATGTTAAAAAGAACATGTTATACCCCCGTTTGGTTCTGGCCTTGTAACTATTCATTTTACCTAAGGTAACTCAAATTTTGAGTTTAAATCTGGACCGTTCGATATGTGATTGAACGATACTCAAGGACCTTTGCATTCCAACTTGGATTGATCTATTCTGATCGGACGGTTGAGATCTAAACTCAAAATTTGAGTTACATCAGTAATCCTAAACTCCGCCTTCTAGGCACCGTTGCTCTGAGCGTCTCCTCGTCAAGAGAAAAAAAGGTAGAAAACATAATAAAAAAAATGAGAGCGCTCTTCCTCTCTCACTTGTCCTCTCCTTCTCCCACTCTCCGATCAAAAATCAACATTGCACGCTTCTACTGCGCCTCTCCGATCACGCCCAGTAGATTTCTCTCCATTTCAAGCACTAGAGGTCTATATACTCGTTTCCAGCCATCACTCCTCTCTGTTACGAGCAAGACCATGTCCAGCTCCAGCTCCAGCCAATGCTCCTTTTCGCAGGAAACCACTTCAACTGAAAGTGGAGAGGCTTCTCGTGCTTTCAATTGCTTGGATGGGATCCGTACTCTTGCTGAATCCGGACGATTAAGGTCTCTTTGACATTATAATTGATTTAATTTGCGGACTGTTATGATATATTGAGAGAAATTGGGTTACTTTTGGAGATAAAGAGAGATTTTTGTGAAACCGAATTGCCGAAATCGGTGAAAACTTTAGACCTTGAGATTCTTTTATCAGGCATTCGTTTTAATCATATATGCGGTAACAGTGGCAGAGAAAGAAGGGTTTGGACTTTGGAGGCACATTGTAAAATTTATGCAAATTTTGAATTTATTTGGCAACAAGTTAACCATAAACCTTGGCTGAAACCACTTCAACTGATAGTGGGAAGGCTTCTTGTGCTTTCAATTGCTTGGATGGGATCTGTATTCTTGCTGAATCTGGACGATTTAAGGTCTCTTTGACATTATAATTGATTTAATTCGTGCACTGTTATGATATATTGAGAGAAATTGGGTTAATTTTAGTGATCTGGGAGAATTTAGGGAGGATAGGAAAGAGAGATTTTTGTGAAATCAAATTGCCTAAATCGGTGAAAACTTTTGATATAGACTGATAAAGGGGTAAATTGTTCCAAAAAGATTAAGAAGGGTTAACTTTGACATTTCAGTTTTTGCTTTTCAGTGTTTAGTAAAAAACATACAATGTAATATCTTGAATTTTTAATTTAGACAGTAATGGTTTTTCCTACCTCATGATGTAGTAACTTTACTTGCTGAATTTTTCTCACATCCTGAGAGAGCTAACTTAATATTTTAGGAATTTTGCCCCAAACATTTATCTGATAATTTCGCTTGCTGATATTGACTTGGTAGTAGAGAAGCTAGCAGCAAGAGGGGCTAAAATGGTAATTATAAGCAATTCATCTAGAAGAGCAGTTGTTATAGATGATAAGCTTAAATCTCTCGGGTTCGACCCGTCTCTATTCCTTGGTGCTATTACCAGTGGAGAACTAACCCATCAATTTCTTTTGAGGTATAATAATATATTATTTCATATAGGTCAGTACGAAAATTTACCTTTCGTTAGATCTAGCTCTTAATGTTTAATTATAATAATAAGAATAAATTAGGAGAGATGATTCCTGGTTTGCTGCTATGGGAAGAAGATGCATCCACATGACATGGAATGATCGAGGGGCAATATCTCTTGAGGTAGTCTAAATTGGTTGTATTCTATATTAATCTTCCTATGTTAGCTTAACATATGTAATAATGTGAACTTTTGCAAATGCTTTCATGTGTTAATTATTCATAGGGTTTAGGTTTAGATGTGCTGAGTTTATCCTGGCGCATGGCACTGAAGCACTAGGTTTACCATCTGGTGGTTCAGAACCTATGGATTTGGAGGGTCTTGAGCAGATTTTAGAACTATGTGCAAAGAGACAAAAACCGATACCTATGTTGGTTGCTAATCCAGATTATGTCACGGTCGAAGCACGTAACTTGCGTGTGATGCCTGGTGCTTTACTGTTATTCTATTATTTCTTTTGGCTATGCCATATAATATAGTATAATACTAATCAGAGTGAGGCTACGGTACTATGCATAGCGCACAACCTTACATACCATTGCTCCATATATCTGTTTTCAGATTTTAAATGGTTGATCAAAACCGCTCAACATGATCTCCATATTAAAATGTATTTGGTGATTAAATTTATATTTTTTTATATTTTTTATACTTTTTTTAGATAGGTAGAAAATCACTAAATTTTAATTGTCTAGAATCTTGAGTACGAATCCTCTGAGGTAACAAAATATTTGAGTTTAGATCTGGACCGTCTGATTAGAATCCGGGTCAATCCGGCCCGGGATGGAATGCACGGGCCCCTTTAATAAAGCAGATTGGACGGTCCGAATCTAAACTCAAAATTTCTATTACCTCAGGGATATGAATTCTAGAATCTTTAGATCAAGTAATTTCCTAGCTGTCTAAAAAAATAGTAAAAAAAATTCTGAAAAATTTAAAATTTGGTCTTCAAGTTCATTTTCATATGGAGGTCATGCTGAGCTGTTCGGATCGACCGTTTGGACTTTGAAAATGGAGATATGGAGCCATAGTACAGGCTGGTGTGCACTATGCATTGTACCGTAGCTTCACTCGTACTAACAAATAAGGTGATTGGCATTGGTCAGGTACTCTAGGGGCTAAGTATGAGAAACTGGGCGGAGAAGTGAGATGGATGGGAAAGCCTCATAAGGTATTATACTTGTGTTCTACCCGTGTTTCATTTTGGGTTCTCATACATATCTTTTGTTTCATTTTAGGTGATATATGAATCAGCAATAGGGTTAACAGGTATTGACCCGAAGGAATGCATAACAGTAGGTGATTCTCTGCACCATGACATAAAAGGATCAAATAGAGCAAACATTCAATCAGCATTTATCACTGGAGGCATACATGCTGATGAATTGGGTCTTGGTTCTTTTGGTGAAACGGCCAGACCTGATGCCGTGCATTCTCTATGTACCAAGTTTGATGACTATCCCAACTTTGTTTTGCCTTCTTTTACATGGTATAATTAATGAATTAAATTTCCTTTGAGTAGAGAGCATATTGGATTTATAATTTTATATATTTGCTTGTCACTGGCAGCGAAGAACATTTTACAAAATATTTTGAAAATGAGGTTAGGTATTCGTGTTTAAATACATGTTTTTGTGATTATTGTCATAAAATACACCTGAATACATGTTTTTGACGGTAACCTTAATTGAACAATTTTAAATCAGTCTAGCCACAATCACAAAATAGGCAACACTTCTTTTTTATGAAATATATGCTTTATATATTGAGAAATGCTTGTTTGTCCTTGGTCATTTTCTTCACAGACATTGAAAAGCTGATTCAATACCAAATATGAACAAGATACAAACATGAAAGATCCTTATCATCAATTGATAGTATTATAGTCCTTGTACTATTATGGTTTTATTTTATTTTTCTTTGAATAACTTTTGGTTTTGTTGACTTTTGAAAGATCCTTATCATGAAACCGTCAGCACTACTGTCATCATATAAGTACCTAATATCATAATTAATGTGGATATTTTTTTTTATAGATTTAGGAGCTAAAGACAAGTTGCCAAAAAATAATATCTTTTACTTAATTACTGACTTTGTCCTCATGCTTCTAGGTAGCAAATTTTTTTTTTTTTTTTTTCCAAAATAAGGAGAAAAATAGAAGTATTTTTTTTTTTTTTTTTTATGAAGTAGGCAAACCTCAGGTTCAAGTTCATAGAAAGAGTTAACAAGCAAATCATCTGCCTTATTTAGTCACTTGAATAGTGCCACAACCATCTCCAAATAAGCCGGGTACGGCCCGGCCCCGAGCATAAATACGGAAAATCCTGGGCACTACATAAGGGCTCGTCTTGACCGGCACCTTGACCTGATCCTCCCATGTGTGTCCATACACCACGTTCACGGCACATGGTTGTGTGAAGAATGCAGCAGAGGATACTCTGTGCCGCCTTGCCACTTCACCTGCCCAAGGAAGGAATGCATCATACACTAAAACCTTGACCGGCCGACCCTCGGTCGACTTAGACCGGAGTAGGTTGTCTAGTGTCTCTGAGCCGGGCCAAGTAATCTGTGACAGAGTTGATCTGTGATATTCATATCTTCTTGTTAATTTTTCTTGAATTAAATTAATTATCATATTGATTTGGAGCTAATTTATATCTCAAAGCTGTAATACAATATGGTAGCAGGAAAAGAAAAGAAGAGAATCTTTGCAAAAAGCACCTATATATGGTACAATTTTGCAACAACTAGTTACAAACTGCAGTTCATGAATTTCAAACAATTAGTTACAATGTGTATTTTTAGAAAAGTCCCTATAAAAATGAATTTGCTAGGGACGCATCCATTTTTCGAATAATACTTGTGAACTTGAGGGGTCAAACGAAAATTATTTTTTCTGTTTTTCAGTTCCATTTTTCTTTCAAGTTTTAACACATAATAGTACACCTATTAGATTAAAAAATAATAATAAAATAAATAATTAAGCCAAAGGCCGCATGATCTCTTCAATTAAAAACCTCATCCGATTGAATGTATCTAACCAATTTTAATTCTAACAGAACGCGATTCATTCCCCTTGGTTCGCTGTCAATTATTTCTATGGTCTTGACTAATAAGCGATAGTACCGAATTATCTTGATTGAATATTCAAATCTTGTACAATTGAAATGAAATACGCTTAAGAAGTCTCGACCTGGGTCGCCATCAGTAAAGAGATGAGGTTGAATTGGGAATGGTCGTGGAAACTAAAGAGAAGAAGATTAAAGACGGGCAATTAGTAAGAAGGAGCGAAGAGACTGACTCTTCCAGGGGCCATTGAACCTACTCAGAAATTCATTTAATACCTCTTCTAGAAGGCGATTAACTCTTCCAGGCTTCCCCTTGGTTAGGATGAATTTTCTATGGTCAAAGTCTTCTCCACACCACTTCTTCTCATAACTCAAAATTCTGGTGCTCTTTACTCTACACACATTTCTCACATTCACCACTCAGATCTAAGGTTCTTTCCTAATAGTCTCTTCAAAGAAATCTACAGAGCAAAATGGCTGGGTGTTTGATAACCTCTGTGCTCTCTCTAGCCACCAATTTGCTCCCCTCAATTAGAGCCTCTGTGCAGGCTCCTTCTTCCTCTTCCTCAAATTATAATAACTCCAAAAGGGGGCGTGATCGAGATTTTGAGGAGGATCTGAAGAGGCTGATGCGAACTCTGGAGTGGATCAAGGCCACACTGTACGATGCTGAGGAGAGGGAGATCAGAGACCGTTCTGTAAAGCTATGGCTCAAGGAGCTGAAGAAGGTTGCTTATGATGCCGAGGATGTGCTCAGCGAGTACCGGTATGAGGTCACCCGTGTCCAACTAGAGGCAAGAAAGGCTTCTGAAGCTTCAGGTTCTCACAAGACAAAGAAGATGGAGGTTAGTACCTCGTGCATTATCTTACTCGTGCTAGTGTTATTATTCTTGTTGTGTGGTACTAAAACTTAATAGAGGTTGCTTCAATTTTTTATATATTTTTTAGCTGGGTGAAAACAGGGTCGACCAGATACGGATCCGGATAATTCTTTGATAAGAGAAATAGTATCCGGATACGGATAGGGCTGGCAATAAGTTGGCTCGGTCCAAGCTAGAAGTATCCGGATACGGATAGGGTTGGCAATGAGCTGGCTCGGTCCAAGGTAGACCAAGCTCATAGCTCGCTAATTTTAACAATGAGCGAGTCATGAGCGAGCCAACATTCGGATTCAAGCTGAAAAAGTGGCTCGTGGCTCATTTGTTTTGATAACAAGCTGAGCCGAGCCAGCTGGCAAAAGCTCGTGAACCAAAAGTCCAAATGTAAATAATGTAATATAAAGTTAACTACCATAAATTAAAGTTTGTAATTAAATTCATATGTACTAAAATACTAAATCTCCAAATTTGTACCAACATAGTTTTCAAAATAATTCATGCATACTAAATTTGCATAAATTCATATTTGGACCGAATTGGCTTTGCTAACTTCTGAGCGACCTAGTAACAATGAGCTAGCTCGATCCATTAACGAACGAGTTATAAACAAATGAATTAAAATGCAAAGTCATAAACGGTTTCTTACCACCCCTAGGGATAGAGGTGCAGTCCACGAACTTTCTTGCTACCCCTAGATGGGATAGAGGATGCTTAAACGAACCACCCCTAGATACAGATAGAGGTGCAGTCCACGAACTAGGGATAGAGGATGCTTAAACGAAGCACCCCTACCCCTAGATACAGATAGAGAGGTGCGGTCCACGAACTTTCTTGCTACCCTAGACAGAATCGGATATCCGTATCTGAATCAAATTTTCCAACCCATTCTATCTCCGATATCTTACTACGCGACGCTTAGAAATTGGAAAAAGCTTACATATTAACCATATTTATTTTCCGTTATGATTGTGGGACTAAAGCTATATCTGAAGCATCCGGACAACAGACGTAGCCAGCGCATCTATTTCTCTGCTTTATGAGGCTCGTACTTCGAGCAAGGCTTTGACTACCTTGAAGTCTTTGACTCATTTATTTAATTTTAGACGAAAAGGCTGTTGCTGCCATATATAATTTTAAAGGCAGTTAGCCATCTAGCTTCGCTTTGAATATATATATATTTTTTATATAAATTTCTGTTAATAATTGTCTCCATTTTAAATCCAGCCGGCATTCAATTATATCTTTGATTTTAATTTGATATTTCCATAAATTTTAATTACAAATTTAAATAAACTAACTTAAGTTATTCATTCATTTTCATATTTGAATTTTGTTAATTAATATTTGTATCTTAAAGTTTAAATAATTCAATTATCCGTCAATTATTTGTTTCATATCCATATTCAAATTCGTATTCGTAAATTATCTACTCCGTATCTGTTTAAGACAGATTTGGTTTTGAATTTTGATATCCGTTTATTATCTGTATCCGTATTCGTAGCCGCTCATTATCCGACGGATGCAGATATGGTATCAGCATTATCCGCTTTGAACCCACTCCGTTTTCACCCCTATTAATCCACCGGAATGTATGGTCACTTGTTATATTATCAGCTTTTCCAATCTAACCAGAGTGGTGACATAATATAATAAATTTCCAATCTAATTATCATTTTTAAGTTAACAAATTATGAATTTTGGCATACTTATATAATATATACATTTCTTTGTGGACAGTACATTGTGCAAATTCCTAATGGCATGGTTGATCGGCTTAAAAAAATAAGAAGTCGATTTGATGAAATAGCAAAGGATCGTAAGGCTCTTAAATTAAAGAAGAGTGATGGGCCAAGGCGTCCGAACAATACACTTTTACGACCCCCAACGGGTCACATGGTAGATGAGGCAAGCATTTTTGGGAGAGATGCTGAAATAAAGGAGGTCATCGATTTCTTACTATCTGAAAAAGAAAAGCCCTTTTCGGTCATTTCAATTATTGGAAAAGGTGGTCTCGGAAAAACCACCATTGCCAAACTGGTCTACAAAGAGATGAGGGTAACCCGGTGCTTTGATTTATGTGGGTGGGTATGTGTCTCTGAAGAATTTGATGTTGGGAGACTCACTAAAGCAATCATTGAATCAGTCATCGAAATAAATTACGGTTTGAGTGAGTTGAGTTCATTACAAGAGAAGCTTGCACAAATTGTGAAGGGAAAAACAATAGTGCTTGTTTTAGATGATGTGTGGAACGAGAATCAAAGTCTTTGGGACTCGTTGAGGGTTCCTTTTAAAGAAGCAAAGCTGGTCAGAATTCTCGTGACAACTAGAAATAAAAAGGTTGCAGATGTCATGCAAACAACGACCTGTTTTAGGCCAACTAACATGCCTGAAGATTCGTGCTGGCAGTTGTTTCAACATTATGCATTTTGTAGGTGGTTTCTCTGGATATGTTAATCAAGTTCTCCAACAAAATCTGATGGGTTTAAGAACCCTTTCTATCAATACGAGACACTCCAGAAATTTTCAAATATGTAACCTCACAGAATTTAAAGCACTCAGGGTATTGGAATTGAAAGGGGATTATTTGACAAGAATTCCTGATTCCATTTCCGAGTTGAAACATCTAGCCTATCTTGGTATTAAGTCTTTCAATCTCAAAACATTGCCATTATCCATTGTCCTCCTTTACAATCTACAGGCTTTTATTCTTGATTGCCGTGACCTTAAATATCTACCTGAAGGTATTGGTTCACTTTGTAATTTACGGAGATTAATTATTGAATCATGTTTTCCAATAAATTATTTCCCGCATGGGCTTGTTAATTTTTCAGCAATAAAGACAATGAAAGCATGGTTGAAAGTTAGAAATGTAGCTTGGTTAAAGGATATGACGGACCTTGAAGGAAATCTCACTATTTGTGGAGTGAGTAGTTTAAAAGATGCCCAGCGTGCTAACATGAGAAATAAGTGCAAACTTGAAGCTTTGCATATAAACTGTGATCCTAATTCCAAGTGTAGGTGGGTTGACCCTGTGAAATCAATGCTGGGAATATTCCTCAATCCAGAAATAAGTGTCCATGATGCCGATTTTTCTTGGTTAGAATCCCTCCAGCCACATCCTAACCTCAAAAAACTTGGAGTGGAATCTTATTCTTCTGCCACAATGCCAGGATGGATGTGTGATCCATGTTCCTTGCAATCAATTCAAGAAATCTTGTTAGATAGCTGTGACAAGATTCAATCACTTCCATTCAACAATCTTCACACTCTCAAGCACCTCATCGTTCATAATTGTCATGGTTTCCGAGTTCTACAGCTAGAGCAGCTGTCCTCCCAGCTTGAGAAATTGGAGATTTCTCATTGTCCCTACCTTGAGTTGATTACTGGATTAGGGAATCTGGATATGTTGGTTACACTGAAAACTTCCTGGTGTGAAGTCCTGAAATCAATAACAATGGATGGACTACAGTTGGTGGAATCTACTGAGCCAATTGGTGATTCGTTTCATGGAAAGCCACATATCGGCCAACAGAGCATTTCAACACTTACAAGGTTGGAAATTCATCACTGTAAATTGCTTTTTGTTCTGCCAGATGGATTGATTCCATCAGTTGAGACTGCCCTGACAGAGCCATGCATCCCTTATGTCCATGTTTCTTCCTGTGGTTGCACTAACATTGAAATTGGGGATAATAAATCAAATCAGGTTCATAAATTTTCTTACTATTGTAATTATTATTATTTTAATATTTAGATTTTAGACCACTGAACTTTTTTGCTTTTATGTAACCATAAGCCTTGGTAGGATTTGTTGATTAATCAAGCTGCAAAATTACTTGTTTTGACAAATAAACATTTCATATTTATATTACTTGTTTGTTGCTGCTACAAAATTAAGCTCTTGTCCAACTTTTTTTTGCAGCTTTCTATTCGATGATGTCTTCCTTGGGGCTTTGGCCCACAAGGAACATTTAGGAGTCCCCCTCGATAGGTAATACACAAATAATTTCCTTTTTTCATGGGGATTCATTTTCATTGATTTTTTTTTTCTATACTTCATTTTTTCTTCAAATATTCACCTCGATCTTAAAGAATGATTAAGCAAGCCAACAGTCAATTTTTGTATTACCCAATATTTTGTCGTTATCCTTATCTCAACTATTTTTTTTCTTTAGCCAATATATCTGTGTTATGTATGGTAATTGGCAGTATTAATTAAAATGAATCTTTTGAAGGAACAAAACCTACTAATAAGCCAATCCTTTTGAGTGGAAAACAAATATTTGGTCCCGTTTTTGTGATCGCACTCCAAAATTTTCGCATCTTATTAATAGCATTGTCGATCTCAGTCATAATGACTTCTCAAGTTTGTAGTTTTGGCTGTACCATTTCTACATTTTTACAAAACAACCCCTACCACGAAAGATATTACACAATTTAGAACAAGTTGCCTATCCTACGGAGGCAACATATATAGCAATGTTATCAGAACCGGACCGGACATCAACCCGGTAAAGCTCCGGTTTAACGGTTCACTGGTCAGACCGATGGTTCAACCGGTTTGACTGCTGATTTTTTAAATACTTACATATTTATTTATAAGATATAATTATTATTATTATAAATAATTATGTTTTATGTAATAAAATTTCCAATATACATATTAACAATGTACTATAAAAGTAAATTTATATATTAGAAATAATTATTTTTTATTAGAAAATAATATATCTAGCTCAAATATAGAACTTATTGTTAGAATTAGTAAAATAATTAAATAAAATATTATGAAATCTTTTTTTCATCGAAGAAATTTTATATTTTATACTTCATAAATAAATTGAATAACTACATAGAAATTATTTAGTTTTTGTGATCAAGTGAACCCCTAATGATCCATATTAGAATTAATATTTAGTTTATAAAAAAAATAATATTGCAACAAATGTTGAATTATTCTTAAACACATAATTGTTTACAAAAGTATATTACAAAATATAAATGACTACACAAAGTTAGCCACAGAATAATACACATTATATTCAACTTTTTCTCTTAAAAAGTTGTTACATTTTCTCTTCAAAAGTTGTTTTCTTTCCATTCAAAATTGAAAATAGTCACATGACAACAATGGACAAAAAACCAATATAAAACCGGTTTTTTTTACTTTTACTCCGGTTTTTTATATAAAACCAACCGGTTTAATTAAATATATCCGGTTCTATTGCATATCCGGTCCAAATAGCGAACCAAACCGTAAACCTGTCCGGTTCCGGTTTATTCCGGTCGAACCGGCCGGTCTGGTCCGGTTTTGATAACAGTGATATATAGGCCAATCACAACAATCAAATTGGAAAAGAAAAGGAAAATAATCTAATCCTACATATGGTAAGGAGGCTCCTCAAATATCTTTTAGTAACAATTAGTGCTAATCAAATGAGATTGTCTGTTTCTATGATTTTTTCCAAGATGTAGCGTATATTAGTGTTATATACTTTTATCAATATATCTGTTGACGGCATTTGCCGTCAGCTATAAAATATAAATATAAATATATATATATATATATATATATATATTAGTGTTATATATTGAAATAGCTGGTGCTTTACCAAATTACATTTGTTTCCATATAAAAACATTTTCAAATAAAATTATTTCATTTTTTTTCCAATAAAAATATTTGATTCCACTTAAAACCATTTTTTTTCCATCTTTTATGAGATGTCTGTCTAGCTTTCTTTCAAATAAAGATTACGAAATTCTTTCAAATTAAAATTTGTTCTCCAAATATTCTAAGAAAATATTGCTACTTGGGTGACAAAATCATTTGGGCTTTACCTATATGAGATTTCAATTAATATAGGCAGGACAATCCGAGATTTTTATTTTTACCCAAAAAAATATATATTTTATTATAAATAACCACAGTTAGCATAGAAAATGTATATTTTAAGAAAATATTACAAAATAACCGTGGTTATTTATAATAAAATATATTTTTTTTTTGGGTAAAAATAAAAATCTCGGCAGGACAATAGATAGCCTGCCATGAGATTTTAATTATGTAGACAAAACCTAAAATTTTATCGGTTCTTCTAAACAAAATGTAAATATTTTCGGTTCTTTTAGTTATGGAATATATATATATAGAGTTAGGCTGGGGTGCTATGGATAGCATAGTGGCCTCCCGTGCTACGGCTCAATATTCGAGTTTTCAAAATCCAAACGGTCGATCCGAACCGTTCATCTTATTCTCCATATTAATATCTGCTTGGAGATCAAATTTTATAATTTTCTGAATTTTTTTACTATTTATTAAGCCACTTTGAAAATCGCTAATCCAACGGTTTTACTGTTTTGTGCAGCCACCGTTGGATCAACAATTTTGTAAAATACTTAATAAATAGTAAAAAAATTCAAAAAAATGTAAAATTTGGTCTCCAAGCAGATATTAATATGGAGAATAAGATGAACGGTTCGGATCGACCGTTTGAATTTTGAAAACTCGAATATTGAGCCGTAGCATAGAGGCCTCTATGCTATCCATAGCACCCCAGCCTAACTCATATATATATATATATAGAGGAGAGATCAAGTTACAACATTTTTTAAGTTACAACAAGTTACAACAAGCATTATTTACATTTTCAAAGTCCAAATCGTCGATCCAAACCGTTAGATGTGATCTCTACAATAAAATGTGCTTAGAGACCAAATTTTACATTTTTTAGATTTTTTTTTACTATTTATTAAGATGGGTACAAAATTCAATGATATGAATTTGACTAGTTTTTGTACCCACCTTAATAAATAGTAAAAAAATTCCGCAAAATGTAAAATTTGGTCTCCAAGCACATTTTATTGTAAAGATCACATCTAATGGTTTGGATCGACGATTTGGACTTTGAAAATATAAATAATGCTTGTTGTAACTTGTTGTAACTCAAAAAATGTTGTAACTTGATCCCTCCTCGTATATATATATATTTTTGTAGTATGAGGTATTTTGGGTTCCTTCTGTTAAAGCAAATTTTCTATACAATTAATCCATTACCCTGTATTAATTTTAATATTAATTTATAAATAAAAATACTGTATTTATGTATACCTGCTATATATATAATCTCTTGAGCCCAGTCCATCAACACGCTTTCAGAATTTACTCATTATGATTTTGGAGCAAAGATCTTCTGTGATTTAATCTTTACAAAAGAAATATGTTGCGGGTGAAATGTAGAGAGAAACCGGGTCAAAAAGTTCATCACTACATAGATCTTGTACGATACCGTCATAGGAAACTAAAAATTGATGATACGATTGAAATCTTTTTTTTTTGAGTGAAAGCCCGTAGGCACGATTGAAATCTAGGCTGGAGCTTTCCGGATGCTGTTATAAATAGAGACGTCATACCCGTTACCATTTTGGTGTACTACTGCCTGGCGATAAGTACAGTCACCTATAAGTACAGCATCGGTGTTAGTAATAAATTTATCTAAAATTTCAATTTTAACTTAATTTTCTATGTGGTCTTTCTTCATGTGTTCTGCTTTCAAGAATCATATTTCGTTGCGGGAGAAACAAATCTCAAATCTCAGCATGAGTGGCCTAGGAAAATATGAAGACTGCATATGCCTGCCAGAGGTAAGAAATAATATCCTCTTATTTCTTTGTATTTAAAATTGCATATTTCTTTTCGTGATTGATCTCCAAATAACGGACCGATCTGGCTATAATGATTGTCCTTTTTTCATTTTGGACTCTTATTGAGGTGGTAATATTGTAAATTTTCTGGGATTTGATTTGGCCTTTGACCCACCTATGGATGTTGTTTTAATTGAATTATTCCATTTTTACAGAGGTTGCTTGGTCGATATATTTCTTGGGGCTTTCATTTAGGTCTCTACACTTTTTAAGTAACATCTCAACATAAATAAATTCGCATAAATGCTAAGCGCAATCCAATTCATTTATGGTTTGCTTTGTTCATATACATTTATTAATGGAGTAAACGATATTGGATGAAATTAATTTTAGATTGAATGTTTTCTTTCACAATATCAAACATTTATGTATGAAAATTTCCATAATTATCAAGCTAGATTTTACAATATAAAATCATTTTTTTTTAGCCTTTACATTATCATATACACTAACCTTGAACGGGCCTATTTGTTTTTCCACTTCATTGGTCTTTGGGTAAATAGTATATGGTTTCTGAAAAACTGACTGTGAAATCACTTCCTAAACAGGCAGCACATGTGGGCCATGCAACTGGATCAAAAGGGAACTGGCGTCCTGAGCAGATTGTCAGTAAAAGAATCGAAGTATGGTGGCCTACTGACAAATCGTAAGTTCCAAATTATGAAGCTATTCATTTTTCTTTTTAGGGTTGCAAGTATTTGTTGGGTTTGGTCAAGTATGTTGTTAATGAGTTGAATGATGTTCTCTGCTATAGGTACTATGATGGTTTTATTCAGAAGTGCTACCATTCTGAGAAGACATACTAGGTAATGTAGCTCTTTCTCTGAATATTTTCTGTGGAAATATTTCCACAATCTTTTCTGAAACTGTCTGGCATAAAAGTAAATGCCACCACTTCCTATTCAGAAATTTTTGATCAATTTGTTTCATATTTCTTATACTAGGTTACGATGATGGCGATTTTGAGTTCCAATTTTCTTGAAGGATGAGGTTTGGGAACTATTAGAGGTGATATTGGTAACTTTTTAGTATTATTATCTTGCAGTGTTTGGTCCACATCAAGGATTTCTGTACCAGATAATATCTGAACAAATTTGCTTTAACCGAGTTGGTCCACATTAAGGATTTCTGTACTAGATAATACCAGAACAAATTTGCTTTAACCGAGTTGGTACACATCAAGGATTTTTGTACCAGATAATACCAGAACAAATTTGCTTTAACCGAGTTGGTCCACCTCAAGGATTTCTGTACCAGATAATACCAGAACAAATTTGCTTTAACCGAGTTGGTCCACATCAAGGATTTCTGTACCAGATAATACCACGACAAATTTGCTTTAACCGAGTTGGTCCACATCAAGGATTTCTGTACCAGACAATACCAGAACAAATTTGCTTTAACCGAGTAATGTATTGAATGTCAGTTTCCATAGTGCTTTGTTTAGAGCAGTATTATATTAAATGTGTACTTAACTAGATGGAACTTCTATAAGATAAAAAGAAATTTATTCTAAAGAATATCTGGTTTACTGTTCTCTTTACTTAACTATGCAAATCAAATTTTCTCTTTAGGAGGTAGACGAAGATGCTACAGACCGAAAAATCGCAAGTCTTTATACGACAGTGAGAAGAAAATCGAAGCAAGCCAACAAAAGGAGCAAGAAAACAAGTGGAGTAGAGGTCATCTTTCAATTCTTAGAAAAAATGGTTTCGAATAATTTTGAGTCGAGACTTCGAATTGTAAATAAAATTGTACTTGTTTTATATTTAACAAAACTTGTATGTAAAAATTTTTAGTGATAGTTTTTTCTTTTATCGAAACAAAATAAAATATATATTTTTTAATTTTGAAATAATCAGAACATGTAGTCTTAGGTTGTGGAATCTGAATTATAAAAGAATGCATCGTGCATCTTTTATGCAAAATGTAAATTAGCTTCCTATAAATGACAGGAAAAGAATCTATTGATAATACACAACAATGTTTTCATGGTATTAAAACGATACAAACTCGAAAAGAAATTTATTTCTATGTTATACTTTAATAGAATGAAAGAAAAAACCTCATTTCAGTACTAATCTTAAATAAGGAAATTGAAATGTTTGAAAGAGAGATGAATAATAGAATGAAAGAAAAACCCTCATTTCAGTACTAATCTTAAATAAAGAAATTGAAATGTTTGAAAGAGAGATGAAAACGCCAGCTTCAACAACAGCAACAACAAATAATAATACTACTAATAATAACATTTAGATAATTAAATAAGGAGGGTATTTGCATCCTAATAAGTTAAAAGAATAATATTACTTCATGACTATAATTCGGATTGATTATTTAAATTTTAAAAATAAAAATAAAAATTTAATGTACGGACCGATATGCATATTACAATGTACCATAGTCTCACTCTTTTTTTAATACTAAATCAGTTCTTTGTCCCCAAGATTTGTAAAAGCAATTAAATGTTATTCCACGGGGAAAAATTAGCAGGAAAGTTGACTGTTTTTTTTAAGCTTATATAACCGATCATTCATATTGTTAATGTTAAATGTTAATATTACTTCTATGAGTGAGTCTATGGTACTATGCATATCATGGGTTGTTACCGTGCTACGGCTTTATATTCGAGTTTTCAAATCCTAACGGTCGATCCGAACCGTTCATCTTGTTCTCCATATTAATATGTGTTTGGAGACCAAATTTTACATTTTTTGAAATTTTTTTACTATTTTTTTAGATATTTAGAAAATCACTTGATCTGAAAATTCTGGACCATCCAAAAACAGTGATTTTCAATAAATCTAAAAAAATAGTAAAAATATTTCAAAAAATGTAAAATTTGGTCTCCAAACAGATATTAATACGGAGAACAAGATGAACGGTTCGGATCGACTGTTAGAATTTGAAAACTTGAATATAGAGCCGTAGCACGATAACAAATCGTAATATGCATAGTACCATAGACTCACTCTTACTTCTATTGTATTGAATCAGTAAAATAGTAAACAGTACGTTAAAAAGAACATGTTATACCTTCGTTTGGTTCTGGTCTTGTAGCTATTAATTTTACCTACGGTAACTCAAATTTTGAGTTTAAATCAGGACCGTTCGATATGCTTTTGGCACGATACTAAAGGTCCCATTCATTCCAACTCGGACGAGATTGATCTAAATTCTGATCGGACGGTCCAGATCTAAACTCTAAATTTGAGTTACCTCAAGGGTATCCTGACTCCGCCTTCTAGGCCCGAATTTTTTATTAATAGAAATAAAATAAAAAAATATCGAAAAACGGGATTACTTTTGAATATTTGCGAAAAGTAGGTAGATCGGGTTGTCACAACCCGTCCCACCGGACGGGTCTAATTAACCCGTCCGTTAATCTGTGATTACACCAACCTAATCAACCTTCACGGAAATTAAAAAAAAAAACAAAAAGCCGGACGGGTTAAGACGTCCCGTCCCGATCGAAAAATAAAAAATAAAAAAATAAATCCTGGACGGGTTAAGAGGTCCCGTCCCGGATCAAAAAAAAGAAAAAGAAAAAGAAAGAAAGAATAACCGGACGGGTTAAGTAACCCCGTCCAGGATATGATATTATATTAGGATTAAATATTATAATATAATATAATATTATGTTGTATATTATAATATAATATAATATAATTAGGATTAAATCTTATAATATAATATAATATTATGTTGTAAATCCGGACGGGTTAAATATTATATTATATTATATTAGGATTTTATATATATTATATTATTTTTTGTTTTTTATATTATATTATATTATGATTTTATATATATTATATTTTTTGTTTTTTATACTATATTATTATATTAATATACTTATATATATATTATATTTTTTGTTTTTTATACTATATTATTATATTAATATACTTATATATATATTATATTATGAATAGAACTAGTTTAGTTGTGCTTAAGCTTACCAAAGTTTTTGGTGGGCTTAACTTCAAAATCCATCAAATCGGTTTCAAATGACGAATTCGAACCGTTGAAATCCGCCTATCTTATGAGTGATGCATCTACATGTGAAAATTTTAAACGTTCGAATTAATTTAGTATAAAGTCAAGCGGTAAAAAAACGTTCAAAAAATAAATGCACTAAAATTAATTTATTAACCTTTTAATTTTGACCAATTGACTTTATACTAAATTAATTCAAATGTTTACAATTTTCACATGTAGACCCATCACTCGCAAGATAGGCAGGTTCTAACGGTTTGGATTCGTCATTTGAAACCGATTTAATAAGTTTTGGAGTTAAGCTCACCAAATACTTTGGTGAGCTTAAGCACAACAAAATTAGTTCTATTCATAATATAATATATATATAAGTATATTAATATAATAATATAGTATAAAAACAAAAAATATAATATAATATAATATAAAAAACAAAAAATAATATAATATATATAAAATCCTAATATAATATAATATAATATAATATTTAACCCGTCCGGATTTACAACATAATATTATATTATATTATAAAATTTAATCCTAATTATATTATATTATATTATAATATACAACATAATATACAACATAATATTATATTATATTATAATATTTAATCCTAATATAATATCATATCCTGGACGGGGTTACTTAACCCGTCCGGTTATTTTTTTTTATTTTTATTTTTTTTTGATCCGGAACGGGACCTCTTAATCCGTCCAGGATTTATTTATTTATTTATTTTTTTTCAGTCGGAACGGGACGCCTTAACCCGTCCGGCTTTTTGTTTTTTTTTTTAATTTCCGTGAAGGTTGATTAGGTTGGTGTAATCACAGATTAACGGACGGGTTAATTAGACCCGTCCGGTGGGACGGGTTGTGACAACCCGATCTACCTACTTTTCGCAAATATTCAAAAGTAAACCCATTTTTCGATATTTATTTTATTTTATTTCTATTAATAAAAAATTCGGCCTTCTAGGCACCGTTGCTCAGTCAGCGTCTCCTAGCCAAGAGAAAAAAAAAAAAAAAATGAGAGCGCTCTCCTTCTCTCACTTGTCCTCTCCTTCTCCCACTCTCCGATCAAAAATCAATATTGCACACTTCTACTGCGCCTCTCCGATAACGCCCAGTAGATTTCTCTCCATTTCAAGCACTAGAGGTCTATATACTTGTTTCTCGAGCAAGACCGTGTCCAGCTCCAGCTCCAGCTCCAGCCAATGCTCCGTTTCGCGGGAAACCACTTCAACTGATAGTGGAGAGGCTTCTCGTGCTTTCAATTGCTTGGATGGGATCCGTACTCTTGCTGAATCCGGACAATTTAAGGTCTCTTTGACATTATAATTGATTTAATTTGCGGACTGTTATGATATATTGAGAGAAATTGGGTTAATTTTGGTGATCTGGGAGAATTTAGGGAGGATAGAAAAGAGAGAATTTTGTACAAATTGCCTAAATCGGTGAAAACTTTAGACCTTGAGATTTTTTTAACAGGCATTCGTTTTAATCATATATGCGGCAGTGGCATAGAAAGAAGGGTTTGGAGGCACATTATAAAAATTATGTGGCAACAATTTAACCATAAGCCTTGGTTGAAACTAATTCAATTACTAATTCCCCCTTTTAAATTTCTGATCTATTTTATTGCCTCTTATGACAGGCATGGTTCTTAGATCAATATGGGGTACTTCATGATGGGAAGAAACCATATCCTGGTGCCATTTCTACATGTATGTTAATTTAATTTACATAAACAGCAATGACTTCTTTTATCCAAAGAGCAGTTTTGATATATACTGATAAAGGGGTAAATTAATCCAAAAAGGTTAAGAAGGCTAACTTGACATTTTGGTTCTTACTTTTTAGTAAAAGCATATTATGTAGTATCTTTATTTTTTTAATGTTGATAGTAATGTTTTTTCCTGCCTGACTCAATATTTTCTGAATTTTTTGCCTTGGTAGTAGAGAAGCTAGCAGCAACAGGGGCAAAAATGGTAATTATAAGCAATTCATCAAGAAGAGCAGTTGTTACAGATGATAAGCTTAAATCTCTCGGGTTCGACCCGTCTCTCTTCCTTGGGGCTATTACCAGTGGAGAACTAACCCATCAATTTCTTTTGAGGTATAATATTTTATTTCATACAGTTCGGTAAGAAAATTTACCTTTTGTTAGATCTAGCTCTTAATGTTTAATTATAATAATAAAAATAAATTAGGAGAGATGATCCCTGGTTTTTTGCTCTGGGAAGAAGATGCATCCACATGACATGGAATGATCGAGGGGCAATATCTCTTGAGGTAGTCTAAATTGGTGGTATTCTATATTAATCTTCCTATGTTAGCTTAACATATGTAATAATGTGAATTATTGCAAATGCTTTCATGTGTTAATTATTCATAGGGTTTAGGTTTAGAGGTGGTGAGTAGAGTGGATGATGCTGAGTTTATCTTGGCGCATGGCACTGAAGCACTAGGTTTACCATCTGGCAGTTCAGAACCTATGGATTTGGAGGGTCTTGAGCAGATTTTAGAACTATGTGCAAAAAGAACAAAACCGATACCTATGGTGGTTGCTAATCCAGATTATGTCACGGTCGAAGCACGTAACTTGCGTGTGATGCCTGGTACTTTACTGTTATTCTATTATTTCTATTGGCTATGCCATATAATATAGTATAATACCAACCAGAGCGAGGCTACGGTACTATGAATAGCGCACAAAGGTCCGTACTATTGCTCCATATACCTGTTTTCAGATTTTAAACGGTTGATCAAAAACGCTCAACATGATCTCCATATGAAAATGTCCTGGTGATTAAATTTTTTATTTTTTAGATTTTTTATACTATTTTTTTAGATAGGTAGAAAATCACTAAATTTTAATGGTCTAGAATCTTGAGTCTGAATCCTCTGAGGTAACATAATATTTGAGTTTAGATCTGGACCGTCCGATCAGAATCCGGGTCAATTCGACCCGAGGTGGAATGCACGGGCCCCTTTAATAAAGCAGATCGGATGGTCCGAATCTAAACTCAAAATTTCTATTACCTCAGGGATATGAATCCTAGAATCTTTAGATATCTAATAAAATAGTAAACAAATTCTGAAAAATGTAAATTTGGTCCTCAAGTTCATTTTCATATAGAGGTCATGCTGAGCAGTTCGGATCGATCGTTTGGACTTTGAAAATGGATATATGGAGCCATAGTACAGACTGGTGTGCGCTATGCATAATATTGTAGCCTCACTCGTACTAACAAATAAGGTGATTGGCATTGGTCAGGTACTCTAGGGGCTAAGTATGAGAAACTGGGCGGAGATGTGAGATGGATGGGAAAGCCTGATAAGGTATTATACTTGTGTTCTACCCGTGTTTCAGTTTGGGTTCTCATACATATCTTTTGTTTCATTTTAGGTGATATATGAATCAGCAATAGGGTTAACGGGTATTGACCCGAAGGAATGCATAATAGTAGGTGATTCTCTGCACCATGACATAAAAGGATCAAATAGAGCAAACATTCAATCAGCATTTATCACTGGAGGCATACATGCTGACGAATTGGGTCTTGGTTCTTTCGGTGAAACGGCCAGACCTGATGCCGTGCATTCTCTATGTACCAAGTTTGATGCCTATCCCAACTTTGTTTTGCCTTCTTTTACGTGGTAGAATTAATAAATTAAATTTCCCTTGTTTAGGGAATTGGATTTGTAATTTATATATTTGCTTTTGTCACTGGCAGCGAAGAACATTAATTTTACAAAATATTTTGAAAAGGAGGTTAGGTATTCCTGGTTGAATACATGTTTTTTGTGATTATTCTCATAAAATACTCCTGATAGTGTTACTGACGGTAACCTTAATTGAACAATTTTAAATCAGTCTAGCCACAATCACAAAATAGGCAACACTTTTTTTTGATGAAATATATGCTTTATATATTGAGAAATGCTTGTTTGTCCTTGGCCATTTTCTTCACAGACATTGAAAAGCTGATTCAACACCAAATATGAACAAGATACAAACATGAAAACAATAACATAAATAGGTGAGGAATGAGAGTAAATGATCGAGGCATGGCTCGATACCAGTAAATTCCAGTCTATAATGTGCACATGTAATGTAGTATCAGTTGGCCCTGTACTTAGCCGCAAATTCAACAATATTTTTATAAGAGCTTCCGTCTTCTCTCATTGCCTCTTGAGCCTTCTCTCTCCATTTCTTTGCATTCCTCCTATACTCCTCACGCCTCTCTCCTTCCATGACCTCACTTAAGCACCTTACAATCTCTTCTCTCTTCACCAACCCGCCACTCTCCGGTTTAACCCGTTTTCCAACCTCCCAAACCCCTTCAACATATTTCGCATTCATCGGTTGATCTGTCCACAGAGGCATCCCCACCATTGGCACGCCTAGCACGAGTGCCTCTACAGTTGAATTCCAACCGCAATGTGAAAAGAAGCACCCCACTGCTTGATGCGCCAACACCTCTAGTTGCGGGCTCCAAGAGACTATAACCCCTCTATCTTTCACTTTCTCAGCAAAATTGTCGGGTATTTTGTCGGCTTCTACTGACCTGACGACCCACAAAAACGGCTTGCCACAGTCGTGGAGTCCATATGCCAGTTCCTCCATCTGGGCCGGGTCTAGGCAGGCCATGCTGCCGAAGGAGGTATACACAACCGATTGCGGTGGTTTTGAGTCGAGCCATGCAATGCAAGGGGTTGTGGTTGGCGTGTAGAGGTGGAAACCATACGATGTGTCAGACAGGAGGTGGTTGTCGAGGTACGAAGACGGTACGGTTGGCCCGATTGTTTTACCGCGCCATTTAGACTCCATGTACTTTGCTTCCTGAATACACACACACACACGCAACCTTGCTTTTGTTAAGTAAAATAAAATGAAGCAATTAAATTGTATGTCAAGCAATTTAGAATTCTTTCTAATAAAATTGATTGAGGCTTTGCAGATTTGACTTCTACTCAATCTTATAACAATTGATGATAGTAGTCCTTGTACTATTATGCTTTTATTTTATTTTTCTTTGAATAACTTTTGGCTTTCACAACAAGAATGAGACATTTTTCGCGAGGATAAAAAAGTGACTTTTTGCGACGGACTACTCTCATTGTTTAGCTTCTTTTTGCGACGGACGACCGTCATAAATGCACTTTTTTCCTCGCAAAAAGTGTCTACTTTGTTGTAGTGTTTGTTGACTTTTGAAAGATCTTTATCATGAAGCCGTCAACACTACTGTCATCATATAAGTAATGTGGATATATATATTTAGGAGCTAAAGACAAGTTGCCAAATACCAAGAGTAGTTATCAAGATTTTAAATAGCGATTATAGCGGCATAGCGGGGAGACCAAAAAAAAAAGTTATTGCGAATAGCGTAGTTATAGCGAAAGCTATCATACATAGCGATTTTTCCTTTTCAAACTTTATATTATATATTTCTACTAATTATTAACATAATCAATATTAGAGAATTGATCTAACAACTAAATGACAACTAATCTAAGTCTATACTTTTTATCAATTACGCAAATAAGAAGAAAAAAAAATATAAAAAGTAACATTATTTAATAGTTTATACTTCATAGTATTATATATTATAATAGACAAAGAGCAATTAATTTTTTAAGGTAAATGAAGTCAATATACATATTTAAACATTTTATATATTATAATAATAATCAAAATTAGCTTTCAATTGAAATGAACGATAATAATTTTACAAATGATTACTATGCAAAGAGCAATCAAAATGAAGAATTAGTATTTGAATATTTCTCGATATATAATGATATAATAAATCACAAATAAAAATAGAAGCATATAGTTTGGTTTAGTATACTTATCGTAGAAGACCATGTAGCATTAGAAATAGGAATAGAAGTATTGAAGTCCATATAAATTGTAAAAAGAAATCCATGTAGCTATAGCGGGTCTCATATAGCGGTAATAGCGGTCAGCTATTATAGCTATAGCGGTCGTAGCTGAGTTAGCGCAATTTTATCTCATAGCTTAGTGTTTATGGTCCGAAAAAGCTATAGTGTAACTATAGCTTAGCGTTTAGAACACTGGTAGTTATTGATACATCTTTTTTTTTACTTAATTACCCACTTTTTCCTCAATGGAAACAAATGTAAAAAAATGCTGTTTTCCCTAAAATAAAGGGGAAATAGTATATTTTATGAAGTAGGCAAACCTCAGGTTCAAGTTCATAGAAAGAGTTAACAAGCACATCATCTGCCTTATTTAGCCACTTGAATTGTGCCACAACCATCTCCAAATAAGCCGGGTACGGCCCGGCCCCGAGCATAAATGATGGCAAATCCTCGGGTTCAAGAACGGGCAATCCAGGCACCACAAACGGGCTCGTCTTGACCGGCACCTTGACCTGATCCTCCCATGTGTGTCCATACACCACGTTCACGGCACATGGTTGTGTGAAGAATGCGGCAGATGATACTCCGTGCCGCCTTGCCACTTCACCTGCCCAAGGAAGGAATGCATCATACACTAAAACCCTGACCGGCCGACCCTCGGTCGACTCAGACCGGAGTAGGTTGTCTAGTGTCTCTGAGCCAGTGATCTCGAGCCGGGCCAAGTAATCCGTGACAGAGTTGATCTGTGATATTCATATCTTCTTGTTAATTTTTGTTGACTTAAATTATTATCATATTGATTTGGAGCTAATTTATATCTCAAAGCTGTAATACAATATGGTAGCAGGAAAATAAAAGAAGAAAATCTTTGCAAAAAGCACCTGTGAAATAATTTTGCAACAACTAGCTGCAAACAGTTCATGAATTTCAAAAAATTAGTTACAATATGTTTTTTTTTCAGAAAAGATCCTATAAAAATGAATTTGCTAGTGGCATACAATTCAGGGAAGTAAAATCTTATACAACCAAAAGAAAAATAATGGCAGCAAGTGCAGATTCTGGTTAAGAAAAAAAGATAAAAAATAATAAAAAACAAACAGTAAAAACAAAAGCACTAGAAAAGTAGAAATAGTTAATTAGCCTTAGCAGAGCATGACTTATTCAGTATTGATTATATCATATGTTCCTTGTAATACACACAACTAGAAAATCCAAGAGAACAACTTAACTAATTGACTTGATCAGTAATATATTCTCAGAAATTATAAAACCTCATAGTAACCACCACGGTCGAATCCGTCAGAGATCGGAGCGATACGAACAGGACCGGGGTCGGGATTGGTGGAGGAGAGAATGTAGCGGGTGGTGGCGAGAGTTGGTTGGAGGCCGTGAAATGCAAGGCGCTTGCCAAAATCAAGCATAGGATGGATGTGGCCTTGGCTTGGGTATGGCAGCAGCAGCACATGGCTGCGCCTTTCAATGCTTTCTCCTTCCTTTGCCATGTTAATTTGTACAGAGCAGACCTTGAGATGTAACAAGAGAAGTATTGTCAAGGAGACGAGGTATGATATATATATGATAGTGATTAGTTGGGGCGGATCCAAAGTAGAACAGTTGGGGCAGTCGGGGGGTGATCTATTGATACTGATTGATTTTGCTTCCCCTGAAAACTTTTTTAATGTTTAATTTGTAATTCGGATTAAATTTAGTGTTAAAATCAAAATAATTTTTTTGAATTATGATTAGTAGTTAGAATTATAAATCAGAGCATTGAAAAATATAAATTAAAGCATTATTTTTTATCGAGTACGTAATTAGTTAATGTGTTTAAATCTGATAAGTTATTTAAATTCAATTCAATTTTTTTTTTTATATCTTGATAAAAATTCTGAGTCCGCCTCTGATAGGGATAGTGTTGAGTTTTTGACTTTGACTTGAATGTATGATCTTGTTGTATTAGTATTATTTAAATATAAGATATACTGCCAGCAAAAAAGTAGCAGATATGATATGATATGACACGGAAACAAATCTCTGTGATTCTTGAGAATCACAGTTACCTACAGGGGCAGCATTCAATATTGCTTTGTAGCCAAGACTTCTCAAATTTTAAGCAATTATTTAAAGAGCACAATTTCTCCTCCTCACAGCTGGTACAGTCAAGTAAAGATATTTTTCACTTGATTTCTTTAATAAACGAAAAACTCAAAATTTCTATTTGAACCCATTTGTTTTAATCATTTCATATATATCTCTTTTTTATATCTATTTATAATACTTGTGAACTTGAGGGCTCAAACAAAAATTATTATTTCTATCTTTCAGTTCCTTTTTTCTTTCAAGTTTTAACACATAATAGTACATCTATTAGATTTCAAAATAATAATAAAATAAATAATTACGCCATAAGCCGCATGACCTCTTCCCCTTAATTCGCTACTCTCACTCTCCATTAAGTTATTTTAATTAATTCCCCAATTAATAAACTGCTTAATGTCGTGGAGATATTGTCAATTATTTCTATGGTCACGACTAATAAGCGATAATTCCAAATTATCTTAATTGAATTTTCAAATCTTGTGCAATTGAAATAAAATACACTTAAGAACAATATTTGACACGATCTGAATAAATATTGTTTCAATATTTCTCAATGACTGCTTTCACATTGACTTTAAAGGAAGATGTTGATAGATCCACAAAAGTACAAATTTGAAGTTCGTTGGGTTTCCTTGTTTTATCCAAAAAAAGGAGGATTCTGAAAGGAACAGCATAAAGAATATTCTTTGCAATGTGTGAATATAAAAGGCTGCTAATTATTTATTCTGATAGGGGTGAAAGTAAAACTGATTTTGATGCTCTGATAAGAATAGGAGTTGAACATCTGTTTTTAATTTATTTGAATATAAAGATGATTCTGAATTCAGTTTTAATGATTGAAATGATTTTAAATACAAAATAATTTCGAGACATATTAAAAATCAGTTTCACTTTCACCCGCTGCTTATCAAAATAAATAATTCAGTTTTGATAGATTACTTTTGTGTTAATTAGGTCGCTTGTAAATACTTACATTTTACCTTTTAATATATTTGTTGTTGACAATTGTCGACAACCTTAAAAAAAAACTGCTAATTATTTATTCGATAACATAGATAGGAATCATTGGATTAAATTATAATCAGATTATATTCGGTTGTTTTTAGAAGGATATAATTTGTATGTGCAGAATCATGATTGATTCTAATTCACGCTAAAGAGATTAATCATTAATTATTAATGTTAATTTATAATTGGTTCAAGTATTCCATTAGAAATAATAAAAGAAAAACAAACATATGACTATATGTAATTGGTTTAAATCAGTGTTCTAAATAGCGCACTACAACGATGCAATAGTGGTGCTATAGCGTTTTCGGACCTTGAACGTTAAGTTATAGGATAAAAGTGCATTATTTAAGATACGGCCGCTATAACGGTCCGCTATTTATGCTACACGCTATGCTACATAGGATTTTATTGAAAGACCCAAATTGAAATTTTATTTTAAAGATAATTTTTTTTTCAAGGTTCAAATTAATTTTGCTTTTAAATTAAAAAAATAGATAATTTATTTCATAATGCTTACTTTTTTTGAATATAAAAAAATTTAGAGTTTATGCCGTAATTCTTAAGTTATTTTGAATAAAAAAAAGATATATAGTTTATGATATTATTAAAAATATTTTGAATAACAATATTAGACTTTATACTGGTTCAATATGAATATTGTAATTCCTTTATCAATTTTTTTGTTACTTATTGCTCTATAAAACTATAAATAATATTAATAATTAGTAGAAATATAAAATATAATTTTTTAAAAGAAATATAATTTTTGTTATAACTAAATTATTTGCGATAACAAAAAAACGCTATGCCCATCAAACCTACTTTGAATTCCTTTATCATAACTAACGGAGTTTTTCTCAAAGAAAAAGAAGAGGGGAGAGGGTTGGGTCCGATGCCTATCGGACCGAATTCGTATCTCTCTGCATTAACTGAAGCTTTAAAATTCGTGCAAATTAGATCTGCACTAATATTAAAGATCCCTATATTATAGACTGGAGCCAGATGAACTAATCATACGGTCGAAATGTATTAATCAAAATTCTCTTTTGAGTTAATACTGCAGATGCGCCGAGATTTTTATTTTACCCAAATAATAAATAATTTTATTATAAATAACCACGTTTTTAAAAAAAAATTATTTCTACCCAAACCGCATATATTCTGTGCGGCCCGAATTAAAAATTCGGACCGTATAGAATATATGCGGCCCGAATTTTTTTTTTTTGATTTAAAAATTCGGACAACATAGAATATTTGCGGTCCGAATTTTTCTTTTTCTTTTTCCAAATGGCCTAGGCAATTTTTGAGTGATAATATCTCACGATCTGTTTAGAGATTTTGGATGAAACTTTACGGTCTTTTCTACGATGTCAAGACTACATGTCTGTTAATTTTCATGAATTTTGAAAATGTTTTCCTATGTTAACCAGAGATGCAAAGTTGGACTCAGAAGCACTCCTTTAGCAGTTCGGGCAATTTTTGAGAGATGATATCTCACGATCTCTTTAGAGATTTTTAATAAAATTCACAGACTTGTTCTACGATGTCAAGACTACATATCGGTCAATTTTCATGAATTTTGAAGATGTTTTCCTGTGTTAACCAGAGATGAAAAGTTGGACTCAGATGCACTCCTTTAACAGTTCGGGCAATTTTTGAGAGATGATATCTCACGATCTGTTCAGAGATTTTAAATAAAACTTCCCATATTTGTTCTACGATGTCAAGACTATATGTCGGTCAATTTTCATGAATTTTGAAAATGTTTTCCTATGTTAACCAGAGATGTAGTCTTGACATCGTAGAATAAGTCTGTGAAGTTTTATTAAAAATTTCTAAATAGATTGTGAGATATCATCTCTCAAAAATTGCCCGAACTGCTAAAAGAGTGCATTTGAGTTCAACTTTGCATCTCTAGTTAACATAGGAAAACATCTTCAAAATTCATGAAAAATTGACCGACATGTAGTCTTGATATCGTAGAACAATACCGTGAATTTTTATTTAAAATCTCTAAACAGATTGTGAGATATGATCTCTCAAAAATTACCCGAACTGCTAAAGAAGTGCTTCTGAGTCCAAATTTGCATCTCTGGTTAACATCGGAATTTTTTTTCAAAATTCATGAAAATTGACCGACATGTAGTCTTGATAAGGTAGAACAAGAAGCAACAAAATTCCCTATGGTCCAACTCAATTACAATGCTACGATGCATATCAACGGACATCAATGGTCCCAAGGTCTGGTCGACACAGGGCTCATTCTTCTGGAATGATCTGCACAAAATCAAACATGTTTTCTTAGGGAGCACAACCTGGCATATAGGAAACGGCAGGATCATCTCGTATTGGATGGACTCATGGGTTGTACTAACCCTTGCAGTCACAACCTGGGGCTTGCAAAATAGGAGCATATCCCTAAGAGAAGCTACCTTACAAGCATTTCCAGAAACTGCTAACATCGTGCTAGGCGAAGGGCATGACCAAATAATTTGGAGGTGGTGCTCAAGTGGAATTTACTTGGCCAAGTCAATCTACCATATTCTGATCATTCCACTTGGACAATCAAAATGCCGTCAACAGTGAGGATTTTTGCATTCTTACTTCTCAAGGGTAAAATTCTAACTCGTGATGTCATGCAGACAAGGGGTATGAACTGTGAACTTGGGTGTACACTCTGCAACAACTGCACACTAGAGACAGCTATGCACCTATTTTTCCAATGCTCATACTCGGTGACTTACTGGAATGAAATTTCAAGGCTCATAGGGGGTCACATAATGTAACATAGTGATACGGTGCAGAACAGATATGAGTTTTCAGCAAGAAGCTGAGGCACAATGCGGAAAAAAACATGGGGTGTACTGTTCTGGGCGGCATGCTGGTTACTGTGCAAGGAGCGGAACAGTAGGATCTTTGAAAGAAAAGAGAAGCCGCTGGTACTATACTGGTGGCGCAAAGGGCAGTACAGGAGGGGTTCCTATGGCTTAAGCACTGTTAGTGGTAGATTTTAGAATACAGAGCGATGTAATAATAGATGTCAAGTTGTCTTGGTAAAAACTGTAGTTCAACTGATAGCCTCTATCAGTATTTTAAAAAAAAAAAGTTTTATTTAAAATATCTAAACAGATTGTGAGATAAAAATTGTCTGAACTGCTAAAGGAGTGTTTCTGAGTCCAAATTTGCATCTCTGGTTAACATAGGAAAACATTTTCAAAATTCATGAAAATTGACCGACATGTAGTCTTGACATCGTAGAATAAGACTATGAAGTTTCATTCAAAATCTCTCAAAAATTGTCCGAACTGCTAAAGGAGTGCTTCTGATTCCAAATTTGCATCTCTAATTAAAATAGGAAAACATCGTCAAAATTAATGAAAAATGACCGAAATGTAGTCTTAATATTGTAGAATAATACTGTGAAGTTTCATTCAAAATCTCTAAAAAGATTGTGAGATATCATCTCTCAAAAATTGCCCGAACTGCTAAAAGAGTGCTTCTGAGTCCAATTTTGCATCTCTGGTTAACATAGGAAAACATCTTCAAAATTCATGAAAATTGACCGACATGTAGTTTTGACATCGTAGAACAAGACTGTGAAATTTCATCAAAAATATCTAAACAGATCGTGAGATATCATTACTCAAAAATTGTTCGAACTGTTAAATGAGTGCTTCTGAGTCTAACTTTACATCTCTGGTTAACATAGAAAAACATATTCAAAATTAATGAAAATTAACCGACATGTAGTCTTGACATCGTAGAACAAAACTATGAAGTTTCATTCAAAATTTCTAAACAAATCGTGAAATATTATCATTCAAAAATTGCCTAGGCCAATGAAAAAAAGCAAAAAAAAAAAAAAAAAAAAAAATTCGGACCGCAAATATTTTATGCAATCCGAATTTTTAAATATAAAAAAAAAATTCGGGCAGCATATATTCTATACGGTCTAAATTTTTAATTTGGGCCGCAAAAAATATATGCTGTTTGGGTAAAAATAAAATTTTCGAAAAATGTGGTTATTTATAATAAAATTATTTATTGTTTGGATACAAATAAAAATCTGGGGAAGATGCGGACTCCATCGGACCTATTTTTGGTTCCGATGGGCAGCTTTACCGTTCGATTCTATTTCAGAGTTTTGTGGCTTGATTAACGGATCTCTTCTCAAACTCTCTCCTAAACCCGTTAGTCCGCATTTCTGTCTCTCCGTCTCCCCCGAAATTTCCTTCTCTCCTGGCGGTCCGCTGCAGAACCAAAGAAGAAGGTCAAAGACATCCATATCGCTCCGCCGCCTACCTGAACCCCCCGACCGCGCTCTCTTCGTGCCCCCCACCTTTTCGATCCCGTGGATTAAACCATGGGCACCTCCGTTCGCGACCCCTGTGAGTAACCCCAATTCTGTGTCTCTATCTCTTGACGTCGGATGAGTTGCACTACAAGGGAAAAGTTCCGTCTTTTACCAATTGCAATTTTATGCAATTTCCTAATTATGTTGCTAACTAGTGATATTGAATGTTTTCTGGTCTCAATTGCATCTGCTTTGATTTACTGGTAGTTAGGAAGTCTTCAATCTGGCGGGTAATGCAAAATTGATTGCTTGCTTTACAATAGATATATTTTTGAAGTCATTAAATAGAAGTTCTTTATAAATTCTATTACCATATCAAATTATAAATTGGATGATGAGAAAACAAAATTTGGAAGAGCTTATATGTCCTTGGATTCTATCTCCTTTGTAGAAGTCTGGTTCAAGGGTTTAATTTATTCTTCTTACATTTCTATTTTTCTTTCCGGCTGATCTAAGGAAAACTCCGCACTTGCATGCATTGGGGAAGCCAATGAGAGGCTACACTTGTTCAAGGCAAATTTATTGGAAGAAGGTTCGTTTGGTTATGGAATTGAGGATTGTGTTGGTGGTTTTCACACTACATTTCCTTTCTATCATAATGTAATTGGTACCATTCCCTCTATATCAAACCTAGTACAATTGATTCTACTTATTGGGATTCTACTAATTGGTACCATTCCTTCTATATCAAACCTAGTACAATCGAAATCCGGCCCTTGCTAATATTGAGGATTCTAGTAGTGACTATTTCCCATTGAACAATCTCAAACGATATCTTCTGGTTGATTTTATCCAAGCTTGAAGTGAGTATCATTGACCTACTGAAATAGTTGGGCCAAGTTTCTGGGATTGTACCAGTATGTTTCTGGTATAGTGTATTACAGTACCAGAATATATATTTAGGCCTTAAAAAATACCACATTAGCTTACAGCTGGCCAGTACCACACGACCAGTTACGGCTGTAAAAATATTTCTTTGATGGAAAAGGGAACCGGAGAGGTGTAATACGCCACTTTTTTTTTCCAAAAAAGTAAATAATAAAGGACATTTAGTTTCAAGTTTCTTCAAGTCATATTTGCTCCTAATTGCAGCATCTAACAACTTTAGCATGCTATGAGGATTAATATTAATTTGAGTTGAAAAGAGCACCAATAAATCTCCTACTGGAACAATTATGCAGAAAGCAGCAGCTCAGCTCAACGGTACCATTTTTAGTTGATTTAATGTGTTCTTCTATTTTTGCTCCTATTTTTTTTTAAAGACTGCCCTTCTTTCATTGACAGATTAAGATTTTACACAAGAAAGCTGCTAAAGCTGTGTACCCAAATAGCATCTCACAAAGGAATTTATCATTGAAGCTAACTCTTCTTTTGATGATGTAAGTGTTAATAACATATTTTGCTACATCCTAAGTACAGTGAGCATTATACCGACCAGAAGCAAGTGCATTTTAAATTTTCATAATGATTATGCACTACCTCCCTTTGATATTAAAATCTGCTTCATTAAATTGAATAGAAGGGCTATGTATACATTCACTGATACACCATTGAATTACACTTATGTTGAGCCTCAAGTACAAGAACAAAATGTTTTAGGGAGCATGTTAGTTGGGATGAAAGGATTTGTTGTCATTATGGTTAATTAGGTCTTTCAGGAGACTTTCTGTCAAACTATACAATTAATTGCTTAGTAATATATTGGCCAGTCGGACCTTTTTCTAGGATGCTTAATTTGAACTGTAGGTTTAAATAATGAGGCGTTAAAAACAAATATGGCATACAGAATCAAGCTGGCAGGAAATGCGACTTCCAAGTCCTATTTTAATTCGCCCAAAATACAAAAATAATGAGAATGAAAATTTGTATTTTTCTTTTGTAGCAGCTGAAAGAATTTACCTCTTTGCTCATTAATCTCCCTTATTTGAAAAGATTTTCCATAGCAAGTTCATGAAATTATTAGTGTATTTTAGTTACCAATAAACAATTTCATTTCTCTTAGAATATGTATAATGTATTATCAATTAGATGATAAAGGTTCTATGCATCAGTTCTATGCATCTGGATCTTTCTCTAATTAATTTGAGAAATGTTAGTTGGAGTTTGAGCAAAATTTGTAAGATTTGAGGAAAGTCACCTAAGATATCCCTGATTTGGTTTTGTTGTTAAATTTGCAATCACGTTCCCTATATTTAACTGAACTTCTTTATTTTATCTCTTGTAAAGTTCAAAGGAATTGTTCTTGAGTGCACTACATCAAATTGCGACAAGCTTCCTATAAAGAAAAATGAGGAGATTTCTGCTACATAAGCAAGAACTGACAAGAAGCCACCATTAAATGCCAACTACCATTGTGTGTTTAGTTATGACAAGAGTATATGATTTAGGATTAGAACATAAAATGTTGCGGGTTGTAAATATATGATTTAATTTGCTGAACATAAATGTTAATCGATATTTGATTGTACCAAATTGTGGTTGTATCATTATATAAATGAATTGCGTCTATATTTATTTATATCCATATTTAAACTTGCTTGTAACAAAGCATGTGATATGAGATTTCCCATGCACAGATAATATAACTGCATATAAATAGTACATATTATTTAAAAAAACAAATCATATCTGGATAAGCATGAACTATACTCAAATTGTAAATAAAGTTTTACCACTGATCAAATTCACTCTTTATTACATTACAATAGTATCTCATATCATCAAAGCATCACTATGAACAAAAATAAATTACACTCAAGAAAAGTATCTCGTATCATCAAAGCATCACTATGAACAAAAATGTAAAACCGGCTCCAAACCAAAAATCTACTCTAAACCGAAATTAGTAGAAAAATACCAAACAATACCGGTCCAAATCCTCAACCTATTTTATTTTGTTCAGAAGGAAAAGAAGTATAAATGTATAATCAGCAAAATAAGCAGGTTTCATATAATATTTTAGACATAAAAGGTACTTATTGAACACCGTAATATGTGCAAGAAAATAAGATTAAAAGGTACTTATTGAACACCTTTATCACTACTAATGGAGCTTTTGCTTTTCTCAAAGAAAAAGAAGAGAGTTTTCGTAAAGCTATTAATTAGTGACCCCACTCCACCTAAAATACCTAAAATGTTCATTTCCACTCTCGTTAAATAAAAAAGAAACATTGACTACTGTACAAAGTCTTCTCCATACCACTTCTCCTCAGAACTCTAGCTACAAAGTCTTCTCCACACTTCTCCTCAGATCTCAACACTCTGGTGCTCTTTAATCTACACACATTTCTCACATTCACCACTCAGATCTAAGGTTCTTTCCTAATAGCCTCTTCAAAGAAATCTACAGAGCAAAATGGTAGGGAATTTGATAACCTCTCTGCTCTCTCTAGCCACCAATTTGCTCCCCTCAATTAGAACCTCTGTGCAGGCTCCTTCTTCCTCTTCCTCAAATTCTAATAACTCCGAAAGGGAGCATGCTCGAGCTGTTGAGGAGGATCTGAAGAGGCTGATGCGAACTCTAGAGCGGATCAAGGCCACACTGTACGATACAGAGGAGAGGGAGATCAAAGACCGTTCTGTAAAGCTATCACTAGTGGAAAAACTGAAATCAGAATCGGCCTATTTGGATCGGATGTATGAACTAACCGATACTAATACTTATCTGAATCGGTTTTATCAATAAAACCGATACTAAAAGCTAATGAAAACACAGCACGTGAACTAATTGAATCGGTTCCTAGTTAAGAACCGATCCAGATAGTATCTGGATCGGTTCTAAGCTAAGAACCGATCCTAATACTTGATAATTAGGATCGGTTCTTAGCTTAGAACCGATCCAGATACTATCAGCATCGGTTCTTAACTAGAAACCGATCCTGATACTTTTTTTTTTTTTCAAAGATGGTTCCGCAAAAAAAAAAAAATATTAATAATAGTATCAGGATCGGTTGTTTATAAACAACCGATCCTGATACTATTTTTTTTTTTTTAAAAGTTGGTTCTGCAAAAAAAAAAAAAAAAAAAAAAAGTATCAGCATCGGTTGTTTATAAACAACCGATGCTGATACTTTTTTTTTTTTTTTTTTTTTTTTTTTTTTTGCAGAACAAACTTTAAAAAAAAAAAATAGTATCAGCATCGGTTGTTTATAAACAACCGATGCTGATACTTTTTTTTTTTTTTTTTTTTTTTTTTTTTTTTTTTTTTTTTTGCAGAACCAACTTTTAAAAAAAAAAAAAATAGTATCAGCATCGGTTGTTTATAAACAACCGTTCCAGATAGTCCATTTTAGATTTTTATTTTTCCGCGCTCATCCCTTCTCTCCTTGCGTTTCTCCATTATTCAAAATTACAACTCTCTCAACTCCTTGTCTCCTCTAGCCGCCAGTCTCCTCCTCTCCCTCCATCTTGCCGTCTCCTCTCAGTCCGATCGGCTCAATAAAAAGAGTGCTCGGTGCTCAACGCAAGTGTGCTCGGCGCAATAAATCCACTCACTCGCTCGGTGCTCGGTGCTCGGTGCTCGGTGCTTGGTGCTCGGCCCTCTCCTCTCAGTCCGCTCGCCTCTCAGTTTAGGTAAATTTGCTAGATTAGTTTTGCTAGTTTAAGTAATTTCAAATTATCAAATCAATTCAATTCGGTTTCAAATCAATTCGGTTTCATTTAAATCAATTCGGCTAGTTTAGTTTTGGATTGAAATTACATGAGATGGTATTATGTTTTCAAATCAATCCGGTTTCAATTCTTTGGGTACCATAAATCCTAAAAGAATAATATTGCAATTTTGCAGAACCAACAAAAAAAAAAAAAAAATAGTATCAGCATCGGTTGTTTATAAACAACCGATGCTGATACTTTTTTTTTTTTTTTTTTTTTTTTTTTTTTTTTTTTTGCAGAACCAATTTTGAAAAAAAAAAAAAAAATAGTATCAGCATCGGTTGTTTATAAACAACCGATGCTGATAGTATCAGTGTCGCCTTCATCAGGATCGGTTGTTTAACCGATACTAATATGCGTATATAACCGATGCTGATTCCATATTTTCCACTAGTGTATGGCTCAAGGAGTTGAAGAAAGTCGCTTATGATGCCGAGGATTTGCTCGGTGAGTACCGGTATGAGGTCATCCATGTCCAACTAGAGGCAAGAAAGGCTTCTGAAACTTCAGGTTCTCATAAGAGAAAGAAGATGGAGGTTAGTACCTCGTGCATATAGATATTAAAAATTATCTTACTTGTGCAAGTGTTATTATTCTTCTTGTGTGGTACTAAAACTTAATAGAGGATGCTTCAATTTTTTATTTATTTTTTTAGCTAGATTGGTATTCACCTAGGGGTGAAAACGGAGTCAACCGGATACAGATACAGATAATTTTTTTGATAATAGAAATAGTATCTGCATACGGATAGGGCTGGCAATGAGCTGGTTCGGTCCGAGCTAGACCAAGCTCGTAGCTCGCTCATTTTAACAATGAGCGAGTCATGAACGAGCCAACATTCAGATTCAAGCTGAAAAAGTGAATCGTGACTCATTTGTTTTGACAACAAGCAAGCCGAGCCAGCTCGTGGACCAAAAATCCAAATGTAGATAATGTAATATAAAGTTAACTATCATAAATTAAAGTTTGTAATTAAATTCATACGTACTAAAATACTAAATCTCCAAATTTGTACCAACATAGTTTTCAAAATAATTCATGCATACTAAATTCGCATAAATTCATATTCGGACCGAGTTGGCTTTGCCAGCTTGCGAGCGAGCTAGACTACAGCTCAAACAATAAGCTAGCTCGTTAATGTACTAAAATACTAAATCTCCAAATTTGTACCAACATAGTTTTCAAAATAATTCATACATACTAAATTTGCATAAATTCATATTCAGACCGAGTTGGCTTTGCCAGCTTGCGAGCGAGCTAGACTCTAGCTCAAATAATGAGCTAGCTCGTTAATAGCTTGGTTCAATAACGAACGAGTTATTAACAAATGAGTTAAAATGCTGAGCGATAAACAGTTGTTAATAGCTCGGTCCATTAACGAACAAGTTATTAACAAATGAGTTAAAATGCAGAGTCATAAACGGCCTACGCCTAGGATACAGATAGAGGTGCGGTCCACAAACTTTCTTGCTATCCGTGGATAGGGATAGAGGGTGCGTAAATGAATCGGCATGTATCCGAATCCAATTTTCCAACCCATTCTATCTCCGATACCTTACTGCACGGCGCTTAGAAATCGGAAAAGGCTTATATATTAACCATATTTATTTTCCGTTATAATTGTGGGACTAAACCTATATCTGAAGCATCCGGACACCAGACCTAGCCAGCGCATCTATTTCGCTGCTTTATGAGGCTCGTACTTCCAGCAAGGCTTTGACTAGCTTGAAGTCTTTGACTCGTTTATTTAATTTTAGACGAAAAGGCTGTTGCTGCCATATATATATTATTATAAAGGCAGTTAGCCATCTAGCTTCGCTTTGAATATGTATATTTTTTTAATATAAATTTCTGTTAATAATTGTCTCCATTTTAAATCCAGCCGGCATTCAATTATATCTTTGATTTTAATTTGATATTTCCATAAATTTTAATTACAAATTTAAATAAACTAACTTAAGTTATTCATTCATTTTCATATTTGAATTTTGTTAATTAATATTTGTATCTTAAAGTTTAAATAATTTAATTATCCGATAATTATTTGTTCCATATCTATTTTCGAATCCGTATTCGTAAATTATCCGCTCTGTATTTGTATTCGTTTAAGACGGATTTGGTTTTGAATTTTGATATCCGTTTATAATCTGTATCCGTATTCATATCTGCTCATTATCCGACAGATGCAGATATGGTATCAGCATTATCCGCTCTGAACCCGCTCTGTTTTCACCCCTATTAATCCACCGGAATGTATGATCACTTGTTATATTATCAGCTTTTCCAATCTAACATCAAAGTGATCACATAATATAATAAATTTCCAATCTAATTATCATTTTTAAGTTAACAAATTATGAATTTTGGCATACTTATATCATATATACATTTCTTTTTGGACAGTACATTGTGCAAATTCCTGATGGCATGGTTGATCGGCTTAAAAAAATAAGAAGTCGATTTGATGAAATAGTAAAGGATCGTGAGGCTCTTCAATTAAGGGAGAGTGATGGGGCGAGGCGTCCGAACAATAAACTTTTACGACCCCCAACGGGTCACATGGTAGATGAGGCAAGCATTTTTGGGAGAGATGCTGAAATAGAGGAGGTAATCAATTTGTTACTATCTGAAAAAGAAAAGCCCTTTTCGGTCATTTCAATTATTGGAAAAGGTGGTCTCGGAAAAACCACCATTGCCCAACTAGTCTACAAAGATGAGAGGGTAACCCGGTGCTTTGATTTATTTGGGTGGGTATGTGTCTCTGAAGAATTTGATGTTAGGAGACTCACTAACGCAATCATTGAATCAGTCACCAAAAAAAATTGCGGTTTGAGTGAGTTGAGTTCATTACAAGAGGAGCTTGCAAAAACTGTGAAGGGAAAAACAATAGTGCTTGTTTTAGATGACGTGTGGAACGAGAATCAAAGTCTTTGGGACTTGTTAACGGTTCCTTTTAAAGAAGCAAAGCTGGTCAGAATTCTCGTGACAACTAGAAATAAAAAGGTTGCAGATGTCATGCAAACAACGACCTGTTTTAGGCCAACTAATATGCCTGAAGATTCGTGCTGGCAGTTGTTTCGACATTTTGCATTTCTTGGTACAAGTGACACTATGCCACCGCACTTGGTAAATATGGGAAAGGATATTATGAGGAAGTGTGGTGGGCTGCCATTGGCCGTGAAGTCGATTGCAAGCCTCCTTAGGTATGAAACAGATGAAGAAAGGTGGATAGAGATTTTAGAGAATGATCTTTGGGAGTCCTATCCATCAAATGATGTATTCTCAGCAATTCAGATCAGTTATGCTCATCTACCTGCCCACCTTAAGCCCTGTTTTTTATTTTGCTCAATGTATCCAAAAGATTACTTATTAGAAAAGATGGATTTGATAGAGTTATGGATCTCTCATGGCTACATTGAGTCCAAGGGCAAAAGAAGAATCACAGAAATTGGTGTTGAATATTATGAGGAGTTAAAACAGAGGTCCTTTGTTGATGATTTTTCAAGTGGATCTGAAGAACGTTGTAAGTTGCACGATATAATCCATGATCTTGCTCGACTTAATTCTGAGAATGAACATTATTCGGTGGAGATCAATCAACCACTTGATATACAAAAGGAAAACGTTCCGGAAGAAGCACGTCATTTATATGTAAGTGGTTTATCTGGAAATCAAGTTCTCCAACAAAATCTGATGGGTTTAAGGACCCTTTCTATCTATACGAGATACTCCAGAAATTTTCAAATATGTAACCTCACAAAATTTAAAGCACTCAGGGTATTGGAATTGCAAGAGAATAATTTGACAAGAATTCCTGATTCCATTTCCGAGTTGAAACATTTAGCCTATCTTGATATTAAGTCTTCCAATCTTAAAACATTGCCATTATCCATTGGCCTCCTTTACAACCTACAGACTTTAATTCTTGATTGCTATAACCTTGAATATCTACCTGAAAGTATTGGTTCACTTAGTAACTTACGGAGATTAATTATTAAAGCAAAAAATCCAATAAATTATCTCCCGCATGGGCTTGTTAATTTTCCAGCCATAAAGACAATGAAAGCAATGGTGAAAGTTACAAATGTAGCTTGGTTAAAGGATATGACGGACCTTGAAGGAAATCTCATTATTTATGGAGTGAGTAATTTAAAAGATGCCCAGCATGCTAACATGAGAAATAAGTGCAAACTTGAAGCTTTGCATATAAACTGTAATCCATATTCCAAGGGTGATTGGGTTGACCCTGCGAAATCAATGCTGAAAATAACCCTCAAACCAGGAATAAGTGTCCATGATGCCAATTTTTCTTGGTTAGAATCCCTCCAGCCACATCCTAACCTCAAAAAACTTGTAGTAGGATCTTATTCTTCTGCCACAGTGCCGGGATGGATGTGTGATCCATGTTCCTTGCAATCAATTCAAAAAATCTCGTTATATAACTGTGACAAGATTAAATCTCTTCCATTCAACAATCTTCACACTCTCAAGCACCTCGTTGTTAGTCGTTGTCATGGTTTCCGAGTTCTACAGCTAGAGCAGCTGTCCTCCCAGCTTGAGAAATTGGAGATTTCTGGTTGTGACTGCCTTGAGTTGATTACTGGACTAGGGAATCTGGATATGTTGGCAACACTGAAAATTTTCTGGTGTAAAGTTCTGAAATCAATAACAATGGATAGACTAAAGTTGGTGGAATCTACTGAGCCAATTGGTGATTCCTCTCATGGAAAGCCACATTTCAGCCGACAGAGCATTTCAACACTTACAAGGTTGGAAATCTTGTTATATAACTGTGACAAGATTCAATCTCTTCCATTCAACAATCTTCACACTCTCAAGCACCTCGTCGTTCGTAAATGTGATGGTTTCCGAGTTCTACAGCTAGAGCAGCTGTCCTCCCAGCTTGACATATTGAACATTTCTGATTGTCGCTGCCTTGAGTTGATTACTGGACTAGGGAATCTGGATAAGTTGGCGACAATGAAAATTTCCAGGTGTAAAGTCCTGAAATCAATAACAATGGATGGACAACAGTTGGTGGAATCTACTGAGCCAATTGGTGATTCCTCTCATGGAAAGCCACATATCGGTCGACAGAACATTTCAACACTTACAAGGTTGGAAATCGAAGACTGTAAATTGCTTTGTGTTTTGCCAGATGGATTGATTCCATCAATTGAGACTACCCTGACAGAGCCATTCATCACTTATGTCCGTGTTCTTCACTGCGGTTGCACTGACATTGAAATTGGGGATCTACAATAAATCAAATCAGGTTCATAAATTTTTCTATTATTATAATTTTTATTATTTTAATATTTAAATTTTAGACCACTAAACTTTTTTGCTTTTATGTAACCATAAGCCTTGGTAGGATTTGTTGACTAATCAAGCTGCAAAATTACTGGTTTCGACAAATAAACATTTTATATTTATATTACTTGTTTGTTGTTGCTACAAAATTAATCTCTTGTCCAACTTTTTTTGCAGTGTTCTACCACAAGGAAAATTTAGGAGTCCCCTCGAAGACCCTCGATAGAAATAAATTTACTATTTGATTTATTATATGTTTTGTAATACACAGAAATAATTTCCTTTTCTAATGGGAATTCATTTTCATTGATTTTTTTTTTCTATACATATTTTTTTTTCTTCAAATCATCTCTTAAAGAACGATTAAACAAGCCAACAGTCAATTTTTTGTAGTTATCCTTATCTCAACTATTTTTTTGTATTCAAATATCTTTCAGACTATCAATATTTCTGTTGACAGCATTTGCCGTAAACTATAAAGAAAAATATATATATTAGTGTTATATATTGAAATAGCTGGTTCTTTACCAAATTACATTTGTTTCCATATAAAAATATTTTCAAATAAAATTATTTCAATTTTTTTTCCAATAAAAACATTTGATTCCACATAAAACCATTTTTTCCATCTTTTACGAAATGTCTGTCTAGCTTTCTTTCAAATAAAGATTATGAAATTATTTCAAATTAAAATTTGTTCGCCAAATATTCTAAGAAAATATTGCTACAACGTTTCTATTGGGTGACAAAATCATTGTGAGTCCAACATCTTCCCTTGGGGAAAAATGATTGCAATATTTTTGTTTTGTGCTTTACAATTGTCAATTAATATTAACATGAGCCTTTTCAAGGAAGAAAACCTATGAAGATGACCATTTTCAATGAAGAAAACAAAAAAGTATACACTGTCAAGTATAAGAACACAAAATTAACAAAGTTTTGTGATTCCTTGGATGGACGCCAACAGTTTTTAACTCAAAACACTACAACTTAATATAGGCAGGACAATAGATAGCTTGCCATGATATTTTAATTATGTAGACAAAACCTAAAATTTATCGGTTCTTCTATACGAACTGTAAATTATTTTCGGTTCTTTTAGTTAGGGAATATATATTTTTTTGTAGTATGAGGTATTTTTGCCGATTTTTTAAAAATACCCATTAAAAAAATGAATTTAATAAAAATAACCAGATCTCAACTGAAATTTTAAAAATACCCAAATCGCGGATTTTTTCCGCGACTCAGAATTTTTATTCCGGGCAGCGGAAAAAATTCGGGGCCCGAAAAAAAAAAAATTTATTTTTTATTCCGAGCGCGGATATTTTCCGTGGCCCGGATTATTAAATATATATATATTTTTTTTAGAGTTTGGAGAAAAAAAAATATTGTTTTTTTGGCCCAACTTTGCACCTCTGGTTAAGACATCAGAACACCTTCAAAAATCATGAAATTTTACCGACATGCATTCTTAACTTTATAGAATAAGACTGTAAAGTTTCATACAAAATCTCAAAACAGATCGTGAGATATCGGTTCTCAAAAATTGCCCGACCTGCTGAAGGAGTGCTTCTGAGCCCAACTTTGCACCTCTGATTAACATAGCAAAACACCTTCAAAAATCATAAAAATTTACCGACATGCATTTTTGACTTCATAAAACAAGACTGTGAAGTTTCATACAAAATCTCAAAACAGATCGTGAGATATCGGCTCTCAAAAATTGCCCGAACTGCTGAAGGAGTGCTTCTGAGCCCAACTTTGCACCTCTGATTAACATACCAAAACACCTTCAAAAATCATGAAAATTTACCGACATGTATTTTTGACTTCATAAAACAAGATTGTGCAGTTTTATACAAAATATCAAATTAGATCGTGAGATATCGACTCTCAAAATTTGACCGAACTGCTGAAGGAGTGCTTCTGAGCCCAACTTTGCACCTCTAATTAACATACCAAAACAATTTGTTTTCAATCTTATTCAAACTCAAACTCAAACTGGATATATATAGTTTGTTCGAAATTGATTCGTGAACTTTTTAGATTCGAATCTCAAATAATGCAAATAATGGCCAATAATGCATGTCGGTAAATTGTCATGATTTTTGAAGGTTTTTTGACATGTTAACCAGAGATGCAAAGTTGGGCTCAGAAGCACTCATTCAGTAGTTCGGGCAATTTTTGAGAGCCGATATCTCACGATCTGTTTTGAGCTTTTGTACGAAACTTCATAGTGTTATTTTATGAATTCAAGAATGCATGTAGGTAAATTTTCATGATTTTTGAATGTGTTTTGGTATGTTAATCAGAGGTGCAAACTTGGGCTCAGAAGCACTCCTTCAGCAGTTCGGGCAATTTTTGAGAGCCGATATCTCACGATCTGTTTTGAGATTTTGTATGAAACTTCACAGTCTTGTTTTATGAAGTCAAGAATGCATGTCGGTAAATTTTCATGATTTTGGAAGGTGTTTTGGTATGTTATTTGGGCTCAGAAGCACTCCCTCAGCAGTTCGGGCAATTTTTGAGAGCCGATATCTCACGATCTGTTTTGAGATTTTGTATGAAACTTCACAGTCTTGTTTTATGAAGTCAAAAATGCATGTAGGTAAATTTTCATGATTTTTGTAGGTGTTTTGCTATGTTAATCGGAGGTGCAAAGTTGGGCTCAGAAGCACTCCTTCAGCAGTTCGGGCAATTTTTGAGAACTGATATCTCACGATCTGTTTTGAGATTTTGTATGAAACTTTACAGTCTTATTCTATGAAGTTAAGAATGCATGTCGGTAAATTTTCATTATTTTTGAAGGTGTTCTGTTATGTTAACCAGAGGTGCAAAGTTGGGCCAAAAAAACAATATTTTTTTTCTCCAAACTCTATAAAAAAAAAAAAAAAAATTTAAAAATCCGGGCCGCGGAAAATATCAGCGCTCGGAATAAAAAATAAAAAATAAAAAAATTTCGGGGCGCGAATTTTTTCCGCGGCCCGGAATAAAAATTCTGGGTCGCGGAAAAAATCCGCGATTTGGGTATTTTTAAAATTTCAGTTCAGATCTGGTTATTTTTATTAAATTAATTTTTTTAATGGGTATTTTAAAAAAAATCGGGTATTCTTGGCTCCTCCTGTTAAAGCAAATTTTCTATACAATTAATCAAGCTTCTAAATAGCTAGCTATAGCAAAGCTATAGCGCCGCTATAGCGGTTTTGGACCCAGAAAGCTAAGCTACGGGCTAAAACTGCGCTAATCAAGCTACGACCGCTATAGCGGTAATAGCGGTCCGCTATAGCGCGTAGCGTGTAGCGGCAATAGCGGCAATAGCGGTCCGCTATGCTACATGGGTTATGATTTTGCAATTTTTTTTTTCTAAAAACATGATTTTGCAATTTTAATGGGCCTTAATATCTAGATTGTTTTTTTTACTTTATTAAGCTATATCAATACAATAGAACATGTGCGGGCTATACCGCTATATCAATTAAATTTTGTATCATGCATTAATATATGGTAGTGGTATATTTTGAATATAAAATATATCGATAGTTTTTGAATTAGGGATATTTTGAATGACAATTTGAACTTTGTATTGGTTTAATATGAATAATATTAGAACTTCTTAATTAATTTGATAGGCAAAGCCTTCTATGGACATAAGGACCTATTTGTAAAATGAACATATTTTTATTTTTAAAGTTCAAACAGTCGATCCGAACCGTTCATCTTGTTCTCCATATTAATATGTGCTTGGAGACCAAATTTTACATTTTTATGATTTTTTTTACTATTTATTAAGATGGGTACAAAATTCAATGGTCTGAATTTGATATTTTTTATACCCATCTTAATAAGTAGTAAATAAATTCAGAAAAATGTAAAATTTGGTCTCCAAAGATATATTAATATGGAGAACAAGATGAACGGTTCGGATCGGCTGTTTGAACTTTGAAAATAAAAATATATTCATTTTACAAATAGGCCCTTATGTCCATAGAAACATCACTCTTTTTACTATTAGTAGAAATATAAAATATAATTTTTGAAATAAAAAACGCTATTTATAATAGCTTTCGCTATAGCTCCGCTATTCGCTAAAGCTTTTTTTTTTGGTCTCCCCGCTACACCGCTATAAACGCTATTTAGAAGCTTGCAATTAATCCATTACCCTGTATTAATTTTCATATTATTTATAAATAAAAATACTGTATTTATGTATTCCTACTATATAATCTCTTGAGCCCAGTCCATCAACACGCTGTCTGAATTTACTCATTGTGATTTTGGAGCAAAGATCTTCTGTGATTTAATCTTTACACAAGAAATATGTTGCGGGTGAAATGTAGAGAGAAACCGGGTCAAAAAGTTCATCACTACATAAATCTTGTACGATACCGTCATGGGAAACTAAAAATTGAGAAGCGAGAACTAGTGGGTCCCATGTAGTTTCTGCACTCCTACAGCAACTGGGATCAGTTTGTGGCTGCATTTCTACAACTATTCGCGTTGAAGTTGATATTTAGTTGATTACTCATCCGCAGCATAATAATAATGCAGCTTGCAATAAAATTTTAAATGCTAAAAGGTATGCACTTCTTCACAAAGCCCTTGAAATTATATAACTTCTAGTATTTAAGTAGCGCATTCATTAGTATATCTATATTTTAAAGGTGTATATTTCATTAGACATGCATATACCGATTTGAGATACATTTTCTTTAGAGTATGAGATATGTTTCATTCAACTATTACATGTAATTGTGTTATATTGAATAGAAAAAAGTAATACATATTTTTGTGCTATGATATTCCATCATATTATAGGAAAGAACATATTTTCACAATAATTACAATTTTTTTTATATTACACTTATAAAATAGTAAAATAATCTTCATTTGCTAGCCAGCAAAATTTATTCTTATTCTTTGTTTTACCTACATAATTTTGTACATAGCTATGCTTTATTATTTTTATTAGATTTGAACAAAATTTATTGATACATAGAGTATTTGATACTAATTAAAAAATTAGAAGTTTATTTCTTTTGTTTGTAGTTCAAGTGATATGTCATATGCATGCATATATCTGTTTTTTGATTTCAAACGGTCGATCGAAACTGCTCAACACGATCTCCATATGAAAATGTACCTGGTTATTAAATTTATATATTTTTTTAGATTTTTTATACTATTTTTTTAGATAGGTAGAAAATCACTAAATTTTAATTGTCTAGAATCTTGAGTCCGAATCCTCTGAGGTAACAAAATATTTGAGTTTAGATCTAGACCGTCTGATCACAAAATAGGCAACACTTTTTTTTGATGAAATATATGCTTTATATATTGAGAAATGCTTGTTTGTCCTTGGCCATTTTCTTCACAGACAAAAGGTGATTCAACACCAAATATGAACGAGATACAAACATGAAAGATCCTTATCATCAATTGATAGTGGTATAGATAGTCCTTGTACTATTATGGTTTTATTGTATTTTTCTTTGAATAACTTTTGGTTTTGTTGACTTTTGAAATATCCTTATCATGAAACCGTCAGCACTACTGTGGATATTTTTTGTTTGTTGATTTAGGAGCTAAAGACTAGTTGCCAAAAAAAAAAAATTTTTTACTTAATTACCGACTTTGTCCTCATGCTTCTAGGTAGCCAAAAAAAAAAAAAATTCCAAAAAAAGGAGAAAAATAGAATTTTTTTTTTTTTTTTTTTATGAAGTAGGCAAACCTCAGGTTCAAGTTCGTAGAAAGAGTTAACAAGCACACCATCTGCCTTATTTAGCCACTTCAATTGTGCCACAACCATCTCCAAATAAGCCGGGTACAGCCCGGCCCCGAGCATAAATACGGCAAGTCCTTGGGTTCAAGAACGGGCAATCCGGGCACCACAAAAGGGCTCATCTTGACCGGCACCTTGACCTGATCCTCCCTTGTGTGTCCATACACCACATTCACGGCACATGGTTGTGCGAAGAATGCAGCAGAGGATACTCCGTGCCGCCTTGCCACTTCACCTGCCCAAGGAAGGAACACATCATACACTAAAACCCTGACCGGCCGACCCTTGGTCGACTCAGACAGGATTAGGTTGTCTAGTGTCTCTAAGTCGGTGATCTCGAGCCGGGCCAAGTAATCCATGACAGAGTTGATCTGTGATATTCATATCTTCTTGTTAATTTTCATATGTTCTTGTTAATTTTTCTTGAATTAAATTAATTATCATATTGATTTGGAGCTAATTTATATCTCAAAGTTGTAATACAATATGGTAGCAGGAAAAGAAAAGAAGAGAATCTTTGCAAAAAAAACACCTATGTTACAATTTTGCAACAACTAGTTACAAACTGCAGTTCATGAATTTCAAACAATTAGTTACAATATGTTTTTTTAGAAAAGACCCTATAAAAATGAATTTGCTACTTGCACACAATTCACTAATTCAGGGAAGTAAAATCTTATAAAACCAAAAGAAAAATAATGACAGTAAGTGCATATTCTGGTTAAGAAAAAAAGATACAAACAATAAAAAACAAACAGTCAAAACAAAAGCCCAGAGCATGACTTAGTCAGTATTGATTATATCATATGTTCTTGTAAACTTGTGAATTTGCTAGGGACGCATCCATTTTTCTAATAATACTTGTGAACTTGAGGGGTCAAACGAAAATTATTTTTTCTGTGTTTCATCAGTTGTATTTTTCTTTCAAGTTTTAACACATAATAGTACACCTATTAGATTAAAAAACAATAATAAAATAAATAATTAAGCCAAAGTTCGCATGACCTCTTCAATTAAAAACTTCATCCGATTGAATGTATATAACCAATTTTAATTCTAACAGAACGCGATTCATTCCACTTGGTCACGACTAATAAGCGATAGTACCGAATTATCTTGATTGAATTTTCAAATCTTGTACAATTGAAATGAAATATGCTTAAGAAGTCACAACCTGGGTCGCCATCAATAAGAGATGAGGTTGAATTGGGAATGGTCGTGAAAACTAAAGAGAAGAAGATTAAAGACAGGCAATTAATAAGAAGGAGCGAAGAGACTGACCCAGGGGCCATCGAACCTACTCGGAAATTCCTTTAATACCTCTTCCCCTTGGTTAGGATGAATTTTCTATGGTCAAAGTCTTGTCCACACCACTTCTTCTCAGAACTCAAAATTCTGGTGCTCTTTACTCTACACACATTTCTCACATTCACCACTCAGATCTAAGATTCTTTCCTAATAGCCTCTTCAAAGAAATCTACAGAGCAAAATGGCAGGGAATTTGATAACCTCTCTGCTCTCTCTAACCACCAATTTGCTCCCCTCAATTAGAGCCTCTGTGCAGGCTCCTTCTTCCTCTTCCTCAAATTCTAATAACTCCGAAAGGGAGCATGCTCGAGCTGTTGAGGAGGATCTGAAGAGGCTGATGCAAACTCTGGAGCGGATCAAGGTCACACTGTACGATGCTGAGGAGAGGGAGATCAGAGACCGTTCTGTAAAGCTATGGCTCAAGGAGCTGAAGAAGGTTGCTTATGATGCCGAGGATGTGCTCAGCGAGTACCGGTATGAGGTCACCCGTGTCCAACTAGAGGCAAGAAAGGCTTCTAAAGCTTCAGGTTCTCACAAGACAAAGAAGATGGAGGTAAGTAACTTGTGCATATAGATATTAAAAATTATCTTACTTGTGCAAGTGTTATTTTTCTTCTTGTGTGGTACTAAAACTTAATAGAGGATGCTTCAATTTTTTATTTATTTTTTAGCTGGGTGAAAACAGAGTCGATCGGATACGGATAGGGCTGGCAATGAGCTGGCTCGGTCCAAACTAGACAAAGCTCATAGCTCACTCATTTTAACAACGAGCGAGTCATGAGTGAGCCAACATTCGAATTCAAGCTGAGCCAGCTCGCAAAAGTTCATGGACCAAAAGTCCAAATGTAGATAATGTAATATAAAGTTAACTACCATAAATTAAAGTTTGTTAAATTCATACGTACTGAAATACTAAATCTCCAAATTCGTACCAACATAGTTTTCAAAATAAATTCATGCATATTAAATTCGCATAAACTCATATTTGGACCGAGTTGGCTTCGCCAGCTTGCGAGCGAGCTAGACTCTAGCTCAAACAATGAGCTAGCTCGTTAATAGCTCGGTCCATTAACGAATGAGTTATTAACAAATGAGTTAAAATGCAAAGTCATTAATGATCCACGAGCTTTCTTACCACCCCTAGATAGAGGTGCGGTCCATGAACTTTCTTGCCACCCCTAGATAGGGATAGAGGGTGCTTAAACGAATCGGATATCTGCATGTATCCGAATCCAATTTTCCAACCCATTCTATCTCCGATATCTTACTGCACGGCGCTTAGAAATCGGAAAAGGCTTATATATTAACCATATTTATTTTCCGTTATGATTGTGGGACTAAAGCTATATCTGAAGCATCCGGACAACAGACGCTACAACAAAATAGACACTTTTTGCGAGGAAAAAAACGCATTTATGACGGTCGTCCGTTGCAAAAAGTACCATCGCAAAAAAAAAAACTGAACAATAAGATTAGTCCGTCACAAAAAATCATTTTTTTATTCTCCCGAAAAATATCTCATTCTTATTGTGATACCTAGCCAGCGCATCAATTTCGCTGCTTTATGAGGCTCGTACTGTGAGCAAGGCTTTGACTAGCTTGAAGTCTTTGACTCGTTTATTTAATTTTAGACGAAAAGGCTGTTGCTGCCATATATATATTATTATAAAGGCAGTTAGCCATCTAGCTTCGCTTTGAATATGTATATTTTTTTAATATAAATTTCTGTTAATAATTGTCTCCATTTTAAATCCAGCCGGCATTCAATTGTATCTTTGATTTTAATTTGATATTTCCATAAATTTTAATTACAAATTTAAATAAACTAACTTAAGTTATTCATTCATTTTTATATTTGAATTTTGTTAATTAATATTTGTATCTTAAAGTTTAAATAATTTAATTATCCGATAATTATTTGTTTCATATCTATATTCGAATCCGTATTCGTAAATTATCCACTGTATCCGTATTCGTTTAAGACGGATTTGGTTTTAAATTTTGATACCTGTTTACTATCTGTCTCCGTATTCGTATCCGCTCATTATCCGACGGATGCAGATTGGTATCAGCATTATCCGCTCTGAACCTACTCCGTTTTCACCCCTATTAATCCACCGGAATGTATGATCACTTGTTATATTATCAACTTTTCCAATCTAACATCAGAGTGGTCACATAATATAATAAATTTCCAATCTAATTATCATTTTTAAGTTAACAAATTATGAATTTTGGCATACTTATATAATATATACATTTCTTTTTGGACAGTACATTGTGCAAATTCCTGATGGCATGGTTGATCGGCTTAAAAAAATAAGAAGTCGATTTGATGAAATAGCAAAGGATCGTGAGGCTCTTCAATTAAGGGAGAGTGATGGGGCGAGGCATCCGAACAATAAACTTTTACGACCCCCAACGGGTCACATGGTAGATGAGGCAGGCATTTTTGGGAGAGATGCCGAAATAGAGGAGGTAATCAATTTGTTACTATTTGAAGAAGAGAATCCCTTTTCGGTCATTTCAATTATTGGAAAAGGTGGTATCGGAAAAACCACCATTGCCCAACTAGTTTACAAAGATGAGAGGGTAACCCGGTGCTTTGATTTATGTGGGTGGGTATGTGTCTCTGAAGAATTTGATGTTGGGAGACTCACTAAAGCAATCATTGAATCAGTCACGGAAATCAATTATGGTTTGAGTGAGTTGAGTTCATTACAAAAGAAGCTTGCAGAAACTGTGAAGGGAAAAACAATAGTGCTTGTTTTAGATGACGTGTGGAACGAGAGTCAAAGTCTCTGGGACTCGTTAAGGGTTCCTTTTAAAGGAGCAAAGCTGGTCAGAATTCTCATGACAACAAGAAATAAAAAGGTTGCAGATGTCATGCAAACAACGACCTATTTTAGGCCAACTAACATGCCTCAAGATTCGTGCTGGCAGTTGTTTCAGCATTATGCATTTCATGGTACAAGTGACACTATGCCACCACACTTGGTAAATATGGGAAAGAATATTATGAGGAAGTGTGGTGGGTTGCCATTGGCTGTGAAGTCGATTGCAAGCCTCCTTAGGCATGAAACAGATGAAGAAAGGTGGATAGAGATTTTAGAGAATGATCTTTGGGAGTCCTATCCATCAAATGATGTATTCTCAGCACTTCAGATCAGTTATGCTCATCTACCTGCCCACCTTAAGCCGTGTTTTTTATTGTGTTCAATGTACCCAAAAGATTACTTATTAGAAAAGATGCATTTGATAGAGTTATGGATCTCTCATGGCTACATTGAGTCCAAGGGCAAAAGAAGAATCACAGATATTGGTGTTGAATATTATGAGGAGTTAAAACAGAGGTCCTTTGTTGATGATTTTTCAAGCAGATCTAAAGAATGTTGTAAGTTGCACGATATAATCCATGATCTTGCTCGACTTAATTCTGAGAATGAACATTATTCGGTGGAGATCAATCAACCACTTGATATTCAAAAGGAAAACGTTCCGCAAGAAGCATGTCATTTATATGTAGGGGGTCTCTTAGGATATGTAAATCAAGTTCTCCAACAAAATCTGGTGGGTTTAAGAACTCTTTCTATCGATATGAGAATATGCTATGAAGATTTAGAGCACAAGTATTATATAAACAATACCGAGGCAATGGACCTAAATTCAAGGTTGTTGGAATGTTTGAGAAACTTTCAAATATTTAACCTCACAAAATTTGAAGCACTCAGGGTATTGGAATTAAAAGGGGATTGTTTGACAAGAATTCCTGATTCCATTTCGGAGTTGAAACATCTGGCTCATCTTGATATTAAGTGTCCATATCTTGAAACATTGCCATTATCCATTGGCCTCCTTTACAATCTACAAACTTTAATTGTTGATTGCAACCTAAAATATCTACCTGAAAGTATTGGTTCACTTAGTAACTTACGGAGATTAATTATTGAAAAAGGTAATTTATTGGATTATCTCCCGCATGGGCTTGTTAATTTTCCAGCAATAAAGACAATGAAAGCATGGGTGAAAGTTGCAAATGTAGCTTGGTTAAAGGATATGACAGACCTTGAAGGAAATCTCACTATTAATGGAGTGAGTAATTTAAAAGATGCCCAGCGTGCTAACATGAGAAATAAGTGCAAACTTGAAGCTTTGCATATAAACTGTGATCCTGATTACAAGGATCGGTTGATTTACCATGCGAAATCAATGCTGGAAATAGACCTCAAACCAGAAATAAGTGTCCATGATGCCGATTATGAGTGGGTTGACCCTGTGAAATCAATGCTGGAAATAGACCTCAGACTAGAAATAAATGACATGGGTGATGCCGATTTTTCTTTGTTAGAATCCCTCCATCCACATCCTAACCTCAAAAAACTTGGAGTAGGATTGTACTCTTCTGCCACAGTGCCGGGATGGATGTGTGATCCATGTTCCTTGCAATCAATTCAAAAAATCTTGTTAGATAAATGTGACAAGATTCAATCTCTTCCATTCAACAATCTTCACACTCTCAAGCACCTCATTGTTCGTAATTGTCAAGGTTTCCGAGTTCTACAGCTAGAGCAGCTGTCCTCCCAGCTTGAGAAATTGAAGATTTCTGGTTGTCACCGCCTTAAGTTGATTACTGGACTAGGGAATCTGGATATGTTGGCTACACTGGAAATTTTCTGGTGTAAAGTCCTGAAATCAGTAACATTGGATGGACTACAGTTGGTGGAATCTACTGAACCAATTGGTGATTCCTCTCATGGAAAGCCACATATCGGCCGACAGAGCATTTCAACACTTACAAGGTTGGAAATCTTGTTAAATAACTGTGACAAGATTCAATCTCTTCCATTCAACAATCTTCACACTCTCAAGCACCTCGTTGTTCGTGATTGTGATGGTTTCCGAGTTCTACAGCTAGAGCAACTGTCCTCCCAGCTTGAGAAATTGGAGATTTCTTGTTGTCACTGCCTTGAGTTGATTACTGGAGTAGGGAATCTGGATATGTTGGCTGCACTGAAAATTTCCGGGTGTAAAGTCCTGAAATCAATAACAATGGATGGACTACAGTTAGTGGAATCTACTAAGCCAATTGGTGATTCCTCTCATGGAAAGCCACATATCAGCCAACAGAGCATTTCAACACTTGCAAGGTTGGAAATCTTGTTAGAAATGTGTGGCAAGATTCAATCTCTTCCATTCAACAATCTTCACACTCTCAAGCACCTCATCGTTCGTCATTGTCATGGTTTCCGAGTTCTACAGCTAGAGCAGTTGTCCTCCCAGCTTGAGAAATTGGAGATTTCTCATTGTCGCTACCTTGAGTTGATTACTGGAGTAGGGAATATGGATATGTTGGCTACACTGAAAATTTCCCGGTGTGAAGTCCTAAAATCAATAACAATGGATGGACTACAGTTGGCGGAATCTACTGAGCCAATTGGTGATTCCTCTCATGGAAAGCCACATATCGGCCGACAGAGCATTTCAACACTTACAAGGTTGGAAATCGAAAACTGTAAATTGCTTTGTGTTTTGCCAGATGGATTGATTCCATCAATTGAAACTGCCTTGACAGAGCCATTCATCACTTATGTCCGTGTTTTTTACTGCGGTTGCACTGACATTGAAATTGGGGATCTACAATAAATCAAATCAGGTTCATAAATTTTCCTATTATTGTAATTATTATTATTTTAATATTTAGATTTTAGATCACTGAACTTTTTTGCCTTTATGTAACCATAAGCCTTGATAGGATTTGTTGACTAATCAAGCTGCAAAATTACCAGTTTTGACAAATAAACATTTCATATTTATATACTTGTTTGTTGCTGCTACAAAATTAAGTTCTTGTCCAACTTTTTTTGCAGCGGTCTTTTCGATGATGTCTTTCCGAAAGCTCTCGGTTTGAAACTCAGTTCAGAATCAATTCGTATTTAACTCGTTAATGATTCGAGTTTACTGACTTGGTTGATTTATGATTCGAATCCAAGTTACCCCCATCTCGGTTCGAAATTAACTCGGTTGGACTCACATCAAACTCTAGTCCATATATTCCCAAGTTTTGCGTCCCCAAACCTTATACATGTTTCTCACAATCTATTGTATTGTTGCTTGAAACAAAAAAAAAAATCGTTACTTCTCAAAAAACTAAACCTTATTTGTTTGGTAATTTTTAATTTTGTACTATTTTGGTACTTTCATAATTTTGAATTATGTATTAGCTATTGTCTCATTATGCATTGTCTTTAATTATGTATTATTTTGATAAACTATGTAATATTTATTTTGTTATAATTAAATTAGATTGTCTCACTATGTACTACATTATGAGTCACAAGTCGACTCGTATCGACTCAAATTGCTCGCGAGTTAATTCCAAATAAAGATTTTTGACTCGGAACTGGATTAGCAACTTGGACTCAACTCGGCTCATGAGTTCGCGAGTTGAATCCAAGTTGTTATCAACTCAGACTCAACTCGGCTCAACCCACAAGGTACGTTTATGAGTCCCCTCGAAGACCCTCGATAGAAATAAATTTACTATTTGATTTATTACATGTTTTGTAATACATAGAAAAATTTCATTTTCTCATGGGGATTCATTTTCATTGATTTTTTTTTCTATACTTATTTTTTTCTTCAAATATTCACATCTTAAAGAATGATTAAGCAAGCCAACGGTCAATTTTTGTATTACCCAATTTTTTATCGTTATCCTTATCTCTACTATTTTTTTTTTCTTTAGCCAATATATTTGTGTTGTGTATGGTAATTGGCAGTATTAATTAAAACAAAAACTTTTGAATGAGCAATTCTTTGGTCCCGATCCTTTTGAGTGGAAAACAAATCTTTGGTCCCGTTTTTGTTATTGCACTCTAAAATTTTCGCATCTTATTTATAGCATTGTCGATCTCAGTCATAATGACTTCTCAAGTTTGTAGTTTAATTTGGCTGTACCATTTCTACATTTTTGCAGAACAACCCCTGCCACGAAAGATATTACACAATTTAGAACAAGGTTGCCTATCCTACAGTGGCAACATATATAGGCCAATCACAACAATCAAATTGGAAAAGAGAAGGAAAACAATCAAATTGCTTGCTCAGGCTATGGCACAGGGTCTGACAAACTCTGGAGAAATGGGTCCACAAGGATTTAGGGGCGAATTCACCAGTAAAGATGCCCAATCTAATGGAAATGACAGTTCAATTGGCTCACCTGTCCAATCAAACTCATCTAAGGTAAGGTTTTAATATACATATGTTTTTTTTCATGGAAGTCTTTCCTTGAAAATAAGAATAAAGGTGTCCAATATTGGTGTTAATGCAAACTCAGTGGAAGCATGTTCATTGCCATCCTTATATCGATCCTCACACAAACTTAATGGCATTATTAAAAAAAATTAATGTTCACCTCACGTGAGATATATAAGATATTTTTGTTTTTCACAAAACTGGATTCTTTGAAACTATTCATAATTTCTTTGTTCTTTACTTTGCAGGTCTAGAGAAATAGTGGCTAATTTTATAGGATCCATTTTTTTATTTAGATTTTGGTGTACATTTTGGTGACAAATATGTCTAGAGAAACTGTTATGCTAGAATGAGTACATTTTGGTTCTTTTTTGGTAACATATGTGAGTAGGTGCTTGGGATTTTTGTGACTTTGGGGTAGAGACCACGCAGCCTTAAAGTATGTATATGTAACTCTATTTCAATCAATGAAAGATACTGACATTATTGTGCTCTCTGATCATTGTGTTATTTTTTTTTTTTTTTTTTCTGTTTTCTGTTTTCTGTGTTGTTTCTTACCTTTGGTTTAACACCACTTTGGTGTACTATTGCAATTTACAAAAGCAAGGGACTATAATGCAAATATGTACATTCACCTTTGGCATTGTTTAATATCTTTTGTTATGTTGTTATTAATATGTTTTTGTAAGTGAAGAATAGTGTTTGAGTTCAAGCATATATATATAAAGTTGTATTTGGTGAAAAAAAACTTCAGTATTATACAAGCTTTGTTGCATGTGTTTATCAAGAGAAGCTGTATTTGATGAAAAAAAACTTTGAAGATTGTTTTACAATTTAAACTCTGGTACCAGTCAGTACCATACCACAATTCTTCCTTCTCAAAAATGACTTGAAGCTTCTGGTTATTTGGATTGTTTATTATTAAGTATTGTTTGTGTTGTAAGTCGACTATACAAATTCTCCTTTATTATATGGACAACACAGTATTGGAAATGGCATTATGATTTGTACCAAGCTCTGATTGGAATTTATATATGACATCAGGGCCTTTTCTCTTTAGTTATAATATATAAGTTTTGAAAATTTTATCTGAAATAAGGTGTTTTCACCAGGATTGTAAAAGCTTGGTATGAATTGGTGTTTTCATCAGGGCATCTACCTTCTATATTTTGTATGAATTGGTATGAATTTAGTTTAATTTTAAATAATTTTTTTTTGTTAAAATTATCTTATCAAGTCTATGATGAATACTTCTATGCTTCTTATTCAATTCAATTTGTCATTCGGTGTATTAAAATCACATTATAGTTAGAGCCCAGAAGCAATGCACAAGTATATCACTTGGGTTTTTATCCAACTCTCAGTGCATAGCACTGGATAGCCTTGTGCTATGAATTCAATTCTACCTGACCATCAGGTTTTCACATCAATTACTATGCTTGGGGTATGTAGTCATGTTCAGGGGATCTCCTTGTGTATATTTGCACATTTTCATGATTTGTGAGTCCTTAATTCTATCAATTTGACATGGTGTTTGATTATTTTGTCCTTTTTACATATTCTGAATCACTGAACAGTGCGCGCCTCCGTTCGCAACCCCAGTGAGTAACCCTAATTCTGTGTCTCTATCTCTTTACGTCGGATGAGTTGCAGTCCAAGAGAAAAGTTCCGTCTTTTACCAGTTGCAATTTTATGCAATTTCCTAATTATGTTGCTAACCAGTGATATTGAATGTTTTCTGGTCTCAATTGCATCTGCTTTGCTTTACTGGTAGTTAGGAAGTCTTCAATCTGGCGGGTAATGCAAAATTGATTGCTTGCTTTACAATAGATATATTTTTGAAGTCATTAAATAGAAGTTCTTTATAAAGTCTATTACTATATCAAATTATAAATTGGACGATGAGAAAACAAAATTTGGAAGAGCTTATATGTCCTTGGATTCTATCTCCTTTGTAGAAGTCTGGTTCAAGGGTTTAATTTATTCTTCTTACATTTCATATTTTCTTTCTGGCTGATCTAAGGAAAACTCTGCACTTGCATGCATTGGGGAAGCCAATGAGAGGCTACACTTGTTCAATGCAAATTTATTGGAAGAAGGTTCATTTGATTATGGAATTGAGGGTTGTGTTGGTGGTTTTCACACTACATCTCCTTTCTATCATAATGTAATTGGTACCATTCCTTCTATATCAAACCTAGTACAATTGATTCTACTTATTGGGATTCTGTAAATCTTATTGCATTGAAATTTCAAGGTATTGTATATTTCTTTTGCCTTATCAATTTGGTACAAGAGGATGTCACACTAAATGTTCTCTGGTCGTGTGCCAAATATTCCTCTATAAAGAGGGTTAGTTATGGCCTCATCAATGGCTGTCGTTGCCTATAATGAAATGCCAAGAGCTCCTGATGTAGATGTTGATGAGACCTGATTCTCCAGTCCTGAGGTCTGTGAGCAATTAAAGGTAGATTTTCTTTTTCTAACATCTATCTTATAACTTAATTTTGGATCGGTGAATGAACAGTTTCATGAACAATAACACAGACAGGTGGTCCCCATATTTATTACCATAACATTTACAAGTGGTCCCCCTGTGTCAGCGAATTCCTCCCCCTTTCTATTCAATTGCCTTTGGTTTTCTTGAAAAAATATATTCAATTGCCTTTGGAAGATTCCAGTCTGCCTCTTTCTCCAAGCTTCTGTCATTTTCGTTGTTTCTCCAAGCCCTTCTCTCTTCATCGTCGTTCTTCAAGCCGATCTCCTAAATCCTAATCACCATCTATCTTATAACTTAACGAAAAAAAAATCGCCTCTCTTTTTTCTTTCGTCTCTTCGTTCTTGTCTTTCTCCTATTCGCCTCATCTCTCAATCCATCGCTCACCTACTAGCATGTTTGCCTCAACTTGCACGACACAGGCCTGCTCTCCTTTCCTACATTCAGGTATTTATCTCTCTTTCTCTCTCCTTTCTATACTATTGTTTTCTTCAAATATTCTTATCCATTTTTTGTATTACCCAACAGCCAATTTTTGTATTACCCATTTTTTTGTCGTTATCCTTATCTCTACTATTTTTTTTTCTTTAGCCAATATATTTGTGTTGTGTATGGTAATTGACAGTATTAATTAAAACGAAACTTTTGAAGGAACACAACCTACTAAGCCGATCCTTTTGAGTGGAAAACAAATCTTTGGTCCCCTTTTTGTTATCGCACTCCAAAATTTTCGAATCTTATCTATAGCATTGTCGATCTCAGTCATAATGACTTCTCAAGTTTGTAGTTTTGGCTGTACCATTTCTACATTTTTGCAGAACAACCCCTGCCACGAAAGATATTACACAATTTAGACCAAGGTTGCCTATCCTACAGTGGCAACATTTATAGGCCAATCACAACAATCAAATTGGAAAAGAAAAGGAAAATAATATAATCCTACATATGGTAAGGAGTCTCCTCAAATATCTTTCAGACTAACAATTAGTTCTAATCAAATGAGATTGTCTGTTTTGGCTATGATTTTTTCCATCTTTTCCAAGATGTGCCTTATATTAGTGTTATATACTTTTATCAATATATTTGTTGATGGCATTTGCCGTCAACTAATCTTCACACTCTCAAGCACCTCGTTGTTTGTGGTTGTGATGGTTTCCGAGTTCTACAGCTAGAGCAGCTACCCTCCCAGCTTGAGAAATTGACGATTTTTGGTTGTGACTACCTTGAGTTGATTACTGGACTAGGGAATCTGAATATGTTGGCTACACTGAATATTTACCAGTGTAAAGTCCTGAAATCAATAACAATGGATGGACTACAGTTGGTGGAATCTACTGAGTCAATTGGTGATTCCTCTCATGGAAAGCCACATATCGGCCGACAGAGCATTTCAACACTTACAAGATTGGAAATCGAAGACTGTAAATTGCTTTGTGTGCTGCCAGATGGATTGATTCCATCAATTGGGACTGCCCTGACAGAGCCATTCATCACTTATGTCCGTGTTTTTGACTGCGGTTGCACTGACATTGAAATTGGGGATCTACAATAAATCAAATCAGGTTAATAAATTTTCCCATTATTATAATTATTATTATTTTAATATTTAGATTTTAGACCACAGAACTTTTTTGCTTTTATGTAACCATAAGTCTTGGTAGGATTTGTTGACTAATCAAGCTGCAAAATTACCTGTTTCGACAAATAAACATTTCATATTTATGTTACTTGTTTGTTGCTGCTACAAATTTAAGCTCTTGTCCAACTTTTTTTGCAGCGTTTTATTCGATGATGTCTTCTTTGGCCCACAAGGAACATTTAGGAGTCCACTCGAAGACCCTCGATAGAAATAAAATTACTATTTGATTTATTACATGTTTTGTAATACACAGAAAGAATTTCCTTTTCTCATGGGGATTCATTTTAATTGATTTTTTTTTTCTATACTTATTTTTTTGGGTTAATTTTCTATTTATCCTTAAAGACTTCTTCAGTTTCTTATTTACCCAACTATTTATAATATTTAGTACATCCCTCAACTATCTTTACATTTTTCCATTTACCCATATAGCTAAAAATCTATAGTTAAACCTTGTCATAATTTTTATTTTCCTATTATACCCTTCTCTTTTATACTGACAAGCTTAAAAATGCTCACTGAATCATGTTGGCGGTCAGCTTCAGGATTTGAGAAGGTAAAGTTCATGATGAATTATCTTGGTTAGTGTCGGTGTCGTGAGCTTGCATTTTTCATTTTTTTTACTGAGTTACATTCTTCGTGAGTAACTAGTATCTGTCAGGTGTTGGGTGTGATGCCAAAGTGGCTTACCAGTTCAACACACCATGAGAGAAGAAAGGTTTGAGTTGTTCTACTCTGGTAATATGGATTTTTATTTCCACCTCAAGTTAGCCACTGTTACTTGTGTAAGTGTGATGGTCCAAAATGTTCTCTGTTGAATTCTAAGTAATATATTTACTAACACAAGCTATAAGATGAATAAACTAATTCTCTTATTGTTTCAAAATCGGAAGTTAATTGAATAAACTAAACTATGCAAAAGAAGGTGCTAGAAATGTACCAGTTCAACCAAGGAGTAATACACATTCATATTTCTCATAGGCATTTCATCAAACACGTACTGGAGAACTTGTGTGTGTGTGTGTGTCTGCATGCACGTGCACGTGATTTTGCCTTCATCTTTATACATATATCATTAAAAGAACAAAAATAAAAAGTTTATTGGATGGATCTTTGATTAGATTGGTACCAATAGTTCACTTCTCAATGAATGTAAACTAAGCTCATTATCTGGTCGGCACCAGACGATGCATCAGGAAGCAATATGTAAATTGTTTTTACCTGGTCTGGAAAATTAGATGAAAACTCAAATGGGTTCTTAATTAGCTCCAAGCTTAATAATATACTCCTCTCTCCTTAGCGCCCTTCTTTTTTTACATCATTAAAACAACATAGAAGAGATATGCCAAACTGTTGTGCGACACTCTACAGTTGGAACTTTGTACGCTTCACAGAAGTGGATGTACGATCATAGTAGAAAATATCGGCCGATACTGATACGGATCGGCCGATACATATCGGTATCAGCGTACCCCGATCCGATCCTGAGCCGATCCTCACGTAGCAAATCATAAAGAAAAAGAAAATAAAAACCCTGATCCTGAGCTGATCCTGAGCCGATACCAATCCGATACCCTGATCCTATATCGGTATCGGCCGGGACCGATCCTGATCCCGATAATTCCTACTGTGTGTACGATTATGGATCCGTATCAAACCCAAACGCTCGCTTTATTCTCAGATCCAAATAGACTTCTTTAATTTTTTGAAATCTGGCTTTGAAAATAGCAATTACCACTTATCCAGGCAAGCAGAGTAACTACTCTGCTTTCTCATTGCCTTTGTTGCCTTTCTCACAGATACCAACAAAAAAATGTATTTTTCTCACATTGCACTTGAAATCTCGTATTTCATCTGCTAATCTTTATGACGCTTATTATGTGTCCATTGCACTGGAGAGGTCGCACAACAATTCAACCTTTCTTTTCTCTTTGTTGCTGTACCAATTTTTTAGTTTGTCAAAGGATCAAGATAAAAAAGAAGGGTATAATGGGAAAATATTTTTTTTGACAAGACTTAACTATTGATTTTTATATATATGGGTAAATAGAAAAAAAAAAGTAAAGAAATTCAAGGGATATATTAAATGAGGAGGGTTCAAATGCACCCAAATTTTTGTGCACCCAAATACACCCTATCCTTTTTCTCCATTTTCAAAGTCTGAATAGTCAATCCGAACCGTTAGATGCGATCTACATATTAAGATGTGCTTGGAGACCAAATTTTACATTTTTTGGAATTTTTTTACTATTTATTAAGCCACTTTGAAAAATCGCTGATCCAATGGTCTAGAAAATGTAAAATCAGCGATTTTCAAAGTGGCTTAATAAATAGTAAAAAAATTCCAAAAAATGTAAAATTTGGTCTCCAAGCACATCTTAATATCTAGATGGCATCTAACGGTTCGGATTGACTATTCAGAGTTTGAAAATGGAGAGAAAGGATTTAAAAAATTGGGTGCATTTGGGTGCATTTGAACCCTCCCTCATATTAAATATAACAAAGAGTACAAGGGTAAATAAGAAATTGTAAAAAACAATTAAGCAAGCCAACAGTCAATTTTTGTATTACCCAATTTTTTGTCGTTATGCTTATCTCTACTATTTTTTTTTCTTTAGCCAATATATTTGTGTTGTGTATGGTAATTGGCAGTATTAATTAAAACGAACCTTTTGAAGGAATAAAACCTACTAAGCTGATCTTTTTGAGTGGAAAACAAATCTTTGGTACCCTTTTTGTTATCACACTGCAAAATTTTCGCATCTTATCTATAGCATTGTCCATCTCAGTCATAATGACTTCTCAAGTTTGTAGTTTTGGCTGTACCATTTCTACATTTTTGCAGAACAACTCCTGCCACGAAAGATGTTACACAATTTAGAACAAGGTTGCTTATCCTACAGTGGCAACATATATAGGCCAATCACAACAATCAAATTGGAAAATAAAAGGAAAATAATCTAATCCTACATATGGTAAGGAGTCTCCTCAAATATCTTTCAGACTAACAATTAGTGCTAATCAAATGAGATTGTCTGTTTTGGCTATGATTTTTTTTCCATCTTTTCCAAGATGTGCCCTATATTAGTGTTATATACTTTTATCAATATATATGTTGACGGCATTTGTCATCAATCATAAAATATATATATATATATATATATTGGTGTTATATATTGAAATAGCTGGTGCTTTACCAAATTACATTTGTTTCCATATAAAAACATTTTCAAATAAAATTATTTCATTTTTTTTTCAATAAAAACATTTGATTCTACATAAAAACCATTTTTCCATCTTTTACGAGATTTCAATTAATATAGGCAGGACAATAGATAACCTGGCATGAGATTTTAATTATGTAGACAAAATCTAAAATTTTATCGGTTCTAAACGACTGCAAATTATTTTCGGTTTTTTTAGTTCGGAAATATATATATTTTTCTAGTATTAGGTATTTTTGGTTCCTTCTGTTAAAGAAAATTTTCTATACAATTAATCCATTACCCTGTATTAATTTTGTATATTATTTATAAATAAAAATACTGTATTTATGTATACCTGCTATATAAACTCTTGAACCCAGTCCATCAACACGCTTTCTGAATTTACTCATTGTGATTTTGGAGCAAAGATCTTCTGAGATTTAATCTTTACAAAGAAATATGTTGCGGGTGAAATGTAGAGAGAAACCGGGTCAAAAAGTTCATCACTACATAGATCTTGTACGATACCGTCAGAGGAAACTAAAAATTGAGGAGCGAGAACTAGTGGGTCCCATGTAGTTTCTGCACTCCTACAGCAACAGGGTTCAGTTTGTGGCTGCATTTCTACAACTATTCGTGTTGAAGTTGATATTGAGTTGATTACTCATCCGCAGCATAATAATAATGCAGCTTTAGTGGCAAAATAGTTGCAATAAAGTTTTAAATGCTAAAAGGTTTGCACTTCTTCACAAAGCCCTTGAAATTATATGACTTGTAGTATTTACGTAGCGCATTCATTAGTATATCTATATTTTAAAGGTGTATATTTCATTAGACATGCATATACCGATTTGAGATACATTTTCTTTAGAATATGAGATATGTTTCATTCAACTATTAGATGTAATTGTGTTATATTGAATAGAAAAAAATAATACATATTTTTGTGCTATGATATTCCATCATATTATAGGAAAGAACATATTTTCACAATAATTATAATTTTTTTTTATATTACACTGATAAAATAGTAAAATAATCTTCGTTTGCTAGCCAGCAAAATTTATTCTTATTCTTTGTTTTACCTACATAATTTTGTACATAGCTATGCTTTATTATTTTTATTAGATTTGAACAAATTTATTGATACATAGAGTTTTTGATACTAATTAAAAAAATTAGAAGTTTATTTCTTTTGTTTGTAGTTCAAGTGATATGTCATATGCGTGCATCCTTTTTTTAGCTAATTAATTAATATTTTGAAAATGGGTCAATTTCTTGTGTACCTTAAGACTTCAATACATTATATTTATCCTTAACTCTTTCAATATTTTTTTGTTTGTCCTTGCACTTAGCTCACACACATTAAAATTTATATTTTCGATTATACCCCTCCTACATTTCCTTCCTCTTTAACTCGTATTTTGTTACTTGATTTTTTGTGAGACTTTAACACAATCCCGGTATAATAAAAAAAACTTCTTCAAATCCTACTTCATTTGAATGCCACCAAGCATCTGATTATGCTAGCAACAAGTATCACACTAAAAAGCAATATATACTTAATATAAATTCATTAATAAGTTAAAAAAATACACTTAAGCATCATTTGTATATATTAAATGTCCCTGAACCCACGTAAAAGTGGAACGGGTGAGAGATCGAACAGTCTCTCAGTACATAATTTAGTTCCAGTCCGAAGTTTGTCAAATTTATTTATTGACACAAACAAGATATTAAAATTATATCCTCACATGCTATCTTACTAATGCATATTTAAAACACACACACACACTTCTTTAGTTATCTTTTCAATTTTTAACCGCCTCACCAGGGGGACTCAAACCCCACTAGATCTTGGCCGTGCTACTAGACGGGGACTCGAACCACCGCTAGATCTTCTTTGCCTCACCAGGGGGACTCAAACCACCCCCAAATATTGGCGTCTCACTAGAGGGACTCGAACCATCACTAGTTCAACTGTACTCTCACTCAACAGGGACTCGAACCACCGCAAGATATTGACCTGTGACGGGAAGTCCAACCAATGCCATGTTAACGAGGGATCCAGTAGGAGACTAGACCCAATGTATACATTCCAACATGCGTTAACCTCATATCGGCCCCTTTCCTTTAACTCATCTATTACATTCCATATTTGTTTAAATAATCCCACAAGAGTCATACTCAACACAACACATCCTATAAATCCGTTGATCAAACAAATAATCCTATCATAGTATTCTAAACAAAGCCAAATGGATCATTCGATTCAACATGAATAATTCCATAAATAAATGAATGCAAACAAAACGGTAAGTAACAATTTGACAATATTCAGAAAATCCGTACATATTATTGTAATAGATTCACATTCTTTCTTCCACTCTTTTAACACTTCAGAATTCGATCAAACCTAATTACGCAAACATGAATCTAATTAACATCGCTTCACAACACTTGAAGTACAATTAGATAGTTGAATATATATGTATAGATTGTGATCTAATTTATTTTTGTAAACATAACCGGAAACAAAATCAAAGGTTGGTTGTAAATCAGAAAGGAATGTTATATAATTAATGCATCATAACTTTATTTAACTACGTCCTTTATTCATAGTTACTTAGTAATAATTAATATAGTTTCTTAAAAACAATTGCGGGAGAAGATAAATATACAATATTTTCTGAATACAAGACATTACTTATATAAAGAGCTTAGCCGGGTGTAAACTTAATTACAGAAATAATATACACTAGTTAATTAAGAAAGTAATCACACTTGAGCGAACTTCTGTATTAATATTTGTTGAGAAAGGACAACAGTACACCTATCAGATTTTAAAATATTTTTTAATTAATTCCGCAATTAATAAACTCCTTAATGTTGTGGAGATATATTGTCAATTATTTCTATGGTCATGAAAGCGATAATTCCGAATTATCTTTACTGAATTTTCAAATCTTGTACATCTGAAATGAAATACACTTAAGAACAATATTTGACACGATCCGAATAAATATTGTTTCAATATTTCTCAACAAGTGCTCCACATTGACCTTGAAGGAAGATGTTGGTTGAACGACAAAATATTGTATAGATGTTGATAGATTAACAAAAGTATAAATTTGAAGTAGTCGGATAAGGTACGCAAGTATAGAAGTCTCCTTGTTTTATCCGGAAAAGGAGGATTCTTAAAGGAAGAACATAAAGAATGATGATGCAATATGTAAATATAAAAAGTTGCTAATTGGGATGCAATATGGGACATGGTCTGGGATGCTGGACGATGTGAAAAGAAAGGACCAGGAGGACATTCTCGGAGACGAGCAAGACTTTGAGTATATTAATAGATGAAACTACAACGAATTTGCATAACTGGGAACTTTTTGTATAAAATTAGACGCAAGTGAACAAAATGGAAAAAAGAAAAAACTGATGTGAAATTGCAAGCTACAGTGGGCTTTTGCTTGTTTCCCTCCTCATACCAGTAAAGCACTGTACCAATCCAGCACCCTTTAAATTAGTGATACGTACCAGTATGCTTACCAGTATAGTCGCCTTCCTTAGTAACACTGATATTGGTTATTGAATTTCTCCCTGATTTCTTTGCAGCTCCTTACATTCATAAAATTTTAATTGCCAAATAATTTCCTGTACCATCTCCTCAACTCCCTTCCAGTATCTGCGAAACAACGCGCAAACCTCTTTCTCCAAATGATGAAAATGCATAACAATCATGGCCGCCTTCTGGTCCGGTCTCATTGCACCTGTTTTCTCTTTATCAATTATCTCTATTCTCGGAACAGGAGGCCAATTTATACCAGATTTGATGGTTTTTTTATCTGTCATAGACTCGCAATGTGTATGTACATTCCTGGAAAAGATGTTGTACCGTCTCTGCTGCCTGTGCACATAACACAAATCTACTGACAATCTCCCATCCCCTTTTTTGCAAATTATCATGCATCAATATGCTATTCGAATTGCCAACCATGCAAAAAATTTCATCTTAGGAGGAACCACCACCTTCCATACCTTGTAAATCATTGTTTGAATTCTCGGGCCATGCTTAAGCTGTTGTATGCTGATTGTACCGTGAACTGACCTGTTGTGGTTCCTTTCCGGATTATTTCGTCGCTTTTTCCCTGCTGAAAATTAACCCTGCACATTACATCACATAATTGTTGGATTTCATAAAGGGGCTTCTCAAATACACATGGATGGTGCCTTTTGAAAATACAAATTAAATGATGGATTTCTTTAGAAAAAAGACATATCTGCTAAAGATAATTGAGGCTTACCAGTGACATGGTGAGTGCCACCAAGTAATGCACCAAGGAAAAATCCACCAGTGTAACAACATAAATCAAGTATTTTTTATCCTTGGAAAGAGATGAAATAAGGTGCCTGTTTTCCCTTTTTTCAGCATAAAATCCTGTTTTCTGACCTTCTGGTGAAACTTAATAATACACTCCGTTCTCCACAACCTTATTTTTAAGAAGAAATAGGCAAAACTTGGAGGCCTTCTTCCTTCAAGAATAAGCAATACCAAAAGTATTTTTAAGAATAAATAATAATACCAAAATTAATAATTTAAACTTGAATTTTTGAGCGACGGTAGAGTGGCTCTGTTCAACTAGGACTAGGAGGCCTTCTTCCTTTAAGATATCAACAGAATATCTCCATGTCTAATACCAGCAACTTGACTAACAAGAGACTCGATTTGTTGTCTGTACTTCTCAACCCAAGCAACTGATGATGCAATTACTGCCACTTCACCAAATACATCCACTAAGAGGCCTGACAATCTGTGTTTAAGACATAATATCATATATAATCAAAGATTTGAAAAGAACTCTTCCATCTTTTTTTTTTTTGGTGAGTAAATCTCTCTCAAATGAAATCCATAATCATAGGTTACATACCGGTCACCTTCACTGTTAATTAGGCGGTAAACATTTGTATAAAACATGTTATACCCGGGATTTTTGCTCACCAACATGTTATATTTTTGCTTACCAATAGTCCATTAACAAATATTCAAGCAGCTCACCAGACTTCCTCCTTGAACAGAAGAGAAGTGTCAGAATAATGACTGTTGGTAGCGAATTAATTAAATATCTATAAAACAAGAAAAAGCTTCAGCACTAATGAAAAAGTTAATTAATTTGATATCTATCAGACAACCTAAAGTTTGAGCTTAGCACAAATTCCCAGTTCAGAAAAAGAAGGTTCCCAATCACCACTTAGCACTAATGATAATGTTCCTGGCTGAGCCATCAGGTGTTCTAACCCATGTCAGAGTATCATTGCATATTTGTTGTTGGTTGGATGAACCTCATCACTAATGATAATGTCCATTCAGAAAATTAACAAAAGATATACTATAGATGATCAATTTCAATAGATTACAAGATCAAATAACTGGCATTGAATTCTTTTGATACTTACTGGCATGATGCTGCTTTGGGGTTCATATTGGTCATACTCACTAATACAGCATTGAATCAACATAAAGTTAAAGAGTGAAGCTTATTTATCTCTTGTTCAAGTTTCTTTACTGTGGCTCCTGCTCAAATAAAAATGGGAAAAGTACGTTTCGAAACAGTAAGAAATTGTTATTATGCATACTAATACCAGTCACGAAGAAATCGTTATTGTAGATACTGGTATCAGTCAGACAAGCAAACAGTGAGAAATTGTTTTTGTAGATACCGGTACCAACCACTAAGAATTCCTATTGTAGATACTGGTATCGGCCACTAAGAATTGCTATTGTAGATACCAGTACCAGATCCAGGTAACAATCACGCAAAACCCACAAAAATAAACACAGTACCAGTGATAAAATGGTACCAATTTACCGCAAGTCAGAGATTTTTTATTTAACCTAAATAAAAACAACTTAGCAACTGAGAGAGAAAGAGAGAGCGCACCTGGGCGAGATTCAATGGAGATTTTGTTTCTTATCGTGGAGCTGTGGAGCTGTGGAAGCATGGAGAGAGTTCCGGTAGCGAAGTAGCCGCGGCAGCGCTTGAATATGATGAAGGAGGCGGAGGTGGGAAGGAAGAGAGAGAAGCGGATGAGAGAAAAGCAGCAGACGTGGGGCGCGGCGCTCGATAATGGTGAGGAGGCGGAGGGGAGGTGGCAGGTACGAGAGAGAAGAGATGAGAGGAGCAAACGGAGGGTAACAAAAAAAAAAAAAAAGAGACTGTTCAAATGACTATTTTGCCCTTGTACAACAAACTTCTGTTAAACTTAACGTCCGATCTGAAAAGAATGAACAGTTCTGCTTAAAGAATTGTCATTTGCCTAATTAGTCACCCCACTCCACCTAAAATATTAATTTTCACTCTCGTTAAATAAAAAATAAACATTACCTACTGTAAAAAGTCTTCTCCACACTTCTCCTCAGATCTCAACACTGGTGCTCTTTGCTCTACACACATTTCTCACCTTCACCACTCAGAACTAAGGTTCTTTCCCAATAGCCTCTTCAAATAAATCTACAGAGGAAAATGGCAGGGTATTTGATAACCTCTCTGCTCTCTCTAGCCACCAATTTGCTCCCCTTAATTAGAGCTTCTCTGCAGGCTCCTTCTTCCTCTTCCTCTTCCTCTTCCTCAAATTCTAATAACTCTGAAAGGGGGCGTGCTCAAGCTTTTGAGGAGGATTTGGAGAGGCTGATGCGAACTTTGGAGCGGATCAAGGCCACACTGTACGATGCAGAGGAGAGGGAGATCAGAGACCGTTCTGTAAAGCTATGGCTCAAGGAGCTGAAGAAGGTTGCTTATGATGCCGAGGATGTGCTCAGCGAGTACCGGTATGAGGTCACCCGTGTCCAACTAGAGGCAAGAGCTTCTGAAGCTTCAGGTTCTCACAAGACAAAGAAGATTGAGGTTAGTACCTCGTGCATATAGATATTAAAAATTATCTTACTTGTGCAAGTGTTATTTTTCTTCTTGAGTGGTACTAAAACTTAATAGAGGATGCTTGAATTTTTTATTTATTTTTTTAGCTAGATTGGTGTCCACCGGAATGTATGGTCACTTGTTATATTATCAGCTTTTTCAATCTAACATCAGAGTGGTCACATAATATAATACATTTCCAATCTAATTATCATTTTTAAGTTAACAAATTATGAATTTTGGCATACTTATATAATATATACATTTCTTTTTGGACAGTACATTGAGTACATTGTTCCAATTCCTGATGACATGGTTGATCGGCTTGACAAAATAAGAAGTCGATTTGATGAAATAGCAAATGATCGTGAGGTTCTTCAATTAAGGGAGAGTGATGGGGCGAGGCGTCCGAACAATAAACTTTTACGACCCCCAACGGGTCACATGGTAGATGAGGCAAGCATTTTTGGGAGAGATGTTGAAATAGAGGAGCTAATCAATTTGTTACTATCTGAAAAAGAAAAGCCTTTTTCAGTCATTTCAATTATTGGAAAAGGTGGTCTTGGGAAAACCACCATTGCCCAACTGGTCTACAAAGATGAGAGGGTAACCCGGTGCTTTGATTTATGTGGGTGGGTATGTGTCTCTGAAGAATTTGATGTTGGGAGACTCACTAAAGCAACCATTGAATCAGTCTCCAAAATCAATTACAATTTGAGTGAGTTGAGTTCATTACAAGGGAAGCTTGCAGAAACTGTGAAGGGAAAAACAATAGTGCTTGTTTTAGATGATGTGTGGAATGAAAATCAAAATCTTTGGGACTCCTTAAGGGTTCCTTTTAAAGAAGCAAAGCTGGTCAGAATTCTCGTGACAACAAGAAATAAAAAGGTTGCAGATGTCATGCAAACAACGACCTATTTTAGGCCAACTAACATGCCTAAAGATTCGTGCTGGCAGTTGTTTCAGCATTATGCATTTCGTGGTACAAGTGACACTATACCACCACACTTGGTAAAGATGGGAAAGGATATTATGATGAAGTGTGGTGGGTTGCCATTGGCCGTGAAGTCGATTGCAAGCCTCCTTAGACATGAAACAGATGAAGAAAGGTGGATAGAGATTCTAGAAAATGATCTTTGGGAGTCATATCCATCAAATGATATATTCTCAGCACTTCAGATTAGTTATGCTCATCTACCTGCCCACCTTAAGCCATGTTTTTTATTGTGCTCAATGTACCCAAAAGATTACTTATTAGAAAAGATGCATTTGATAGAGTTATGGATCTCTCATGGCTACATTGAGTCCAAGGGCAAAAGAAGAATCACAGAAATTGGTGTTGAATATTATGAGGAGTTAAAACAGAGGTCCTTTGTTGATGATTTTTCAAGTGGATCTAAAGAACGTTGTAAGTTGCACGATATAATCCATGATCTTGCTCGACTTAATTCTGAGAATGAACATTATTCGCGGGAGATCAATCAACCACTTGATATTCAAAAGGAAAATGTTCCGCAAGAAGCATGTCATTTATATGTAGGTGGTTTCGCTGGATATGTAAATCAAGTTCTCCAACAAAATATGATGGGTTTAAGAACTCTTTCTATCGATATAAGAGGATGCTATGGAGATTTAGAACATGAGTATTGTATAAACAATACCGAGGCAATGGACCTAAATATAAGGTTGTCAGAATGTTATCAAGAATGTCGGAGAATTCAAATATGTAACCTCACAAAATTTGAAGCACTCAGGGTATTGGAATTGAAAGGGTTTAATTTGACAAGAATTCCTGATTCCATTTCCGAGTTGAAACATCTAACCTATCTTGATATTAAGTGTCCATATCTTAAAACATTGCCATTATCCATTGGCCTCCTTTACAATCTACAGACTTTAATTATTGATTGCAATTTCCTTGAATATCTCCCGCATGGGCTTGTTAATTTTCCAGCAATAAAGACAATGAAAGCACGTTTGGAAGTTAGAAATGTAGCTTGGTTAAAGGATATGATGGACCTTGAAGGAAATCTCACTATTTTTGGGGTGAGTAATTTAAAAGATGCCCAGCGTGCTAACATGAGAAATAAGTGCAAACTTGAAGCTTTTTATATAAACTGTGATCCTGATTATGAGGATGGGTGGGTTGACCCTGCGAAATCAATGCTGGTAATAATGCTCGAACCAGAAATAAGTGTCCATGTCGATTTTTCTTGGTTGGAATCCCTCCAGCCACATCCTAACCTCAAAAAACTAGGAGTAGGATGTTATTCTTCTGCCACAGTGCCGAGATGGATATGTTCCTTGCAATCAATTCAAAAAATCTTGTTAGATAACTGTGACAAGATTCAATCTCTTCCATTCAACAATCTTCACACTCTCAAGCACCTCGTCGTTCGTAATTGTCAAGGTTTCCGAGTTCTACAGCTAGAGCAGCTGTCCTCCCAGCTTGAGAAATTGAAGATTTGCCATTGTTGGTGCCTTGAGTTGATTACTGGACTAGGGAATCTGAATATGTTGGCTACACTGAAAATTTCCTGCTGTTCAGTCCTGAAATCAATAACAATGGATGGACTACAGTTGGTGGAATCTACTGAGCCAATTGGTGATTCCTCTCATGGAAAGCCACATATCAGCCGAGAGAGAATTTCAACACTTACAAGGTTGGAAATCGAAAACTGTAAATTGCTTTGTGTTCTGCCAAATGGATTAATTCCATCAATTGAGACTACCCTGACAGAGCCATTCATCACTTATGTCCGTGTTCTTCACTGGAATCACTTCGATTGCACTGATATTAAAATTGGGGATCTACATAAATCAAATCAGGTTCATATTCCTATTATTATAATTATTTTTATTATTTTAATATTTAGATTTTAGACCACTGAACTGTTTTGCTTTTATGTAAACATAAGCCTTGGTAGGATTTGTTGACTAATCAAGCTGCAAAATTACCTTTTTCGACAAATAAACATTTCATATTTATATTACTTGTTTGTTGCTGCTACAAAATTAAGCTATTGTCCAACTTTTTTTTGCAGCGTTCTATTCGATAATGTCTTCCTTTGGCCCACAAGAAACATTTAGGAGTCCCCTCGGAGACCCTCGATAGAAATAAATTCACTATTTGATTTATTACATGTTTTGTAATACACAGAAAGAATTTCCTTTTCTCATGGGGATTCAATGTTTTTTTCTATACTTATTGTTTTCTTCAAATATTCACCTCTTAAAGAACGATTAAGCAAGCCAACAGTCAATTTTTGTATTACCCATTTTTTTTTTGTCATTATCCTTGCCTCTACTATTTTTTTTTTCTTTAGCCAATATATTTGTGTTGTGTATGGTAATTGGCAGTATTAATTAAAACAAACCTTTTGAAGGAACAAAACCTACTAGCCAATACATTCTTCTATTACCAACAAGGAACTGGGAAGAGGTGTTTAAAGAAACACAAGCACATGAGTGGATAGTGGGCAAGAGGGGTGACATAAAATCTAAATTGCAATGTTCATTTGTTGGAGGGAAAGGTGCTCGAGAATCTTCACAGAGGTAACGAAGGAGTCACAACAGATGATTGAAGAAGTGAGAGAGCAATGGAATCTCATACATTGATGGGTTTAAACTTTTAAGGGTAATTTCAATTACTGGTACGAATCTCAGGGGAATTCAGTCAGTAGGTACGCATTACAGTGAGGAACCACTATACTGGTAAGAAACCGGTGCAGGAAACCGGTACAAGAAACCGGTACTGGAAATTGGTACTGGTACATTGAAGAATCACTATACTGGTAAGATAATCGGTACAACAAACCAGTACCAGAAACCGGTTGCTGTCAAAAACCGGTACTGGTGCATTGTTAGAATGAAGGAGGGTTAATACTGGTGTGCACTATCAGGATGAAGGAGATACTGACATTATTGTGCTCTCTGATCATTGTGTTATTTTTATTATTTTTTTTCTGTTTTCTGTTTTCTGTGTTGTTTCTTACCGTTTAACACCACTTTGGTGTACTATTGCAATTTACAAAAGCGAGGGACTATAATGCAAATATGTACATTCACCTTTGGCATTGTTTAATATCTTTTGTTATGTTGTTATTAATATGTTTTTGTAAGTGAAGAATAGTGTTTGAGTTCAAGCATATATATATAAAGTTGTATTTGGTGAAAAAAAAACTTCAGTATTATACAAGCTTTGTTGCATGTGTTTATCAAGAGAAGCTGTATTTGATGAAAACAAACTTTGAATATTGTTTTACAGTTTAGACTCTGGTACCAGTCAGTACCATACCGCAATTCTTCCTTCTCAAAAATGACTTGAAACTGCTGGTTATTTGGATTGTTTATTATTAAGTATTGTTTGTGTTGTAATTCAATACAAATTCTCCTTTATTATATAACACAGTATTGGAATGGCATTATGATTTGTACCAAGCTCTGATTGCAATTTATATATGGCATCAGGGCCTTTGCTATTTAGTTATAATATATAAGTTTTGAAAAATTTATCTGAAATAAGGTGTTTTCACCAGGATTGTAAAAGCTTGGTATGAATTGGTGTTTTCATCAGGGCATCTGCCTTCTATATTTTGTATGAATTGGTATGAATTTAGTTTAATTTTAAATAATTTTTTTTTGTTAAAATTATCTTATCAAGTCTATGATGAATACTTCTATGCTTCTTATTCAATTCAATTTGTCATTCGGTGTATTAAAATCACATTATAGTTAGAGCCCAGAAGCAATGCACAAGTATATCACTTGGGTTTTTATCCAACTCTCAGTGCATAGCACTGGATAGCGTTGTGCTATGAATTCAATTCTACCTGACCATCAGGTTTTCACATCAATTACTATGCTTGGGGTATGTAGTCATGTTCAGGGGATCTCCTTGTGTATATTTGCACATTTTCATGATTTGTGAGTCCTTAATTCTATCAATTTGACATGGTGTTTGATTATTTTGTCCTTTTTACATATTCTGAATCACTGAACTTTGACAAATTATTGTGATCAATTAGCTACATAGAATTTTTAGTTCTTTATATGAAAATGATGGTTGTATCATGAACTAAAAGCTCAAAAAATATTTCTAAAGACCTGGACCTGTATGAAATTCATGAATTTTGTGCAGATTAGTTCTTGAGCCAGCACACTGTAACTGTGCAATTCTTACTTTTCACTGATTAAGAATCAGCAATTGCTTATAATTACTTTAAAATGTCAATAAATGGAAAATCAAGTGCAAGTATATTCAGTGTGTTGTACACTAACAGTGTGCATTATTTCAGATCATTTCAAGATCTGTAGATATTCCTACTGATTTGATCTTTTTGGATTGTTTTTATGGTTGGTATTGTACTAGTATGGGTATCGTTGGCCCTCCCTTTGTTATATACGCATGAATGGTTGATGCAGATACAAGAGGATTGGCATCTAGAGAAAGCACATGCTTTCAATTTCTTTCCTGGCACACATAGGTGCTTTTCTGTCATTAATTTATTTTCAAGATAATCCCAAAAAATAATAGTGTTATTTGAAGAAAATAACAACATTTTTGTTGTGTACCAGTGTACACAAACAAAATGTAAGTGGCACATTTGACAAACATTATTTATTCTTAAAGAAATCACAGCAATGACCAATTGTTTCAAAAATCGCTGAAATCGATAATATCAAAGAAAATCACTTATTATCTACTGGTCACTACCAAGAAATCGCAGAAATAAAAAAAAATCAGTGAAAGTACCAAGTATATAGAATCAAATTTCAGATAACTAAATAAAAATTGCTAAAATTACATAATGGTCGCTGCATGTTAGAAATATGTTTATGGCACTCTTTGGAGTTTGACTTGATACCATACACTGAGTGACTGATACAAGGACACTACTGAGGAATTAATGTCTTCAACTCACTTTGAAAATTCCAGTTCAATGTAAATTAGGCTCATGCCCTTTAGAAATCATAACATCTACAAAATCTAATGCCTTGTCAGTTTCACCATTCTTGCACAGCCCCTTTATAAGAGTACTATAGGTGATGACATCTGGGTCATACCCTTTGGAAATCATGACATCTAAAAAATTCAATGCCCGCTCAGTTTCACCTTTCTTGCAAAGCCCATCTATAAGAGTGTTGTAGGTCACAACATTAGGCTCATGCCCTTTAGAAATCATGACATCTACAAAATTTAATGCCTTGTCGGTTTCACCATTGTTGAACAGCCCCTTTATAAGAGTGCTATAGGTGATGACATCCGGGTCATACCCTTTGGAAATCATGACATGTAGAAAATTCAATGCTCGCTCAGTTTCACCTTTCTTGCAAAGCCCATCTATAAGAGTGTTGTAGGTCACGACATCTGGCTCATGCCCTTTAGAAATCATAACATCTACAAAATCTAATGCCTTGTCAGTTTCACCATTTTTGCACAGCCACTTCATAAGAGTGCTATAGGTAATAACATCCGGGTCATACCCTTTGGAAATCATGACATCTAGAAAATTCAATGCCCGCTCAGTTTCACCTTTCTTACAAAGCCCATCTATAAGAGTGCTGTAGGTCACGACATTAGGCTCATGCCCTTTGGAAATCATGACATCTACAATATCTAATGCCTTGTGAATTTCACCTTTCTTGCTAAGCCCATCTATCAGAGTGCTATAGGTGATGACATCAGGGTCATACCCTTTGGAAATCATGACATCTACAATATCCATTGCCTTCTGAATTTCACCTTTCTTGCACAGTCCATCTATAAGAGTGCTATAGGTGATGACATCAGGGTCATACCCTTTGGAAATCATGACATCTACAATATCCATTGCCTTCTCAGTTTCACCTTTCTTGCACAGCCCATTTATAAGAATGCTATACGAGACTAAATCAGGTATACACCCTAGCCTAGCCATTTTGGAGAGCACTATAGTAGCAGCCTCAGCAGTTCTTTTCTCCCAACACAGGCCTTTGAGTATTGGGCTGAAGATATTGGCATGAGCTCTGCGACCCTCTTTGAGAAACCGTCCCAGAAAACCAAACATTAGGTTGACCTGTAGCATTTGTGCACAGCAGTCCATCAAGATCGCATAGGTATATTCATTTGGACCAATTCCATCAGCTTGGGCTAAATGGGTGAAGAGGGAAAAGACAGTGGGGTAAGGGTTGTTGGAGGTTTTAGTGTAGTCCTTGAGGTATTGATTAATTTCACGGAGGTCCTTGGCAGCCAACAGCTGGTCAAACTGGTAAACCACCTCTTGGTCAGAAATGGCATTTGCTATCCGGTGCGGCCCTTTATCCTGATGCCATGAATTTGGTTTGTCGGGTTGAGATTCAGACTGAGGGAATGCGTAGCAGATAAGGGAGAGGCCTCGGCGAGAAGAAAATGGGGATGGGGATTGGGATTGGGAAGGTGAAGGTGAAAGTGAAAAGAAGGGGGCAAGAGATAATGCTGACACCATCTGATTATTATTATTTAGTCTGATTTGGTTTGGTTAAAGACTTAGTCTCTTAATATATCTCTGCCTCTTTCTAAAAATCTTATCTAACAAGGTTGAGTTTTGCTTCCAGGTTCAACTACTGCATTGAAGAATAACAACACATGACTAAGACAGATTGTGATCAATAAAACAAAATGAAAAATGAGAAAAAGAACATGGGCTTTAATGAATTTAAACTGTTTTGTTGTGAGAACATAATTAATTTAAGACACTACTCCCATTTAAATTTGAGTTTCAGTTGGTTGCAATGTTGGAGCTCCGTGGTGGTATGGTCCAATGGAAAAGATGCTTGGCGTATAATTGATATCATTATTTTGTTAGTACAATTTTACCCCACTCTGTGAATGACAGGCTAAGGCTACCGAACAATTTTACCGCCCTTGTTTAATGAATTTTAAAAAAATAATAATAATAATAATAAATTCAAAATAATACTAAAATTGTAAGTGTTCAGCTGACGACGAACTGCAGGCTGTACAAATCATAATAGATGAATTGTTTTTTCAATCATTTTGTTTTGCTCGGTAATAGGAAACTAAATAATTTAAATGAGTATACGGCCGGGTCCAATGTTGAAGGAGAACCCTTTCAATGAAATCACAACAGAACAATAGAAGGGGATGAAAGTAAATCAAGAACATTTTTACACCTTAAAACTAAGCTCGGGCATGGCCATATTAAATCTCAATTTTCTTCCTATCATAGACTTAAATTTGGAAATATAACTAACCTTAACCTTGAGATAATGAAAGGTAGCGAGAGAGAAGTCAGTCCCCTGCAAGAGGCGAAAGCAGAAACAAATATAAAATAAGAAGAAATGTATTTGTGTAAAGAAACAAGGAGAGAGCGAGAGGGAGAGGGGGGCTTCTGTCGAGAGACCTCAATCGCAAGAGAGGGATAAGTTTTAGCTTAGCGCAAAGAGAGAGAAGGGTTTTAACTAGAAATCGGATCCGGACTGTTCGATCTGTTTTGACACGAATATTAAGAAATCCATACATTCAATCTGAAACCGGATTTGCTCCAATCTGATCAGACGGTGTCCGTAGTGTCACTGGGATGAAACAAAAAAATGTACTTAAAACAACATTCTAGAAAAGGTTTTAGCTAGCGCAAAGAGAGGATAAGGGTTTTAACTAGAAATCGGATCCGGACTGTTTGATCTGTTTTGACACGAATATTAAGAAATCCAAACATTCTATCTCAAACCGGATTCGCTCCAATTCTGATCAGACGGTATCCGCAGTGTCACTGGGAAGAAACAATTTTTTTTACTTAAAACAACATTCTAGAAAAGGGGCCTTCATTTTCTTACTAAATGGTATTTTTGCTTACTACCAAAACAATTCGAGGTCCGGAAGATATAATTCATTTTCTCTATACACACTTTAAAAAAATATTATATTTTAATTTTATTTCAACTAGTATCAAACACTTTCAAAAATACACCGATATGTTTATTTTGACTTACTGATTCATATAAAATCAAAATGAAAAGGTGACAATTTTTTATATTTATGTAGAAGAAAATAATATAGATTACATCTAACAACTTTATTTTGATGAAATTTTTAAGTATTTTTGTTATTAAAAAATTAAATACGTTCATGCTTACCAACTGTACTATTATCGGAACAATTGATACTTGCTGAAATGTGATGTTGGAAACTTGTAATATCTCAGAAACCACCAAGAATTTTTTTATTATTGAAGACTTATAATAAATCAGTTTGACCCAAATATATTATTTAGTGTAATACGATTTGCACTAAAATATGCTCATGATAATCAAATCAATTGGCTAAGATATATATATTTTTTTAGTTGAAAACATTACAACAAAAATTATATATAATGTAAATTATATAGCATTATATGTAACTGATAATAATATAATGAAAAAAAAAGATCAAATAAGTTGTAGTATTTAAATATAAAAAATATCACAGAAAATTAACGTACTAATTTCTAATAACCATACGGTAGGAATCACACATTAACTCCTACTATCATCATGACCTGTTTGATTTTTCTCCAATTTTTGTAGTTTTATTATACTTTCTAACAATCAATATCATGAATTTTTAATCGAACGACTTGTAAATCACCGTATCAAGCAATTCTAAAATTACATATAATATCATTTTTACTAATATCTAAACAATTTTGAAAATAAATACACTTTATGAAGCAGCTTATTAATTTGATAATCTGTCTATTTAAATGACATAACTTATTCACAATTTAAGTATATTCCAATTTCAATGAATTTTTTATATGTTATCATCAACGTTCTTATTTAGTTGAAATGGATACAAACTCATTCTCATTCATTTCTAATTTTTCAATTGCATATGAAGTCCGAAAGAAAAATCAAATGACAAAAACAGGCTCACTAAAACTATGATTCTTTTTATGATATATTCTCAGAATCCATGCGGTGAAGGATCCGCCGTGCCTCCTCTTTTGTGCATGGAGCTACATTGCGGATCTTCAACCGGTTTCGGACGGACTCTTGATCGACACCAAATGTGAAATAAAATGTGTTTGATACCTGCATGCCGGTATTAATGCCATGAATTATTTTTTTCATTGCTAAATATGAATTCAATTAACATGCATCTTTCATTTAATTTCGAAGTATTAGATATGAATATATACCTCTCTGGTATGTAACTCGGGTCTGGTAACATGAGCCTCGACATCTACATGTATTAGCGGTTGATCAGGGTTCTCCAATTGCATGTGTAAAACACATGATTTGAAGCGAAGAAAATCTCCCACGTCAACCTACACAAATCAAATTCAAATAACTTCTAAATTTGACAAAGTATCAAGCACCGATACATGTACTGTTACTTGCTTGTGCGAAAGCTTGAACTAGGAATGGAATGCAATGACTGTCAAGTACAAGAAAATCAAACTCACTCGCTTCAAAAAATCAACATGATCAACTTCAAACAAAACACAGAGCATGACCAACAAAGGCATAGGAAGTATAGAACGCCAATTCATAAGCTTGGTGCATCAGAAATCTCCCGAAAAAGCGACCGTGCAAGTTCCTCTGCTATGGCCGACAAACAATGGAGTTCTCCGGTATAGTGTCCCGTGATAAAATACTATCTCGATCTACAAGTGTAGGTAGATCACAGACCACTCTTCTCTTAGCCAGTAGATTTCTCAAACCTCTCAGCCTCCTCTCCTTCAAAGGAGAGCGTCAGGTTGTTATGTAGACATTTTGTTTTGCATCTCTCTTTGCCTTTCTAAGCTTGTCACGCATCTCATAAAACTTGCAAAAAGATCTACAACAATTATTCATAAAAGAAAGCCATATTTTTCAGCCCCAACAATTATTCTTCACGACATAAATCAATTTCAATGTTCAAAATTATTTTTCAAGCCCAAATTAATTCTCATGATATATTATTTATGACATAAATCAATTTCCAAGCCCAAAATTATTTTCCATCAACAATTAAATAACATGCATGCGCAAATAAATTAGCACAAAATATATAATATAACAATTTTACAAAATATCAATAATAGGTAAACCCCATGCCTAATCAATTTCACCCTCTTTGCACAGCCCCTCAATAAGAGTGCAATAGATCACTGCATCAAGATCAACTCCTTTGGAAATCATGACATCTAGAAAATCCTTTGCCTTCTCAATTTCACCTTTCTTGCACAGTCCATCCCTAAGAGTGCTGTAGGTCACGACATCAGGATTATACCCTTTGGAAATCATGACATTTAGAAAATTCAATGCCCGCTCAGTTTCACCTATCTGGCAAAGCCCGTCTATAAGAGTGTTGTAGGTTCAAGCCCTTTAGAAATCATGACATCTACAAAATCTAATGCCTTATCAGTTTCACCATTCTTGAACAGTCCCTTTATAAGAGTGTTATAGGTGATAACATCCGGGTCATACCCTTTGGAAATCATGACATCTACAATATCTAATGCCTTATCAGTTTCACTATTCTTGCACAGCCCTGTTATAAGACTGCTATAGGTGATGACATCCGGGTCACACCCTTTGGAAATCATGATATCTAAAAAATTCAATGCCCGCTCAGTTTCACCTTTCTTGCAAAGCCCATCTATAACAGTGCTATAGGTGATGACATCCGGGTCATACCCTTTGGAAATCATGACATCTAAGAAATTCAATGCCCGCTCAGTTTCACCTTTCTTGCAAAGCCCATCTATAAGAGTGTTGTAGGTCACGACATTAGGCTCACACCCTTTGGAAATCATGAAATCTACAAAATCCATTGCCTTATGAATTTCACCTTTCTTGCAAAGCCCATCAATAAGAGTGCTATAGGTGATGACATCCGGGTCATGCCCTTTGGAAATCATGACATCTAGGAAATTCAATGCCCGCTCAGTTTCACCTTTCTTGCAAAGCCCATCTATAAGAGTGTTGTAGGTCACGACATCTGGGTCATACCCTTTGGAAATCATGACATCTAAAATATCCATTGCCTTCTGAATTTCACCTCTCTTGCAAAGCCCGTCTATAAGAGTATTGTAGGTCACAACATTAGGATCAAGCCCTTTGGAAATCATGACATCTACAATATCTAATGCCTTGTCAGTTTCACCATTCTTGCACAGCCCTGTTATAAGACTGCTATAGGTGATGACATCCGGGTCACACCCTTTGGAAATCATGACATCTAAGAAATTCAATGCCCGCCCAGTTTCACCTTTCTTGCAAAGCCCATCTATAAGAGTGTTGTAGGTAACGACATTAGGCTCATGCCCTTTTGAAATCATGACATCTACAAAATCTAATGCCTTCTGAATTTCACCTTTCTTGCAAAGCCCATCTATAAGAGTACTGTAGGTCAGAACATTAGGATCAAGCACTTTGGACATCATGACATCTACAATAACCATTGCCTTCTGAATTTCACCTTTCTTGCACAGTCCATCTATAAGAGTGCTATAGGTGATGACATTAGGGTCATACCCTTTCGAAATCATGACATCTACAATATCCATTGCATTCTCAGTTTCACCTTTCTTGCACAGCCCATTTATAAGAATGCTATACGAGACTAAATCAGGTATACACCCTAGCTTAGCCATTTTGTAGAGCACTATAGTAGCAGCCTCAGCAGTTCTTTGCTCCCAACACAGGCCTTTGAGTATTGGGCTGAAGATATTGGCATGAGCTATGTGACCCTCTTTAAGAAACCGTCCTAGAAAACCAAACATTAGGTTGACCTGTAGCATTCATGCACAGCAGTCCATCAAGATCGCATAGGTATATTCATTAGGACCAATTCCATCAGCTTGGGCTAAATGGGTGAAGAGGGAAAAGATGGTGGGGTAAGGGTTGTTGGAGGTTTTGGTGTAGTCCTTGAGGTATTGATTGATTTGACGGAGGTTCTTGGCAGCCAACAGTTGGTCAAACTGGTTAACCACCTCTTGGTCAGAAATGGCAATTTCTTTCCAGCGAGGCCTTTTCTTCTCCTTCTGGAGCTTACCCTTCCAATGAGGCTGACGCCATGAATTTGGTTTGTTGAGTTGAGATTCAGACTGGGGGAATGCATAGCAGATAAGGCAGAGGCCTCGGCGAGAAGCAAATGGGGATGGGGATGGGGATTGGGATTGGGAAGGTGAAGGTGAAAGTGAAAGGAAGGGGGCAAGAGATAAGGTTGACACCATCTGATTATTTTTATTTAGACTGATTTGGTATGGTTAAAAATCTTATCTAACAAGGTTGAGTTTCGCTTCCAGGTTCAACTACTGCATTGAAGAATAACAACACATGACTAAGACAGATTGTGAGCAATAAAACAAAATGAGAAAAAGAACATAACTAATTTAAGACAGTACTCCCATTCAAATATGAGTTTCAGTTTCTTGTAATGTTGGTGCTCCGTGGTGGTATGGTCCAATGGAAAAGATGCTTGGCGTATAATTGATATCATTAATTTGTTTGTACAATTTACCCCACTCTGTGAATGACAGGCTAAGGCTACCAAACAATTTTACCGCTCTTGTTTAATGAATTTGAATAAATATAAAAAAAAATCCAAAAGTGTTCAACTGGCGAATTAACTGCAGGCTCCACAAATCATAATAGATCAATTTGTTTTTTCAATCATTTTGTTTTGCTCGTTTATAGGAAATTAAATAATTTAAAAGAGTATGCGGCCGGGTTCAATGTTGAAGGAGAACCCTTTCAATGATATCACAACAGAACAATAGAAGGGGATAAAAGTAAATCAAGGACCTTTTGACACCTTAAATTAAGCTCGGGCATGGCCATATTAAATCTCAATGTTTAGAACATTTACAAGATTTATGGATTTTCTTCCTATCATAGACTCAAATTTGGAAAGATAACTAACCTTAACCTTGAGATAACGAAAGGTGGTGAGCGAGAGAGAAGTCAGTCGCCTGCAAGAGGCGAAAGCAAAAACAAGTATAAAATCATCGATCGTAGTCAAAAGATTACTAATTTTAAGAAAAAAAAATGTATTAGTGTAAACAAACGTGGGGAGAGAGAGCGAGGGAAAGAGGGGGATTCGATTGAGGGATAAGGTTTTCTAGCTAGCGCAAAGAGAAATGGATAAGAAGGCTTTTAACTGGAAATCGAGACTGTTCGATGGATCCGTTACCTCCCAGGTACCTGACTCAACACAATTGAAATGGACGGCTCCGATTTAATTTCAGCCGGTGGAAGATCGGGATGACAATTGGGGGGCACTATTATTTGTGCTTTGAGATGTGTGCCAAGTTAAAAATTCCTTTATCAGACCGTCCGATTTAATTCTACTCAGTCAGCTAACCTGAGGGGATACGAATTCCTGTTGGATCTGCTTTGACACCTATATTAAGAAATCCGTACATTTTATCACAAACCGGATTTGCTCCATTTTTGATCGGACGGTAACCATAGTGTCACTGTGATTAAATATTATTTTTTTACATAAAACAACATTCTGAAAAATGCGCCTTGTATTTCGTACCAAATTATCCTTTTGATTACTCTATCAGAATTTTTTTTTTTTTTTAGAATACATCAGGATTATTTCTATAGCATTTCCTTATATTTTTAAGGGGGATTTCCCGTATACCCCTAAAAAACTTCAAAATTACGTATTGTCCTCTCTAAATATCTAAACTCACAAATTTATCTATTTTATTGTCTTTTATGTTAAAACTAATTTTAAATTTATAAAATATCTATTTTATCCTTTATGAAAACGTAAAATATTTGTAGTATGTTTATAAAAATAACAATCTTATATTTGATTAGTTTTTTAGAGCAAATAGTTCATTTTATTATTTTTGATATATACAACATTTTGTTTAATTCAGTTTAAATTTTATTTACGAAATTGGGTTTTGGGCCCTTCAATGGGCTTGAAATACATTTTCCATTTATTTTTTGACGCGGTATTGTGTTTAAGTAGGCTTACATTTGAAATAAGGATCTCACGAGTAGTAAGACTTGGGTGCTATGGATAGCATAGTGGGCTACGGTGCTACGGCTCAATATGTGTTGGGATACCAAATTTTACATTTTTTTGAAAAAAATTTACTATTTTTTTAGCTAGATAGAAAATCACTTGATCTAAAAAATTCTGCACCATTCAGATATTTGATTTTCTATCTAGCTAAAAAAATAATAAAAAATTTCACAAAAGTATAAAATTTGGTTTGTAGAAATTTTTTATATAATTGACCTGATCCCCATAGTTCGAAAGTCTAGCTCTGCCCCTGCAGGAGGGAGAACATCATGCCGCTTCGAGTTCATTTGGCATCTTAAAATACCCACAGCAGTAAGGGTATTTGCTTTCCTATGCATACATGACAAGCTATTACCTCGTGAAAAAACATTTAGAAGGGGATTTCATTGTGAGCTTAGATGTGAAGTATGTCAAGTGTGTGCAATGGAAACCGCATGCACTACATCTCTTTTTCCAGTGTCAAGCTGCAAGGTTTTTCTGGCACATTTTTTCATTCAAGGCGGGTTTCAGAATTATGCAACATGGAAATACGGTTCATCACACAATATACAAACCACTTTTTTCAAGTCAGCTAACAACAAATAGAGCACACATTGATCCAAATATAATTGTCATTTTAATTATCCTTTATTTTGAAGCAATCCGACTAGTTAGGGTGCATGCGTTCTCATCTCCAATCTAAAACCACTTAATATATTGCTGCAAATCACACAATATACATACCATTTTTGTAAATACACAAATCAAATTCTCATGATATATGCTTTATGACATAAATCAATTTCGAGTACAGAAATATTTTTCAAGCACAACTTAATTATCATGATATATTATTTATGACATAAATCAACTTCCATGCCCAAAACTCTATTCTGTACTCGAAATTGATTAGCACAATATATATTATAAAACAATTTTCCAAAATATCAATAATAGATAAACCCCATGTCTATTCAATTTCACCACTCTCTTTGCATAGCCCCTCAATAAGAGTGCAATAGATCACTGCATCAGGATCAACCCCTTTGGAAATCATTTCATAAAACAACTCCTTTGCTTTTGTAATTTCACCTTTCTTGCAGAGTGCATCAATAAGAGTGCCGTAGGTCACAACATCAGGCTCATGCCCTTTAGAAATCATGACATCTAGAAAATTCAATGCCCGCTTAATTTCACCTTTCTTGCAAAGGCCGTCTATAAGAGTGTTGTAGGTCACGACATTAGGATCAAGCCCTTTGAAAATCATGACATCTACAATATCTAATGCCTTATCAGTTTCACCATTCTTGCACAGCCCTGTTATAAGACTGCTATAGGTGATGACCTCCGGGTCACACCCTTTGGAAATCATGACATCTAAAAAATGCAATGCCCGCTCAGTTTCACCTTTCTTGCAAAGCCCATCTATAAGAGTGTTGTAGGTCACGACATTAGGCTCACACCCTTTGGAAATCATGACATCTACAAAATCCATTGCCTTCTCAATTTCACCTTTCTTGCAAAGCCCATCAATAAGAGTGCTATAGGTGATGACATCCGGGTCATACCCTTTGGAAATCATGACATCTAAAAAATTCAATGCCCGCTCAGTTTCACCTTTCTTGCAAAGCCCATCTATAACAGTGTTGTAGGTCACGACATTAGGCTCACACCCTTTGGAAATCATGACATCTACAAAATCCATTGCCTTCTCAATTTCACCTTTCTTGCAAAGCCCATCAATAAGAGCGCTATAGGTGATGACATCCGGGTCATGCCCTTTGGAAATCATGACATCTAGGAAATTCAATGCCCGCTCAGCTTCACCTTTCTTGGAAAGCCCATCTATAAGAGTGTTGTAGGTAACGACATTAGGCTCATGCCCTTTTGAAATCATGGCATCTACAAAATCTAATGCCTTATCAATTTCACCTTTCTTGCAAAGCCCATCTATAAGGGTGTTGTAGGTCACGACATTAGGCTCATGCCCTTTTGAAATCATGACATCTACAAAATCTAATGCCTTATCAATTTCACCTTTCTTGCAAAGCCCATCTATAAGAGTGTTGTAGGTCACGACATTAGGCTCAAGCCCTTTGGAAATCATGACATCTGCAAAATCTAATGCCTTATCAGTTTCACCTTTCTTGCAAAGCCCATTTATAAGAGTGTTGTAGGTCACGACATTAGGCTCATGCCCTTTGGAAATCATGACATCTACAAAATCCATTGCCTTCTCAATTTCACCTTTCTTGCAAAGCCCATCAATAAGAGCGCTATAGGTGATGGCATCCGGGTCATGCCCTTTGGAAATCATGACATCTAGGAAATTCAATGCCCGCTCAGCTTCACCTTTCTTGGAAAGCCAATCTATAAAAGTGTTGTAGGTAACGACATTAGGCTCATGCCCTTTTGAAATCATGACATCTACAAAATCTAATGCCTTATCAATTTCACCTTTCTTGCAAAGCCCATCTATAAGAGTGTTGTAGGTCACGACATTAGGCTCATGCCCTTTTGAAATCATGACATCTACAAAATTTAATGCCTTATCAATTTCACCTTTCTTGCAAAGCCCATCTATAAGAGTGTTGTAGGTCACGACATTAGGCTCAAGCCCTTTAGAAATCATGACATCTGCAAAATCTAATGCCTTATCAGTTTCACCTTTCTTGCAAAGCCCATTTATAAGAGTGCTGTAGGTCACGACATTAGGCTCATGCCCTTTGGAAATCATGACATCTACAAAATCCATTGCCTTCTCAATTTCACCTTTCTTCCAAAGCCCATCAATAAGAGTGCTATAAGTGATGGCATCCGGGTCATACCCTTTGGAAATCATGACATCTAGAAATTTCAATGCCCACTCAGTTTCACCTTTCTTGCAAAGCCCATCTATAAGAGTGCTGTAGGTCACGACATTAGGCTCATGCCCTTTGGAAATCATGACATCTACAATATCTATTGCCTTCTGAATTTCACCTTTCTTGCACAGCCCATCTATCAGAGTGCTATAGGTGATGACATCAGGGTCATACCCTTTCGAAATCATGACATCTACAATATCCATTGCCTTCTGAATTTCACCTTTCTTGCACAACCCATTTATAAGGGTGCTATAGGTGATGACATCAGGGTCATACCCTTTGGAAATCATGACATCTACAATATCCATTGCCTTCTCAGTTTCACCTTTCTTGCACAGCCCATTTATAAGAATGCTATACGAGACTAAATCAGGTATACATCCTAGCTTAGCCATTTTGTAGAGCACTATAGTAGCAGCCTCAGCAGTTCTTTTCTCCCAACACAGGCCTTTGAGTATTGGGCTGAAGATATTGGCATGAGCTCTGCGACCCTCTTTGATAAACCGTCCCAGAAAACCAAACATTAGGTTGACCTGTAGCATTTGTGCACAGCAGTCCATCAAGATCGCATAGGTATATTCATTTGGACCAATTCCATCAGCTTGGGCTAAATGGGTGAAGAGGGAAAAGACAGTGGGGTAAGGGTTGTTGGAGGTTTTAGTGTAGTCCTTGAGGTATTGATTAATTTCACGGAGGTCCTTGGCAGCCAACAGCTGGTCAAACTGGTAAACCACCTCTTGGTCAGAAATGGCATTTGCTATCCGGTGCGGCCCTTTATCCTGATGCCATGAATTTGGTTTGTCGGGTTGAGATTCAGACTGAGGGAATGCGTAGCAGATAAGGGAGAGGCCTCGGCGAGAAGAAAATGGGGATGGGGATTGGGATTGGGAAGGTGAAGGTGAAAGTGAAAAGAAGGGGGCAAGAGATAATGCTGACACCATCTGATTATTATTATTTAGTCTGATTTGGTTTGGTTAAAGACTTAGTCTCTTAATATATCTCTGCCTCTTTCTAAAAATCTTATCTAACAAGGTTGAGTTTTGCTTCCAGGTTCAACTACTGCATTGAAGAATAACAACACATGACTAAGACAGATTGTGAGCAATAAAACAAAATGAAAAATGAGAAAAAGAACATGGGCTTTAATGAATTTAAACTGTTTTGTTGTGAGAACATAATTAATTTAAGACACTACTCCCATTTAAATTTGAGTTTCAGTTGGTTGCAATGTTGGAGCTCCGTGGTGGTATGGTCCAATGGAAAAGATGCTTGGCGTATAATTGATATCATTATTTTGTTAGTACAATTTTACCCCACTCTGTGAATGACAGGCTAAGGCTACCGAACAATTTTACCGCCCTTGTTTAATGAATTTTAAAAAAATAATAATAATAATAAAAAATTCAAAATAATACTAAAATTGTAAGTGTTCAGCTGACGACGAACTGCAGGCTGTACAAATCATAATAGATGAATTGTTTTTTCAATCATTTTGTTTTGCTCGGTAATAGGAAACTAAATAATTTAAATGAGTATACGGCCAGGTCCAATGTTGAAGGAGAACCCTTTCAATGAAATCACAACAGAACAATAGAAGGGGATGAAAGTAAATCAAGAACATTTTTACACCTTAAAACTAAGCTCGGGCATGGCCATATTAAATCTCAATTTTCTTCCTATCATAGACTTAAATTTGGATAGATAACTAACCTTAACCTTGAGATAATGAAAGGTAGCGAGAGAGAAGTCAGTCCCCTGCAAGAGGCGAAAGCAGAAACAAATATAAAATAAGAAGAAATGTATTTGTGTAAAGAAACTAGGAGAGAGCGAGAGGGAGAGGGGAGCTTCTGTCGAGAGACCTCAATCGCAAGAGAGGGATAAGGTTTTAGCTAGCGCAAAGAGAGAGAGAAGGGTTTTAACTAGAAATCGGATCCGGACTGTTTGATCTGTTTCGACACGAATATTAAGAAATCCAAACATTCTATCTCAAACCGGATTCGCTCCAATTCTGATCAGACGGTGTCCGCAGTGTCACTGGGATGAAACAATTTTTTTTACTTAAAACAACATTCTAGAAAAGGGGCCTTCATTTTCTTACTAAATGGTATTTTTGCTTACTACCAAAACAATGCGAGGTCCGGACTCCGGAAGATATAATTTATTTTCTCTATGCACACTTAAAAAAAAAAATATTACATTTTAATTTATTTCAACTGGTATCAAACAATTTCAAAAATACACCAATATGTTTATTTTGACTTACTGATTCATATAAAATCAAAATGAAAAAGTGATAATTTTTTATATTTATGTAGAAGAAAATAATATAGATCACATCTAACAACTTTATTTTGATGAAATTTTTAAGTATTTTTGTTATTAAAAAAATAAATACGTTCATACTTACCAACTGTACTATTATTGGAACAATTGATACTTGCTGAAATGTGATGTTGAAAACTTGTAATATCTCAGAAACCACCAAGGATTTCTTGATTATTGAAGACTTATAATAAATCTGCTCTATAATTGGGTTACTAGACATAGTGATATGGTGATATGAAGTTGCAGAAAACAAAATTGATATTCTTAAACTCTAGTATATGCTTGTTGAAATTGATATATTCTCAGAATCCATGCAGTGAAGGATCCGCCGTGCCTCCTCTTTTATGCCTAGAGCTACATTGCGGATCTTCAACCGGTTTCGGACAGACTCTTGATCGACACCAAATGTGAAATAAAATGTGTTCGATACCTGCATGCCGGTATTAATGCCATGAATTATTTTTTCCATTGTAAAATACGAATCCAATTAACATGCATCTTTCATTTAATTTCAAAGTATTAGATATGAATATATACCTCTCTGGTATGTAACTCGGGTCTGGTAACATGAGCCTCGACCTCTACATGTATCAACGGTTGATCAGGGTTCTCCAATTGCATGTGTAAAACACATGATTTGAAGCGAAGAAAATCTCCCACATCAACCTACACAAATCAAATTCAAATAACTAATAAATTTGACAAAGTATCAAGCACCGATACCCATACTGTTACTTGCTTGTACAAAAGCCTGAACGAGGAATGGGATGCAATGACTGTCAAGTAAAAGAAAATCAAACTCACTCACTTCAAAAAATCGACATGATCAACTTCAACAAAACACAGACCATGACCAACAAAGGCATAGAAAGTATAGAACGTCAATTCATAAGCTTGGTGCATCAGAAATCTCCCGAAAAAGCAACCGTGCAAGTTCCTTTGCTGTGGCCGACAAACAATGGAGTTCTCCAGTCTAGTGTCCCGTGATAAAATGCTATCTCGATCTGCAAGTGTGGGTAGATCACATAACACTCTTCCCTTAGCCAGTAGATTTCTCAAATCTCTCAGCCTCCTCTCTTTCAAAGGAGAGCGTCGGGTTGTTCTCTAGACATTTTGTTTTGCATCTCTTTGCCTTTCTTAGCTTGTCACGCATATCAGAAAGCTTGCAAAGAATAGCCAGATTTTTCAGCCCCAGCAATTATTCCTCACGACATAAATCAATTTCAATGTTTAACAAGCACAAATTAATTATCATGATATATTATTTATGACATAAATCAACTTCCAAGCCCAAAACTCTTTTCCATCAACAATTAAATTACATGCATGCGCAAATAAAATAGCACAAAATATATTATATAACAATTTTACAAAATATCAATAATAGGTTAAACCCCATGCCTAATCAATTTCACCCTCCTTGGACAGCCCCTCAATAAGAGTGCGATAGATCACTGCATCAAGATACATACCATTAGATACTATTAGATACGGCACGACATGTGGTCGTGTGAGCGACATATAATTAGTACTATTAGATATTGATTAAATGATGAATTTTGAATAAACTAATCTAAATTATGATTAATGGTCACGCGAGTCACGTTTGGTCACGGTACGTTTGGGTACAGCATGACCATTCGCGTGCTATGACCACCCCTTGACATTTTGATCAGGACACAATATGACACGTAAAAAATTAACTTAATCACAGCATGGCACAACACGAGACTAAAATCACGATGTGTTAGTCACCACACGACACGGCACGACACATTTTTTTCCACCATAGCTTGTATTGCATTCCTAATTTACAGCTACAAGATACTTTTTGTTCATTTGCATGACATTAATTAATCTCAATATCAAATTTTCAGAATAGGTCACCGTAGCTTATAATTCAGAATACGTAATTTCCCACATTTTTTATTCCTAAAATAACTGTCAAAACTTAAAACGATCCTAAAATTCAGCACATCAATCTTTCTTTTCTAACACTACCGCACCTTTTGAACTTTTTAAGAAAATCATTTGTCCCTCTCTCTGATGAGATTTCCCAAAGACTTCAATATCAACATTTTCTTTTTAAGACTGACTCTAGAGAAATTTTTACATGTCATGCCGTTACAAGATCTTTCACGTGACGTGCCGTGCAGTACCAAAGTTTCAAAAAATAATCACGGCACGCAACACGCGAGTCACGACACGTAACTGACACGCGTGCCATGCCGTTCCATGACAGAACTGGCTCCGCCGTACCATTTTACCCAATGTTCAGGTGCAAACACAAAATGTCTACAAAACGACCCGACGCTCTCCTTTGAAGGAGAGGAGGTTGAGAGGTTGAGAATTCTATTCGCCAAGCTGGGAAGACTGTTCTGTGATCTGCCCGCACTAGCAGACCGAGATAGCATTTTGTTACGGGACACTAGACTGGAGAACTCCATTGTTTATCAGCCACAGCAGAGGAACTTGCACGGCCGTATTTTCGGGAGAGTTCTGATGCACCGACCCTATGAATTGGTATTAATGCGTTGGAGGTGGAGGCTATACCAGAATCATAACTCTCTGTGGGCGGAAACAGCAACTATTCTGAGATCAACTACTGCAGTTCAACATCCACACACAGTTTGGATGAGAGAGGGTTCGTTCTTTTGGATGCAGTTACTCAAAATTAGACCGTTGTTTGATTGGAGTACACATTGGCAAATTGGTTACGGAACCCAAATTTCTTACTGGTTTGATTCATGGTCATCTCCTACTATGGCAACAGAAAATTTTCTTTACAGACGGCCGTTCATCAAGGTTTACATGATGGTCAAATTCTGGATGAAGAATTAGAAGACAAGATCCTATGGCAATAGAGAATCATGAATACCCCGCAAAATCTTTTTATGATACGATCATTACAGGAGGGCAGAGGCGGATTTAATAAGGCAGTATGGTTGGGGTCAATTGACCCCCCCCCCCCCCCCCCCCCCGTTTTTTTCAATTTTTTATATTAATGGATAATTTTGTATATAATCTACTCTAAAATGTCATGCAATAGTAAAAATGACCCCCATTCTCTGTAGAAATTTTTTATATAATTGATCTCTATATAAATTTGACCTCCATAGTTTGAAAGTAACTCCGCCCATGCAGGAGGGAGAACATCATGCTGCTTCGAATTCATTTGGCATCTTAAAATACCCACAACATTACGGGTATTTGCTTTCCTATGCATACATGACAAGCTATTAACTCGTGAAAAAACGTTTAGAAGGGGATTTCATTGTGAGCTTAGATGTGAAGTATGTCAAGTGTGTGCAATGGAAACCGCATGCACTACATCTCTTTTTCCAGTGTCAAGCTGCAAGGTTTTTCTGGCACATTTTTTCATTCAAGGCGGGTTTCAGAATTATGCAACATGGAAATACGGTTCATAACACAATATACAAACCACTTTTTTCAAGTCAGCTAACAACAAATAGAGCACACATTGTTCCAAATATAATTGTCATTTTAATTATCCTTTATTTTGAAGCAATCCGACTAGTTAGGCGTTCTCATCTGCAATCTAAAACCACTTAATATATTGCTGCAAATCACACAATATACATACCATTTTTTTAAATACACAAATCAAATTCTCATGATATATGCTTTATGACATAAATCAATTTCGAGTACAGAAATATTTTTCAAGCACAACTTAATTATCATGATATATTATTTATGACATAAATCAACTTCCATGCCCAAAACTCTATTCTGTACTCGAAATTGATTAGCACAGTATGTATTATAAAACAATTTTCCAAAATATCAATAATAGATAAACCCCATGTCTATTCAATTTCACCACTCTCTTTGCATAGCCCCTCAATAAGAGTGCAATAGATCACTGCATCAGGATCAACCCCTATGGAAATCATTTCATAAAACAACTCCTTTGCTTTTGTAATTTCACCTTTCTTGCATAGTGCATCAATAAGAGTGCCGTAGGTCACAACATCAGGCTCATGCCCTTTAGAAATCATGACATCTACAAAATTCAATGCCCGCTCAGTTTCACCTTTCTTGCAAAGCCCATCTATAAGAGTGTTGTAGGTCACGACATTAGGCTCACACCCTTTGGAAATCATGACATCTACAAAATCCATTGCCTTCTCAATTTCACCTTTCTTGCAAAGCCCATCAATAAGAGTGCTATAGGTGATGACATCCGGGTCATACCCTTTGGAAATCATGACATCTAAAAAATTCAATGCCCGCTCAGTTTCACCTTTCTTGCAAAGCCCATCTATAAGAGTGTTGTAGGTCACGACATTAGGTTTACAGCCTTTACAAATCATGACATCTAGAATATTCAATGCCTGTTCAGTTTCACCTTTCTCACAAAGCCCATAAATAAGAGTGCTGTAGGTCACGACATTAGGCTCATGCCCTTTAGAAATCATGACATCTACAAAATCTAATGCCTTATCAGTTTGACCTTTCTTGCAAAGCCCATCTATAAGTGTGTTGTGGGTCACGACATCAGGCTCAAGCCCTTTGGAAATCATGACATCTACAAAATCCCTTGCCTTATCAGTTTCACCTTTCTTGCAAAGCCCATCTATAAGAGTGTTGTAGGTCACGACATTAGGCTCATGCCCTTTTGAAATCATGACATCTACAAAATCTAATGCCTTATCAATTTCACCTTTCTTGCAAAGCCCATCTATAAGAGTGTTGTAGGTCACGACATTAGGCACAAGCCCTTTAGAAATCATGACATCTGCAAAATCTAATGCCTTATCAGTTTCACCTTTCTTGCAAAGCCCATTTATAAGAGTGCTGTAGGTCACGACATTAGGCTCATGCCCTTTACAAATCATGACATCTAGAATATTCAATGCCTGTTCAGTTTCACCTTTCTCACAAAGCCCATAAATAAGAGTGCTGTAGGTCACGACATTAGGCTCATGCCCTTTAGAAATCATGACATCAAGGAAATTCAATGCCCGCTCAGCTTCACCTTTCTTGCAAAGCCCATCTATAAGAGTGTTGTAGGTAACGACATTAGGCTCATGTCCTTTTGAAATCATGACATCTACAAAATCTAATGCCTTATCAATTTCACCTTTCTTGCAAAGCCCATCTATAAGAGTGTTGTAGGTCACGACATTAGGCTCATGCCCTTTTGAAATCATGACATCTACAAAATCTAATGCCTTATCAATTTCACCTTTCTTGCAAAGCCCATCTATAAGAGTGTTGTAGGTCACGACATTAGGCTCAAGCCCTTTAGAAATCATGACATCTGCAAAATCTAATGCCTTATCAGTTTCACCTTTCTTGCAAAGCCCATTTATAAGAGTGCTGTAGGTCACGACATTAGGCTCATGCCCTTTGGAAATCATGACATCTACAAAATCCATTGCCTTCTCAATTTCACCTTTCTTCCATAGCCCATCAATAAGAGTGCTATAAGTGATGGCATCCGGGTCATACCCTTTGGAAATCATGACATCTAGAAAATTCAATGCCCGCTCAGTTTCACCTTTCTTGCAAAGCCCATTTATAAGAGTGCTGTAGGTCACGACATTAGGCTCATGCCCTTTGGAAATCATGACATCTACAAAATCCATTGCCTTCTCAATTTCACCTTTCTTGCACAGCCCATTTATAAGGGTGCTATAGGTGATGACATCAGGGTCATACCCTTTGGAAATCATGACATCTACAAAATCCATTGCCTTCTCAATTTCACCTTTCTTGCACAGCCCATTTATAAGAATGCTATACGAGACTACATCAGGTATACATCCTAGCTTAGCCATTTTATAGAGCACTATAGTAGCAGCCTCATCAGTTCTTTTCTCCCAACACAGGCCTTTGAGTATGGGGCTGAAGATCATGGCATTATTAGCACTGTGACCCTCTTTAAGAAACCGTCCCAAAAAACCAAACATGAGGTTGACCTGTAGCATTCGTGCACAGCAGTCCATCAAGATCGCATAGGTATATTCATCAGGACCAATTCCTTTAGCTTGGGTTAAGCGGGTGAAGAGGGAAAAGACTGTGGGGTACGGGTTGTTGGAGGTTTTGGTGTAGTCCTTGAGGTATTGATTGATTTGACGGAGGTTCTTGGCAGCCAACAGCTGGTCAAACTGGTGAACCGCCTCTTGGTCAGAAATGGTAATTTCTTTCCGGCGAGGCCTTTTCTCCTGACGCCATGAATTTGGTTTGTCGGGTTGAGATTCAGACAGAGGGAATGCGTAGCAGATAAGGGAGAGGCCTCGGTGAGAAGCAAATGGGGATAGGGATTGGGATTGGGAAGCTGAAGGTGAACGTGAAAAGAAGGGGGCTAGAGATATGGTTGATGACCCCATCTGTTATTTAGTCTGATTTGGTTTGGTTACAGATTTACAATCTCTCAATTGATCTCTGCCTCTTTCTAAAAATCTTATATAACAAGGTTGAGTTTCTCTTCTAGGTTCAACTACTGCGTTGAAAAATAACAGCACATGATTAAGACAGATTGTGAGCAATAAGGCAATTTGGTCGGTTATCAAAAGAAAATTCAATCATTTTGTTTTGCTCTACAAATAATAATATCAATTGTTTTTTCAATCATTTTGTTTTGCTCATTAATAGGAAATTCAATAATTTAAATCAGCATGTGGTCAGGTCCAATGTTGAAGGAGAACACTTACAATGAAATCTCAGCAGAACAATAGAAGGTAATCACAACTATATAAAATCAGAACCTTACACTAAGCTGTGGCCTGACCATATTAAATCTCAAATTTTAAGAACATTTGCAAGATTTATCTATTTTCTCCCCTATTTTAAAATTAAGCTTGGAAAGATGACTAACCTTGAGATAATGACAGGGAGAGAGAGAGAGAGAGAGAGAGAGAGGTCAGTCCTCTACAAAGAAAGCAAGAGAGGGAACGAGAGAAAACTGTATTAGTATAAAGAAACTTGGAGAGAGAACGATAGAAAGAGGGGGGTTTTCTCGAGAGACCTCAATCGCAAGAGAGGGATAAGGTTTTTAGCTAGCGACAAAGACAAAGGGAGGAAACTGAGGGGGATCCGTACCCTCCCAGGTACCTGACTCAACACAGTTCAAACGGACGGTTCCGATTTACTGTCAGATGGTCGGGATTCGGGATGACAGAGGGGCAGGATTATTTGTGCTTTGAGATGCGTGCGAATCTTTTATCGGACCGTCCGATTCAATTCTACTCAGTCAGGTAACCTGAGGGGATACGAATTAAACTGAGGGGCGCTTTAGAAAATTTACATAACATCGCTGAATTTTTCTTACGAAATGAATTTGTAGAAATATATGAGGTTTTAGGGTCAAAACTGAAGAAAGAACAACAGGAATATAGGAGACAAAAGAAAAAGAGGAGAAAGAATTAAAGAGAGAAGAGAGGGAGTTTGCAGTAAGGTAGTAGCTGGTGAAGTTTGTAAGTCCGCTACTCTGATGTAACACAATATTTCTTTTTAGAGATGAACCGTCTGATCAGAATCTGGGCCGATCTGGGGCTAAGGTGGAATTCACGTGCCTTTAATATTCATGCGAATTCTGATCAGACGGTCCAGATCTGCGAACAGAAATATTCTGTTACCTTAGGTGATATGAATTGAGAAGTTTGTTGGTCTGATGCTTTCTATATATACTGCGAAAGTACTTGAGGAGCTAAATCTGAATACACTTCTCTTGTTGTAATTTATTTAGTGTTAGAATAATATGTTTTCTTAGCATGTGTGTCTATAAATCCTCCAACTTAAATTAGTAAAGTATTACAATATGTATAAATTATGAAGATTTACTTGGGTGAAATATGTGTTGTTTATCATTGATTCTGGTAGTCAGCATTAATTGATGCTTATTATACAGATCTTGACATGTAAGAACGCTTTGCAATTGGTAGGTAGTGATCATATACATGAGAGAATATTGTAGAATTCATGAAAAAGGAACATGTTCAATCTTCAATGTTATAGTAATTAAATTGATCATTAACTAAAATATTACATAGAAAATAGGAAATGTGGTATTACCCCAGTTTAATCAGTTCTCTGAACATACCAGCTTAATCCTCTTACCAAATATTACTTTATATAAAACAGTCATTTATTCTGCTATAATTAATATGGAAAAATAACTAATATCTAATATGAGGTGTGGACATTTTTAACAACAAGCCGAAGTTCATCTTTCCTATGCACAGAGAATCCAGGGGAATCACCCATGTCGAACTCCTCCCTTGTCATTCCATGAGGCAACTCCCAATCGAAGCGATGTATGAGATTGCTAATGCAAGCTCTGCTGTGGCCACGCCAAACAATATACCAGGACAAATTCTGCGTCCTGCTCCAAATGGGATTAGCTGAAAGTTGCTCCAAATGAATTTTTCTTACGAAATGGTCCTTTTGATGATTATATCAGGATTATTACAGTTTCATGCGAAAATCAAAACAATGCGACTGCAAGTATGCATTCCCTATATTCTACCAACTTGTAATCCATAAATTTTATATTTTAAATAAGTGCATACGTACCAGTGTCGGAACAAATTGGTACTTGCTGAAATGGGTTATGAAGTTGAAGGAACCAAAATTGATATTCCTCTTTTCCGTCTTTATATTACTGGCTGCTAGCGGTGTTCAAACGGTTCGGTTTGTTCGGTTTTCAACTAAACCGAAAAATTTCGGCTTAAATGGTTCATTTATTGGTTTAAATGGATCGGTACGGTTCGGTTTAAATTTTGAATTATTTCGGTTTAAATAGATTGGTTCGGTTTAATTAGACTTTTCAAAACCGAATTATATTGATTCAAGTATGATTTATATTTTGTTTGGTTTAATCATTGCTTTCTTTCTTTCATTTTAGTTTAAATATTTTAGAATATCTACATATTTTGTATGGAATTGAACAACTTGTGTATGAACTGTTGGGTTTCGAGGAACGGTTCAAACCCATTTAATTAGCTTAAGCTGCGGAAAGAGTAAAACAAAAATTTTTACATCTAACTTAAGCTACGGATTAAATGAATTAAGAAGATTCGTTTAATCCTATTTACAGATCTACTCCATAATTGATTTCCTAAAGCATTAAATCTATTTACAAATTAAATAGATTAATATAACAATTTATACCTTGATTCCAAATCTCAGTTGGAATGCAGACCGAGCGAGTAGAGCCTCACCAGGGATGGAATCGACTCGCAGTATCACACGTGTGATACCTCTATTGGTTATCCACCAGGACTAACCGGAGAGCGATTTACTTCTTCTGCCAGAAATACCGTAAACCGCGGAATTCTGCAGAAACACTATTCACCGAAAAAGAGACAGATTAAATATATTTAAGAATGCAAGTTATTCTGTTTTACTAATAAAGCAAAACATGAAATACCGCAGAATCTAAAAATATATTTTTCCGAATCTCGTAATAACCGAAATCAGGGAAGAGAGGGAAAACCGATCAACGAAGTAATCAGATTAACACGTGAATTAGTGAGTCTTTCTCTCTACCCCTACCCCTCTATTTATAGACTTTTGAGGAGGTTGACAAAAGACCAAAATACCCCTCAAAACAAATCTATTTACCAAAAGCCCTTGACACCTCATCCTTTTATCATGTGAAATGACCAAAATACCCTTGCCACCTCACATGACACATGTCAACACAAGGGAAGTCGGCATAGGGTGAAAATGACCAAAATACCCTTGGCCCATTAAGGCATGAATAGTGTTGGGCTTTGATTTTGGGCTTTGACTTTGGGCCTTTAATTTTAATTAAGGCTTTGATTATTTTGGGCTTTTAAATCCATAATTCAAGCCCATAATTAACAATTAAAATTCCAAATCATATATATATAATTGTCATGTACAATTATATTTCTTTTCGGTTATTGTTCGGTAACTTTTATACAACGTAACGTGTACGTTTATAAATTAACCGTTGTTTCTGCTTGTCATTCTAAATGACATTTATAATTTAATTATATCACGTATAATTAATTATAACCATCTTAATATTAATTATAATCAATTTATAATTAATCAGTAAGATTCTCCGAGTAGCTCCTATATGGTGTGACCCAATAGGATCTGTGTTATGTTGGTAAACAGAGTTAAAACTGTTTTAACTTCTGTTAGTCATGGGTGGCATCTGGCAACACATCATGACCATCCAATTACACAGATGATGCTGTACTGTACAATATCACGATCCAGTAAACAATTTACTTGTGTCAGTTCTTCTGTCTCATAGCTATCAGATCAGTTTCAAGGTAGATGTGTGCCATCCTTGTTAACTGTATCTTTTCTTGATCTTGAGTAGATTATCAAATATAATTACTCTTGTAATTATACCGCATGCAGATAATCTAACTCTATCAAGGGGCCCAGTGATGCTATAGCTCGTATAGAGATACGAGGGACAAATAGTATTCTTGGCAGACTATCACTTCCTCAGCTAAGTTATATATATGGAAATGCTACCGTTATGGCTGCTTTTTACGGACAGCGTTAGATAACACTTACTCATATATATTTCTTAGTGGGAACGATAAATACCTCATACTGTAGAACTTTGACACTGAATGAAAACATAAATGACACGAACACAATTCTATTTAATGTTTCATTCGGGGTCTGTCAAATACCATGTTCCTAGAACATGTATCCATGTGATTAAAATGACATCTCGTGTCAGGTGGTTTGTAAAACTTAACCATCTTTTAATCCACATGCTAACCTTATCGCGGTAATTAGTGTTCCTGCTAATTACCTTGGTCAGTGACTTTTAAGAGTATATATTATCTATATTATGGAGTTTCACAATTTCAGTCATGAACTCGAAATGATCCATAATTTCAATAATACTCAAGGCAACAAAATGATATATAAATAAACATTCAATTCATGAACAAAGCTTTATGATTAACTTATCGTATTATTGACTTCTAGATTATTACAAACTAACATGAACATGTGTAATTTTTGTTAATAATAGCACAAGTAGATTTACTTTGGTTTGAACCGAACAAACTGAAATTTATTTCGATTTGTTTAGTTCGGTTCTTAATCGGTTTATAAGTTTAATCAGTTCGATTCGATTCTATTTTTGAAAACCGAAAAAAAAAATTAACTTGATTATTTTAATTCGATTTCAACCGAACTAACTGTTTGAACACCCCTAGTGACTGCTACTCTTGAACTCAAGTAGATATGTCTACTAACCATTAATGCATTGCTTTTTATATTATTCATGAATTATAGGGTTTTTTAAATTGTCTCAAATACAATTTGCATTACAATATGTACATGATATCAATCAAATGGCTAAGATTTTTCTTCTTTTTTGATCGAAAATATTACAACAATAATTATTTAGTGTTAGCTGTAACTGATGATAATATAATGACAAATGATAAAAAAAAAATAAGTTGTAGTATTTAAATATAAAAAGTGTCACAAAAAATTAACGGACTAATTCCTGACATACCTTCTTTTAATAGAATCAATTTTAATTATTTTAATAGGACAAGTACCAATGAATTAATTTTTATAAAAAATAGTTCCATCGATCCTTAAAGAAAGGAATAAGTAGAAATGATCAACACAAATTCTTTTGAACAAAATTTAAATTCCTCTCCACTAATTTCTAGGATCAATGGAGTTATTTTTTATAAAATCTAAATCAATGGTGCTTGTTATATTAAAATAAATAAAATTGATTATATTTTTTAAAAAAATTAACGGTAATTCCTGATACCCATACGGTAGGACCCACACATTATCTCTTACTATCATGAAAGGTTTGAATTTTCTCCAAATTTTCTCGTTTTATCATACTTTCTAGCAATGGAAATCTTCAATTTTTAATCGAAAGGCTTGTAAATCACCATATCATACAATTTTAAAATTACATATAATATTTTTTTTAACTAATGATCAAACAATTTTGAAATTAAATCCACTTTATTTAGCAGCTTATTAATTTGATAATCACTCTATTTAAATGATATAGAACTTATTCACAATTTTGGTTTATTCCAATTTTAATGAATTTTAATATGTTATCATCAAGATTCTTAAAATAACTCCGCTTGTGTAGTTTATACACAGCCTATCCCAAGCCAGAAAAAATGAGGATGGTTCGCGATAGGCTTGGCGAGCCAACAGTAAAAAACAATCTTTTTATGGAAATGAAACCCTCACGAATTGAGCAGGAGTAGTACTAGGATGTGTGATCTCCTGGGAAGTTTCTCTGTTACTGATTCGAATTTTGTTTCATTTCTAACCTACTCCAACTTGTTTAGAAATAAAGGCTTTGAAGAAGAAGAATCATCAAGTTTTTTAAATAGTGGAACTGAAACAAACTCATTTCTCATTCTTTTCAAAATTTTCAATTGCATTCCAAAAGAAAAGCCTAATGACAGAAATAAGCTGACTAAAACAATGATATATATTATTCTTATGATATATTCTTAGCATCCATACGCTGAAGGATCCGTCGTGCCTCCTTTTCTGTCGCCGGAGCTACATTTCGGATCTTTAACCCATTTTTCAAGGCCTCTTGGTCGACATCGAATGTGAAAAAAAATGTGTTTGATACCTGCATGACAGCATTAATGACATGAAAAATGTATTCAAAGTAATTGTTAAATATGAATCAAATTAACATGCATCTTTCTGGTAAATATATATACCTCACTGGTACGTAACTCGGGTCTGGTAACATGAGCCTTGACCTCTACATTGATCAACGGTTGATCAGGATTCTCCAATTGCGTGTATAAAACACATGATTTGAAGTGAAGAAAATCTCCCACATCAACCTCCACAAATCAAATTCAAATAATTTATAAATTTGACAAAGTATCAAGCACCGATATGTGTACTGTTATTTGCTTGTACCATAAAATGAACAAGCATTAAAAGATGTATATTTATTTCTGAATAAATCTGAAAGGATGAACGAGGAATGGAATGCAATGACTGTCCAGAAAAAAAAAAAAAAAAATCAAACTCACTGGCTTCAAAAAATCGACATGATCGACTTCAACAAAACACGGAGCATGACCAACAAAAGCATAGGTAGTAGAGAATGCCAATTCAAAGGCTCGGTGCATTAGAAATCCCCCGAAAATGCGGCCGTGCAAGTTCCTCTGCTGTGGCTGACAAACAATGGAGTTCTCCAGTCTAGTGTCTCGTAACAAAATGCTATCTCGATTTGCTAATGCGGGTAGATCGCAGAACACTCTTCCCTTGCCCAGTAGATTTCTCAACCTCTCGGCCTCCTCTCCTTCAAAGGAGAGCATGAGGTTGTTTTGTAGAGATTTTGTTTTTGCATCTTTGTTTGCCTTTCTTAGCTTGTCACACATCTCTCTTTCTTTGAAGAGTTGTTTTCCTGCTCTGTTTCAGGCATGAGCCGGTTTACCGGAGCTGATTTTCCCGTTTCGGAGTCACGTGCCACAAATGTGAAGTTCGCAGATATTGCAACCGGATTTGATAACCCTATGTATTATATAAAATTACAATCATCAGCCAAATATTTTTTAAATTTAGTACAAATAATTCTTCATTATAATATCAAGACAAGGACATGTACAGATTTATTAGAGAATATTTCAAACCATGTAGTAAATTATGTTCTACTTCATGAACGAATAATTTAATGAATTATGAAATTTAGAGTATGTTTTGTATAAACTCTTTTTTTTTTAAACTCTGATAGTGGCTATCAGAAAAAATGTTTTGTATAAACTCAGAAGACTGAAAAGTAACAGTTTTCTTGCAATTAATCACGACCCATTAGAACAAAATGCAAATTGATCAGGATTTGACATGAAAAGTAAACATTTGATATTTATTTTCTACAGAACAAAACCATCCTTCTTTCTGCTTAACAACTCAGAGAAGTTGGTCGAGAAATATTTGAAGAATATTGTTAATAAACTTCTCAGAAGGGCCCATAAAGAAAAAGATATAGTACAAGACACTTCACTTCAAGATTATAATTCCTTTATTGTGACTTTTCTCAGTTAAAAAAGACAGATAATTTTAAAGCTTGTAATAATTTCTCTAGAGTCAGTTTTGATAAGAAATTGATATTGAAGTCTTTGGAAAATCTCAGCAAATGAATACCTCTACCTAAATGGGCCTTTTGTAGAAAATGAGTACCAAATACTACATCTATTATTTTTGTGCAAACATTTGCATCTTTCTTTCACCCATTGTAACTGTTATGTATGCCTCTCATCTCATCATATATTTTCATCAGGCTTGATTTAGCAGGATGTTAGAAATAGTATGCTATGTTTGGCATGCTATATTAAGGAGGACGAATTAGTATTTTAGTATAGGGTATTTTAGGATATGTCATTTATAGTATCTCCTTTTAGAGATTTATGTTGCTATAAATTATGTCATTTGTACTCTATGTAAAAATAAAGATCAAGGAATACAATTAAGCTTCTACATAATATTATTTATCTTATTTCTTGTCTCTCCTTTGTCGAAACCCTAACAGTAACATTCAATATTAAGTGAGCATATGGTAATGTGCATATTACGAATCGGATTCATATATCTATTTTCAAAGTTCAAACAGTCGATTTGAACCGTTAAACATTATCTTCATATTAAAATGTACATGAATATCAAAATTTACAATTTTTACTATTTTTTTAAATAGGTAGACAATCACTAATTTTGAAAGATCCAGAATTATTAAATCAAGTGATTTTCTACCTATTTAAAAAAAATACTAAAAAAAAATCTAAAAAATCTAAAATTTGATTTGCAAGTACATTATTATTATATGGAGATTATGTTGAGCCGTTCAAATCGATTATTTTGACTTTGAAAGCAATAGAGTTGTGATTATTCCCATATATGCGGTTATCGGTAGCTCTTGTATAGTTAGCACCGGGAGGGAGTTGCATAACTTCAATTTGAATGTCAATGGAAGAACGACCGACATAGGTGACAGCACCAGATATTTTGAGATCAGTATCAGTATAAAGTGGCTTCTTTAATGAGTTTTTCATGTTATCCGTGTCAGAACAGTGCTGCAAATTGCATGTTTCAGAATCAATTATGATAGTTTAAAGTTTCACTTAGTAATGTAAACATTGAGCCATTAATCCCCACTACAAAATTAAAAAAAAGGAGAGAGAAGGGGAGGTAGCACAATTAGATAGGAAAAAGTTCTAGAGTTATTGTACCCAAAGGTCGAGAATTCAATTTCCCTCACGACTTCGTAACTTCTATAAAGGTTTTCAAAAAAAAAAAAAAAATTCAAAAAGGATATATAATTTTGCATTAGTTAGACTATTTCTTTACTAAAAGCTCCTAATATGACTGAAATTGCAAATATTATACCTTAAAGCTACTTACTGGTATAGGTACCAATTGCCAAGAAACGAATTTTATAGACCAGAGTGAAAATGACAAGGCCTTGATATTTAACAGTATTTCCAATTAATAGCAGAAACTAAGCTTTTAACTTCACATTTGCAACTAAATTAAATAAAAGGGCACATACGACTAGTTACGGCGTGTTGTCATCTGCAATCTAAAACAACTTAATATGTTGCAGCAAATCACACAATATACAAACCATTTTTTTTAATACACAAATCAAATTCTCATGATATATGCTTTACGACATAAATTAATTTCGAGTACAGAAATATTTTTCAAGCACAAATTAATTCTTATGATATAGTATTTATGATATAAATCAACTTCCATGTCCAAAACTCTTTTCCATCAACAATTAAATTACATGCGGAAATTAATTAGCGCAAACAAAATATTATATAACAATTTTCCAAAATATCAATAATAGGTAAAACGTAAACCCCGTGTCTATTCAATTTCACCACCCTCTTTGCACAGCCCCTCAATAAGAGTGCAATAGATCACTGCATCAGGATCAACCCCTTTGGAAATCATTTCATAAAATAACTCCTTTGCTTTTGTAATTTCACCTTTCTTGCACAGTCCATCTACAAGAGTGCTGTAGGTCACAACATCAGGCTCATGCCCTTTAGAAATCATGACATCTACAAAATTCAATGCCCGCTTAGTTTCACCTTTCTTGCAAAGGCCGTCTATAAGAGTGTTGTAGGTCACAACATTAGGTTCACAGCCTTTACAAATCATGACATCTACAAAATTCAATGCCCGCTTAGTTTCACCTTTCTTGCAAAGGCCGTCTATAAGAGTGTTGTAGGTCACGACATTAGGTTCAGAGCCTTTACAAATCATGACATCTAGAATATTCAATGCCTGTTCAGTTTCACCTTTCTCACAAAGCCCATCAATAAGAGTGCTGTAGGTCATGACATTAGGCTCATGCCCTTTAGAAATCATGACATCTGCAAAATCTAATGCCTTATCAGTTTCACCTTTCTTGCAAAGCCCATTTATAAGAGTGTTGTAGGTCACGACATTAGGCTCATGCCCTTTGGAAATCATGACATCTACAAAATCTAATGCCTTGTCAGTTTCACCACTCTTGCATAGCCCCGTTATAAGAGTGTTATAGGTGATGACATCCGGGTCACACCCTTTGGAAATCATGACACCTAGAAAATTGAAGGCCCGTTCAGTTTGACCTTTCTTGCAAAGCCCATCTATAAGTGTGTTGTGGGTCACGACATTAGGCTCATGCCCTTTAGAAATCATGACATCTACAAAATCTAATGCCTTATCAGTTTCACCTTTCTTGCAAAGCCCATCTATAAGAGTGTTGTAGGTCACGACATTAGGCTCATGCCCTTTAGAAATCATGACATCTACAAAATCTAATGCCTTATCAGTTTCACCTTTCTTGCAAAGCCCATCTATAAGAGTGTTGTAGGTCACGACATTAGGCTCATGCCCTTTGGAAATCATGACATCTACAATATCTATGGCCTTCTGAATTTCACCTTTCTTGCACAGCTCATCTATCAGAGTGCTATAGGTGACGACATTAGGCTCAAGCCCTTTGGAAATCATGACATCTACAAAATCTAATGCCTTATCAGTTTCACCTTTCTTGCAAAGCCCATCTATAAGAGTGTTGTAGGTCACGACATTAGGCTCATGCCCTTTGGAAATCATGACATCTAAAAAATCCATTGCCTTCTGAATTTCACCTTTCTTGCAGAGCCCATTTATAAGAATGCTATAGGTGATGACATCAGGGTCATACCCTTTGGAAATCATGACATCTACAATATCCATTGCCTTGTCAATTTCACCTTCCTTGCACAGCCCATTTATAAGAATGTTATACGAGACTATATCAGGTATACATCCTAGCTTAGCCATTTTATAGAGCACTATAGTAGCAGCCTCACCAGTTCTTTTCTCCGAACACAGGCCTTTGAGTATAGGGCTGAAGATCATGGCATTATTAGCACGGTGACCCTCTTTTAGAAACCGTCCCAGAAAACCAAACATTAGGTTGACCTGATTCATTCTAGCACAACAGTCCATCAAGATCGCATAGGTATATTCATTAGGACCAATTCCTTCAGCTTGGGTCAAGCGGGTGAAGAGGGAAAAAACGGTGGGGTAAGAGTTGTTAGAGGTTTTGGCGTAGTCCTTGAGGTATTGATTGATTTGATAGAGGTTCTTGGCAGCCAACAGCTTGTCAAACTGGTGAACCACCTCTTGGTCAGAAATGGCATTTGCTTTATCCTTCCAATGCAGTTGGCGCCATGAATTTGGTTTGTTGGCTTGAGATTCAGATTGGGAGAATGCATGGCAGACAAGGGAGAGGCCTCGGCGGAAAGCAAATGGGGATGGAGGTTGGGATTGGGAAGCTGAAGGTGAAAGAGAAAAGAAGGGGGCTAGAGATATGGTTGATGACACCATCTGATATGATTGTTATTTAGTCTGATTTGGTTTGGTTACAGATTTACAATCTCTTAATTGATCTCTGCCTCTTATATAACAAGGTTGAGTTTCTCTTCCAGGTTCAACTACTGCGTTGAAGAACAACAACACATGATTAAGACAGATTGTGAGCAATTTGATCGGTTATAAAAAGAAAATTCGATCATTTTGTTTTGCTCGTTAATAGGAAATTCAATAATTTAAATCAGCATGTGGCCAGGTCCAATGTTGAAGGAGAACCCTTTCAATGAAATCAGAACATTACAATAGAAGGGAAGAAAAGTATATCAAGGACCTTATTACACCTTACACTAAGCTGTGGCCTGGCCATATTAAATCTCAAATTTTAAGAACATTTGCAAGGTTTATCGATTTTCTCCCCTATCTCAGACTTAAACTTGGAAAGATAACTAACCTTGAGACAATGGCAGGGAGAGAGAGAGAGAAGTCAGTCCTCAATCGCAAAAGAAACTTGGAGAGAGAACGATAGAAAGAGGGGGTTTTTCTCGAGAGACCTCAATCGCAAGAGAGGGATAAGGTTTTTAGCTGGCGACAAAGAGAAAGGGAGGAAACTGAGATTTAACATCCCTCAGGTTACATGACTGAGTACCATTGAATCGGACGGTTCAAGATTAGAATTTTAACTTGGCACGAATCTGAAAGCATAAATAATACTGTCCGCTCCATCATCCGGATCAGGCACCGGCTAATATTAAATCTGGACCGTCCGTTTCAATTTTGTTGAGTCAGGTACCTGGAGTATACGTATTCGGAAACTGGGGCGCTTTAGAAAATTCACATAACATAATTGGTAAGAAACAATTATGAATTTTTCTTACGAAATGGTCCTTTTGTTTATTACATCAGGATTATTACAGTTTCATCAGAAACATCAAAACAATGCACAAGTATGCATTCCCTATATTCTACATAATTGTAATTATAGTCATAATATTAATAAATTATTCGCGAATTAAATCCGAATAATTTATTTTTTGGTGATGCCGAATTGAATTTCGAATTATTCGGTTGACCGAATTTTGATTGAATTAAACCCGAATAATTCACGAATTTTATGATTTTTTCTCAAATTTTACGAATTATTCGTGAATTTTTCCCGAATTATTCCCATAATATTTTTTTTGGGGTTTTTTTTATCTCTTGCAGGACTGAGATCTCTGATCCGAATAATTCTGAATCATTCTCGAATTATATCCGAATTATTTTAGAATCACGAATTTTTGACATCATCAAACTGAACTCGAATAATTCATTTGTTACTATACTTGTACTTCATAAATTTTATACTTAAAAAAGTGCATATGTACCAACTGTATCAGTTTCAGAACAAATTGGTACTTGCTGAAATAGGTTATGAAGTTGAAGGAACCAAAATTGATATTCTCTTTTTCGTCTACTAACCATTAATACATTGCTATTTATATTATTCATGAATTATAAGTTTTTTTAAATTGTCTCATATACAATTTGCATTACAATATGTACATGATATCAATCAATTGGCTAACATTTTTCTTCCTTTTTAGTCGAAAATACTACAACTTATTTTTTTTATTATTTATCATTTTATTATTATAAGTTACAATTTGTAACTGATAATAATAAAATGGTAAATGATAAAAAAATGAGTTGTAGTATTTAAATATAAAAAGTGTCACGGAAAATTAACGGACTAATTCCTGATTTTTTTTTAAATAGAACCAATTTTAATTATTTTAATAGAACAAGCACCAATGAGTAGATTTTTATAAAAAAAAAAAAAAAGCATAGCACTGTCGATCCTAAGAATTGATCGGTGGAGAAAGAAATAAGTAGAAATGATCAACACAGATTCCTTGGAACAATAAAAGCCAAATCAATTCCTGATACCTTTTACCCATACGGTAGGACCCACACATTATTTCCTATTATCATGACAGATTTGAATTTTCTCCAATTTTTCTAGTTTTATCATACTTTCTAGTAATGGAAATCTTCAATTTTTAATCGAAAGGCTTGTAAATCACCATATCATGCAATTTTAAAATTACATATATAATATCATCAAATAATTTTGAAATTGAATCCACTTAAATTAGCAGCTTATTAATTTGATAATCACTCTATTTAAATGACATAGAACTTATTCACAATTTTGGTATATTCCAATTTCAATGAATTTTAATATGTTATCATCAAGGTTCTTAAATAGTTGAACTGAAACAAACTCATTTCTCATTATTTTCAAAATTTTCAATTGTATATGAACTCCAAAAGAAAAGCCAAATGACAGAAACAAGCTACCTAAAACAATGATATATATATTCTTCTTATTATGATATATTCTCAGCATCCATACGCTGAAGGATCCGTCGTGCCTCCTCTTCTGTCGCGGGAGCTACATTTCGGATCTTTAACCCGTTTTTCAAGGCCTCTTGGTCGACACCGAATGTGAAATAAAATGTGTTTGATACCTGCATGACAGCATTAATGACATGAAAAATGTATTCAAAGTAATTGTTGAATATGAATCCAATTAACATGCACCTTTCTGGTAAATATATATACCTCACTGATACGTAACTCGGGTCTGGTAACATGAGCCTCAACCTCTACATTGATCAACGGTTGATCAGGGTTCTCCAATTGCGTGTATAAAACACATGATTTGAAGCGAAGAAAATCTCCCACATCAACCTACACAAATCAAATTCAAATAATTTATAAATTTGACAAAGTAGCAAGCACTGATATGTGTACTGTTATTTGCTTGTACCACAAATTGAACAAGCATTAAAAGATGTATATTTATTTTTTAATAAATCCGAAAGGATGAACGAGGAATGGAATGCAATGACTGTCTGGTAAAAAAAAAAAAAAAAAAAAAAATCAAACTCACTGGCTTCAAAAAATCGACATGATCGACTTCAACAAAACACGGAGCATGACCAACAAAAGCATAGGTAGTAGAGAATGCCAATTCAAAGGCTCGGTGCATTAGAAATCCCCCGAAAATGCGGCCGTGCAAGTTCCTCTGTTGTGGCTGACAAACAATGGAGTTCTCCAGTCTAGTGTCTCGTAACAAAATGCTATCTCGATCTGCTAATGCGGGTAGATCGCAGAACACTCTTCCCTTGGCCAGTAGATTTCTCAACCTCTCGGCCTCCTCTCCTTCAAAGGAGAGCGTCGGGTTGTTTTGTAGAGATTTTGTTTTTGCATCTTTGTTTGCCTTTCTTAGCTTGTCACGCATCTCTCCTTCTCTGAAGAGTTGTTTTTCCCGCTCTGTTTCGGGCATGAGTCGGTTTACCGGAGCTGATTTTCCCGTTTCGGAGTCACGTGCCACAAATGTGAAGTTCGCAGATAGAGCAACCGGATTTGATAACCCTAAGTTATGTATAATTATATAAAATTACAACCATCAGCCAAATATTTTTTAAATTTAGTACAGATATTTCTTCATTTTAAATTTAGTACAAATTTATGTATATTTTCTCAATATGAAAATGCACATGAAGATCAAAATTTACAGTCTTTATTATTCATTTAGATAGATAGAAAATCACTAGTTTTGAATGATCCATAATTATTAAATCAAGTGATTTTCTACCTATTTAAAAAAATTAGTGAAAAAATTCTAAAAAATATAAAATTTGATTTGCAAGTACATTATTATATGGAGATTATGTTGAGTGGTTCAGATTGATTATTTATATTTTGAAACAGAGATATAAGTCCATAGTACGGACTGCTCAGTAATATGCATACTACCATATCCTTACTCTTCTTTTTCATATTATTTCTTCTTTAAATATGTAATAATACTATACCTGTGAGATAAAGTTGTGATTTTTCCCATATGCGATTATCGGTAGCTCTTGTATAGTTAGCACCGGGAGGGAATTGTGTAACTTCAATTTGAATGTCAATGGAAGAACGACCGACATTGGTGACAGCACCGGATATTTTGAGATCAGTATCAGTATAAAGTGGCTTCTTTAACACAATCCTATCTACAGATGCTGTCACCAGCAATAATGAGTTTTTCATGCTATCCTTGTCAGAACAGTGCTGCAAATTGCATGTTTCAGAATCAATTATGATAGTTTCAAATTTTACTTAGTAATGTAAACATTGAGCCATTAATCACCACTACAAAATTCAGAAAGGATTATAATTTTGCATTAGTTAGACTATTTTTTTACTAAAAGCTCCTAATATGACTGAAATTGCAAATATTATACCTTAATTCTACTTACTGGTATAGGTACCAATTGCCAAAATCCAAATTTTATAGACCAGAGTGAAAATGACAAGGCCTTGATATTTACCAGTATTTCCAATTAATATCAGAAACTAAGCTTTTAACTTCACATTTTCAATTAAATTAAATAAAGGGGCACATTCGAAATATGTATATACCTTGAAAGCAATAGTTCCAGCAAGTGCATCAAGGTCCTCCAACAATTTCCCAATTCTGACCTCATTTCCTGGATCCCTGTACTGTTCCCTCAACACATAATCCGTTGAAAACTTGTAAATCACGCTGGTACGACTTTGCGAAGGAGTTTTAATCAGCAGTTCGCTACGTGATGGTGCCTCCTTGGATGGTGCATCAACTGATCTCTCAAAAATACTACACCTAGCCTCCCATAGTGCATTTGTCACCGGTGAATCATACTTGCCAGGCCATAGGCTGATCGATTTGCGCACTGACGAGCTTGCATCAATTGATCCATGGATAATACGGGATGGTGATCTCTCTCTTTCGGGTTTTATATCGGTTGATTTTGGTTCGGTTTTGTCTAAATTTGGGGTGGTTGAAGAGATTGGTCTTGATAAAATGGTGAACAAAGAGGATCTTGAGATGGAAGAGAGGCTTTTTGTTGTTAATCTACTGATATACATTTTGCATATATCTAACAAAGGGAGAGAAGTTATATATAAACAATTATGGCTGTTTAATTTGATATATTAGAAAGATGGATTTTGAACTTTTTAAGTGATGGCTGAAGCAAGTTCTTTTTTATTTTTTCTTTTTTAAAAGACCATCTTAATTTGGATAGTCTTAATATATATAGAAAAATATGGAAGCGTAAAGAGAAGGCACCACGCCATGCATAAAACATTTTGTCATTTGTTTGATCAAATATTTAGGTTTAAACCATGTACTTTTAAAACACCAGATTCATTCCCTCTATTATATATATCATGCCAAGTAAACGCACACCTTCCAATTGTACACACCAGGCGTGAAGTGCTCCGATTTTTTAATTAATAGAAAATAAATAAATAAAATATCGAAATAGAGAAGTATGATTTGGTGAAATTTGAAAATATAGGAACATCCGGATGGCATCACGTCCAACTAATATCGTCTCTAACCAAGCAAACTTGTTTATTTAAAAAAAAATTCTGGATCCGTTCAGTACTGTTCATTGTATTTTATTTTTTTTAATATCGTCTCTTATAGAACGACAAAAAATTCGAAAATTTTCTAAATTCTACCCCTATTTCGATATTTTATTTATTTATTTTCTATTAATAACAATAAAATTTCTCCGGATTCTTCCATTAAGAATCAAGTATGTAGATATTTCTCTCAACTATTTTATTTATTAATTTTCAGTATAACTCGGATCAGTAGCAAGAGCGGGAGATGTTTTCTTTTGGAACTACTCTTTGAATTCTGATAACTTCACATACAAAATCAATTTGAGTAGAGAAGGCGTTAAAGAAATCATTAATTAAGGAAATCATGTTATATACGCGGCCCAAAAGAAAAGTGGGCTTCGGCCCATTAGTTTTATTATCCATTTTGATTGCTTTAATTCAAGTTGATTATTTTATTATTTAATTTGTATGTTTTATTATTCACATCAAATATCTTTGCCAGAAGTTCACCTCCAAAATTTATTATTCATTTAATCGCTTTGTTTTGTTATTCACGTTGATTATTTATTTAATGAAAGTTCGCCTGAGCACCACTAGAAGTAATTATTCATTTGAAGTTATTTGTTATTCAATATGATTGCATTTGCAATTCGTATTCTTTTTTAAAATGTCTGTATGCTATCATTAAACTCAAAGTTTACAATACAAGAGAGTTGTTGTATGGTATCATTAAACTCAAAAGTTTGCAATACAAGAGAGTTGTCGTACTGTAGCAGTATGCATACACAGAAAGCTTAAAAACTTTTACATGCTCAGATGGCGTACCAGTACATACCAATACACCTGTCAGTTTCATTTACTGTAGATAACTATGACGTCTACGTAGTGAGATGTTCCAATTTCATTCTGATTTTTATAAATTTATCTTTTTATTTCATATTAATAAAAAAAAAAATCAAGATTTGTTAAGTACAGTGTTGTAAAAACGTCCATTTAGGCCGATTAATTGCCTGATTAGTCATTGGCGGTGACCAAACCGTCATGGATTCTTCTGACTAATCAGACAATTATTCCTGAATATGGCCAATTATTTCCGATTATTCCTGATCAATCGCTTGGCGATATCATGCCCATCCGATAACCACATACTGTTATTTACAACACTAGTTAAGTATAGTCAGTACTTGTTGAGATATTTGGTTGAGAGCAATGACAAGAACAAATTACCACTGATGGAATTCATAAATATTTATTTACTCCATAAAATATTATTATACCTTGCAAGCATTTCCCAAGTTAAAGAAAAAGTGGCCACTATTATGAAGAACATATGATGTCTTATTTTGAAGGAACTAATGTTTGTATTGTAAACTTACAACATAAATCTTTTTTTTTTAGTCAATGGTTACATTCTTTGGTATTTTTATCTACCTTAAGTTCTCTGCAATGCCCAAAAGGCATGAAGGGAATAGAAGTTTGTTAATTATTGGCTACCATCATATAATTTCTCAGCATCCATGCGCTCTAGGATCCGACGTGCTTCTTCTTCTGTGGCTGGGACTACATTGCGTATTTTCAAGCCATTTTTCAATGCATCTTGGTTGACAGTGAATGTGAAATAAAAAGTGTTTGATACCTGTACAAGTTCATAAAATACCAGATTTAGATCAAGAAACATAGGTAAATGTAGCCAAAAATGACATACAAACTGTTTTTACGGGTTCGTATCATTCTCATTTTCACTCATTTTATTGTAGATATATATATTTTTAGTAAATTTTATGTATTAGAGAAATAATTAACTATTAAAAAATAGTATAGTACCTCACTGGTACGGAGCTCAGGCCTTGTAACATGGGCCACCACTTCTACATTGATCAAAGGTTGATCTGGATTATCCAATTGAGTGTATAGTACACATGATTTGAGCCGAAGAAAATCTCCCACATCAACCTGACCACACAAAATTTAACTAAATTGATGTAGGGTACTACTAAGAATAAAATAGTATAAGATTCAAAACAATCCAATTTAATAACCAGAAATAATGAGGCACTTACCGGCTTCAAGAAATCAACATGGTCTACTTCAAGAAAATGCGGCATATGACCAACAAAAGCATAGGCTGTAGAAAATCCCAGCTCAAAGGCCCGGTGCATCAAAAACCCTCCAAAAATACGGCCATGTAAGTTCCTCTGCTGAGGTTGACAAATAAGAGCATTCTCCAGTCTAGTGTCCCGCAATAAAATGCTGTTCCGATCCACTAGTGCGGGGAAATCACAGAACACCCGCCCCTCAGCCAATAAATTTCTCAGCCTGTCCGCCTCTTCTCCTTGGAAAAAGTGTGCAAAACCATTTTCTATACCTTTCTTTTGTTCCTCTCTCTTCCTCTTTCTAAGCTTGTCTCGCGCCTCCCTTTCATTGAAGAGTTGCTTTTCCTTCTCAGTTTCTGGTACAAGTCGGTTTACAGGTGCTGCCTTTCCTGTTTTTGAGTCGCGTGCCACGAATGTGAAGTTAGCAGTTAAGGCAATTGGATCTGACGGTTCAGAGTTATCTACAGTAAATGAAACTTAACAGTCAATTGACAGCATCTATCTTCTTTACAAAATAGAATAGCACTGGTAGCAGCAGTAATGTTATAATACTACTATTTTAGTAGAAACTTTGAAGAAAGAAATATAGCAAGAATAAAAAAGAATTTTAAGTAAAACTATTACTACCTATTTCAAATAGTAACTATAATAAACAATGATGAATACAGTTCCATAATAGAGTAGAATATCATGTTTTGTCTTTTGAATAACAAGTTAACAACCATACATAAGAATAAGAATAATAGCAATGATACAAAAGACTTGTAGGTACCAAGTGGGAATTGGGTAACTTCGATTTGAATGTCAATGGATGAACGGCCGACATAAGTAACAGCACCAACTATTTTGAGATCAGTATCAACCCGAATTGGCTTCTTCAAGACCATTTTATCCACGGAGGCTGTTACTAACAATAATGGCCTAGTCGTGCTATCCTCGTCAGAGCAGTGCTGTCACACAATTAAGTGAAAACATTAACAACTTGCATGCTTGAAATCATAGAAAACTATTAGGTTTCAATAGTTAAAGGATCAGGCCGAGTGCTCTATAGTGATCATATCATGTCATGCAAAATCTTTTGTTAATTGGGATTGAAGTTGTACAAATCTGCATGCACCAGTTTGAAGCTTAATTTGGCACATTATTACTATATTCAAACAAGTCATGTACAATTTTACATTAGTTGGAGGTTTTCTGATTAAAAAATCCTGACATTGACCGATTTTCCTTTTAAAAAATTCTAGGAACTGAAATGATAAGGCACCAAAACTTCAGAATTTTTTTGTTTAAATTAACCATAAACCCTGATTTAAGGGATTAGTACCAGAGGCATACTGTGGGAATCCAACAAATAACGGGGTATACAAGCAATAATTGAGTTTCTGTTGTTTAATTGAAACAGTTAATACTGTGATACCAGTGGATAACACAGTTCTTAAAAAATAATAATAATAATAATAAGTGGTAAAATTTACCTTTACAGCAATGGTCCCAGCAAGCGCATCAAGATCCTCCAACAATTTTCCAATTCTAACCTCATTCGTTGGATCCCTATACTGCTCCCTAAGTATATAATCACTAGAAAACTTGTAAATTACGGTGGTCCGACTTTGCGAAGGCGATTTAGTCAACAATTCAACTTGCGGAGGTCCCTCTTTAGCTGACGGATCGAGCAATCTCTCAAAAATACTAGATCTCGCTTCCCATAGAGCATTCGTCACTGGCGAGTGGTACATACCAGGCCAAAGGCTGATCGGCTTGCGCACCGAGGACCCCGCATCGATCGCCGCGTGGATCGGGGACGATGGTGGGTCCATTTGCGGATTCGGGTCGGTTGACCTGGGGTCAACTGAAGAGGGTGAAGAGATGGGTCGCGATAAAATGGCGAAGAGAGAAGGTCTTGAGGAGACGAGGGATTTGAGAGGTTTTGCTGATGATCTCATGGTTTGTAAATTGAAACCATTGATTTAAAAGGAGAGCAAGGGTAGTTAGAAATCCGTGAATAAAACGGCAGAACTGGTTAGGTAGCAACTACAAATATTAAATCCGTATCACCCCAGGTACCTGAGGTGCACGCTATAAATCTGGACCGTTCTTTTCATATGGCACTAATCTTAAAGCTGAGCCCCTAAGTCCCAACTGGAATTAATCTGGACCGTCAATTTTTTCAAAATTGTACCTCAGGCATACCGGGGGGAACACAGACACACAAATATTCCCTTCACCCTTTTGAATATTGAATTATTTAGCTTTTCAAAAGCGAATAAAACTTTATTGGATCCAATTCATATTCTCGGCCCGAAATTGATTGATTGAACAAAAGGGCACAATTGGCCTTTTGGGCTGTGTTGGCCCGAAATTGATCCTATTACTGTCTACCAGTATGAACCTTTTGCATATTTTTTTCAACTTTTTCATAACCAAATCTTTCAGACATTCAATTGAATCTATGTTACCTGAGACATTCAGTTGAATTGTTGAATACTATTTTTTAATATTTTTTGGCAAGACTATATATATTTTCAGATGAAGTTGATCATTTTTTAAACATTAAAATAAAAAAAACAGAATCATTCGTTGTTCAACTTGTTTTACTTTACAGCTCAGCAGAAACAGAGTCACAATCAACTGACTTAAAACTTGTTCAAAACAAATATAAAAAATATTAAAAAAAGAACTAAAAAACAAAATGCAAGTATTGGGAAATTGTCAAATTTCATTGAGGTCTAAATTGATGCCACATTTCCAACATTTACCAGTAATCACAATCACAAGTTAGCAAATTCCTCCATTTCACCTGGATCAAACCCAATATACATCCAGATCAAACACAAGACACCCAATCTCATCACCACACTAAACCCTACAATACCATCCAAGAAAACAAAGAAACCTAAACAACCAACTAAACACACAAATCCATCCCAAATCTAAGCACTGGTGAACTTGGTGACAGCCTTGGTGCCTTCAGAAACAGCATGCTTGGCCAATTCGCCAGGAAGCACAAGTCTAACCGATGTCTGGATCTCCCGAGAGGTAATAGTAGGTTTCTTGTTGTACCTCGCTAACCTAGATGCTTCACTGGCGAGCTTCTCAAAGATATCGTTGATGAAGGAGTTCATGATCGACATGGCCTTGCTGGAGATACCGATGTCGGGATGTACCTGCTTGAGCACCTTGAAAATGTAGATCTTGTAAGTCTCAGTGCTCTTCGCCTTCTTCTTCTTCTTCTTGTCACCTCCAGCACCGTCTTTGGAAGGGATGCGCTTCTCCGCCTTGGGTTTCTTCTCCGCTGGCTTCTTCTCAGCTGGTTTCTTCTCAGCCTTAGGTGCCATTGCTATTTCTCGAGAGATTAATTAGGTTTCAGAGAGGAAAGGAGAGATGCAACGATTGGAATTGGGAACTTGTTGTGAGGGAGGAGAGTCGGATGCTCTTTTATAGATATTGGCTTCGCGTTTTGATTGGTGGATTGGAGTTGGTGCGGATCGATGACGTGGATGAAATCTCGCCGTTGGTGCGTATACAGATCGAAGGGTGAATATTAGTGAGAGACCGCCGCATTGCCAAGGTGGATCGAGAGTATCTTCTCCAATATGTGTAAAAGATTTCCTTCAATTTACGGTTTGAGATTTAATCTCAGGTACTTTGAGATTCGTGCAAAGTTAAAATAACGGTCCAGATCCAGTAATTCTAAAATATTTCCTTTAACGGTACCTGAGAGGATGTCAATTCTGACTTATCAATCTTTTTAATATTATAATGATGACAGATCTATTATCAAATTACACTAAAATTATTACACAAGATATTTTGATTTAGGAAAATATATATATATATTTTTTATAAACGTTTTGTCAATTTTCACGGTTTATCAAAATAAAAATTTAATGTTAATATAATAAATATCTCTATAAGCATGTTTTTAGCTCAGAAATCTTCACCGTTCTTATACTTCAAAAATTGCATGTTGCATGTTGTATAAGCAACAAAGGTAACAAAAAATGTACAGCCTGATAAGCCGGTTGAATCTTGTCGGGTTAATGTTATTTTTTGTTAGTTAATGTTGTAGCAGCACCAAAAATTAATTTTTATTTAGTAATTAAGAAATTGCGCTTCGTATAATTAAGAAATTGCTCGAAATTTTCTGAATACTTATGAATATTAAATTATTAATAGTATGATGGTTTTACAATGAATAAAAAATAATAATATATCACTATTTTTTGAAGGAAATTTTTTATTCATAAAAATTATAAAATTTGGACGTACAGAAATAAAAAGAGTACATCTTTTGTATCAAATAGAAAGAGTACATCGTTTTTGATCCATAAATTTTTTTTTTCAAAAAACCGCAAAAAGAATTTGCAAAAGAAAAAAGAAAAAAAAACAATTATGGATTGGACTCAATAAGTCTGATACATAAAATGGTTGATTTTCTATGACACAAAACTCTCTGTTTTTACGGATACACAGGCTAAATATAACCAGTTAATTTTTTATGATACATCAGTTATTTTGCTTGAATTTCACACAGGTAAAAAACTTATAAGTTTATCTTGTAATTATGATTTTTAATAAATCCAATTTGTTAATTGTTTATTTTATTTGTATGCAGGATGATATTTCGAAAGAACGTGTGGTTCTTGTGACGAGGTTTCTTACTCATCCCAACAATGAATACAGGAGGTTTTTAATGTAGAAGTTATTTTTCCATAGTTTTGTTTATGCTATTCTGAATTTTGAATGATATAATTAGGTTTGCTATTTTGTGGTAAATATATTGTTTGTGTTGAACAGATGCTGTGTATAGTGAATATTATGGTTTTGTTGAATAGATGATGGTTGTATGTTTAGATTCAAAATTTTTATAGTATACATGGAATTGATTTATAGTTTAGATTTAACAATGAGTGAGTCTATGGTAATATGCATATCACAATTTGGCACCGTGCTACGGCTCTATATTTGAGTTTTCAAATCCTAACGGTCGATCCGAACCGTTCATCTTGTTCTCCATATTAATATGTGTTTGGAGACCAAATTTTACATTTTTTGAAATTTTTTTACTATTTTTTAGATTTATTGAAAATCACTGCTTTTGGATGGTCCAGAATTTTCAGATCAAGTGATTTTCTAAATATCTAAAAAAATAGTAAAAAAATTTCAAAAAATGTAAAATTTGGTATCCAAACACATATTAATATGGAGAACAAGATGAACGGTTCGGATCGACCGTTAGGATTTGAAAACTTGAATATAAAGCCGTAGCACGGTAACAACCCGTGATATGCATAGTACCATAGACTCACACTTTAACAATTGTATAGTATTGATGGTTTGTAGATTGTATGTTTTATTTTTGTAGTTTAAGTTGAAATTTTGTATTTTTTACATTTTGTTTTATCCTTTTCATATGCTTATTTTACATTATTGAAATTTTATAGTTTTTACGTTTTGTTTTCACAGTTTCAATTCACAATTTTACAGTATTGAAAATTTATATTTTTTAAATTGTATTTAATTGTTTTCATCTGCTTATTTTACATTGTTGTAAATTTATAGTTTTTACTTTTTATTTTCATAGTTTAGGTTTACAATTTTACAGTATTGAAAATTGTCATTTTTAAAAATTTTATTTAATCTGCTAATTTTAAAATTTTGTAATTTTATAGTTTTTACCTTTTCATTTCACAGTTTAACTTGATATTTTTACAATATTGAAAGTTGATATTTTTCAACATTTTATTTTATCGTTTTCATCTGTGAATTTTCCATGTCTGTAATTTTATATTTGTACGTTTTATTTTTATAATTAAAGTGGTCAATTTTACAGTATTCATTATTTTGATGATTTATTTGTGTGTTCATTAAATCGAGAAAAAAAAAATCGAAAAATTTAATTTTGCCTTTTTATCACTTTTTTTGTCAAAATAAATGTTAATAACTAACACTAACTGTCAATAATTTTCTATAACTGCAATTTCCGAAAGTACAATTTTTTTTGTCCTATTGTGCAAGTTGCAATCTTTTTTTAACTATCATGGGATCACTTCAAATAGTTGCTGGATGTTTTGTGATTAACTGATATATTTTATTTGATATATTGTATTATTATATAACATATAGAAGTAGTTTTATAGTATTCGCGCAAGTCAAAGCTGTAGACAAATGGTGGACAAAAGTCTATGGACAATTAGACGCTTCCTAATTCAAAAGAGGTCCAAGGCGGCTTTGTTTGTAGGAATAGTTTAGTGTGGCTTAATTTGCCGCAGTGAATGTTTCGAAGGTTCTATTACAATTTAAGCATATATAATCTTGAATCCGTGTTCTCTCTAGTATTGCAGAGGATTACCCTCACTTTACGGTTTGAGATTAAATCTCAACCGGTTTGGGATTCGGGTCACAATAGGGGGCAGTATTTTTGGGCTTTGAGATTCGTGTCAAGTTAAAAAGAACGGTTCAAATCTAGTAATTGTAAAAGATTCCCTTATCAGGTATTGTATAGAGGATGTGAATTCTATAATCTTTCCTCTATCTTTAATTTCAACTTCTCATCGTCATACGTCCGTGCCGTGCATGAGCACTATGGCCGTGGAGAGAGAAATAGACGGCTTTTCTGTGAGAAATAGAAGGCTTTTCTGTGAGAAAAGCCGATGTCGCATCAGTTGGTAAATACTAAATAATACAGCCCTAGATGTTACCTTTTGGGATATAACGCCTGACAGTCTAGGGGTGAGTAAATCGCTCATAACTCGTAAGCCGCTCATAACTCGCTCATTAAAAGCTCGCCTAAATTCGCTCATTTATCCGCTCATTTAAGCTCGCTCATTAACAACTCGCTCATTTACTTAATGAGCGAGCATGAACATGACCTAACTCGCTCATAACTCGCTCATTAAGAATTTGCCACATCTAATCCCTGCCACATTTAATCCTATGTAATTCTATATAACATCAACCTTGCTTCATTAAGATTGATAGATAGTGAGCATAGTTTCATATTTAATCATGTGTAATATAGTGAGCACAATGTAATATTTAATCATGTGTAATATACTAATATTCATAGTTTCATATTCATTTTTTTTTGTAAATCGGCAGAACCAAAACCTCCGCTTAAAGCTCAAAACAAGTAATAGTCATAACAACTCGCTCATTTAAATGAATTATGACAATTTGTTGGATTTTGTTATGATGACTTTTAACAAATTTTGTTATGTGTGGGCACACTATATAATTTTGTTCTGAGTCATAAGTCATAACTCGTGAGCCGCTCATAACTCGCTCATTAAAAGCTCGCTCATTTACAACTCGCTCATTTATCCGCTCATTTAAACTCGCTCATTAACAACTCGCTCATTTACTTAATGAGCGAGCATGAGCATACCCTAACTCGCTCATGCTCGCTCATTAATCACCCCTACCTGACACCAACAGAAAAATTTCTGTTTTTTTTTTTTTTTTTTGAGAAAGTGATTTCTGTTGGCGAAATTTTTATTAATAAAAGAATAAAATAAATAAATATTGACAACGGAGAAGAAATTGGTGGAAATTCGACATATAAGAAAAACATGATAGTCCATAATGTCCCGTGGATGCTATAGGGAATCACGGCCTACTTAGCGAAAAAAATTAACCTCTAACTACACAGCGAAAAAAAGGACTTCATTGTCCACTTGAGGAGAAACACGGTATCTATGACTGAGCAGGCTACAATGATCTCGCTAACCCTCACTTTTGCTATTCTTATGCAAGCCCTGTTCTTGGTGGGACCCGTGAAATAGCAAGAGCAAAAACAAATAAAATAAAATATATTCATCAATATGTGTAAAGGAAACTCCTTATGGTGTAACAACATAATATTTATTTTGTTTTTGGAAAAGCATCAGAAAAATTTATTTAACAACAAAATATTTAATTTTGTCATTTACGTCCCAGAGAGTACAAATGTCTACAAATTAAGTTAACGAATTATCATGTCATGTCTACAGATCCGAATTCAGAGAGTACATATACTTACATATTTAAAAGGGGAAGAGAGATACGCAGTTAACAGCAAGAAGGACGATGAATTAAATTTAGAATTACAGAGTTATAGGCTTATAGCAGGAGTAAACATTTTTTTCTGTGCCAAAACAGTGAGAGTAAAGAGGAGGAGCAAATGGGGTTAGTGTATTTATACTCGGGCGGGTACGGGTACCCCGGGTATACCCGGGACGGGTACGGGTATACCCGGGTACAAGGGTATACGGGTACGGGTATGGCGGGTATAATTTTCAAAAACCATACCCTACCCGTCCTATACCCTTACCCGTGTACCCTTGACGGGTAAGGCGGGTACGGGTATTTTTTTTTTTTTTTTTTCGGTTTTTTTGTTGTTTTTTTTTTGCTGTTTTTTTTGCTGGTTTGGGGGGGAAAAAAAATCTGATTTTTTGAATTTTGAAATGGGATGAACAGTGGTCGGGATATACGTGTACGGGTACTCGGGTACGGGTTTAGTCGGGTACAGGTAAACTCGGGTAGGGTATGGTCGGGTATTGGTTTAAAATAACGGGTCCGGTCCGGTTTTTGCCCGTACCCGCGTACCCGAGTACCCGACCCATACCCGGGCTCGGGTACGGGTACCCCGGGCGGCGGGCACTGGCGGGTATGGTCGGGTATACTCGACCCGGGTGTTATTCAAACTCTAAATGGGGTAAATGTGGGTCCCACAATGGCATTTTGTGAAAAAAATTAGAAAAGAGGTATTTTGTTTGATGATTTTGAAAAGTAGAGTATTTTATAAAATTTCCGGTCATTCTAATAAGGATAACTAACAGATATCCAGGAGGGAGGCTGGTTGTAAATATGTAAATTAGCAGATTACCTCTATTTGTGTAAAAAAACATTTGTTTTCTATTAATATATTTGTCAACAACTACGTTGGTTGACCAAAAAAAAATTTGCCATCATTAAATATCTTCATTCTTATATTAAGCATGTAGATGATCTGATCCGCCAACGGCTGTGATTAAAAGATGAAATTTGAGATTGAATGTTAGTTGTCAAATTAAATAATCTACCTTTTTATGATTCGATCTATGCATCTTTTTTATCGTTTTTTTACGTATAAAAGTCCAAATTTAGTTAGACACATATATACTCGCCACAGCAAATTGTATTATCTTTCTCATTGATTCTTATTTCTTTCCATTTTTTAAATGTCATTTAAGGAATTTTTTAATTGATTGGTCATTTATTCATTTCTTTCTATTTTTATATTATTTAAAGAATATTATTTGTCATGTAAAATGTCATTTTTTATGAGATTTTTTTTTTATAAAAGTATGTCAAAAAAATTAAAATTAAAACATATATGTCATTTAGTCAAGGAACGTTATTTACATGTAGATGTCATTTAAAAATCATAAGTTTAAGAGATAAACTTGTCAAAATCAACTTTTAGTCTATAGTTCATGTGAAACATAAGCTCAATATATGGTGTTTATTTCCTTTAATTTGTATGGTTTCTACTTCTAGCTAGAACGACGTCTAAAATACAACAACTTCATGAAAACCACAGTTCAAGACTTTTGGTACTAACATTAAAAAATGTCCAAACGTTAATTTTTTTTTTCAACGGATACATTTAATAAAATCGGTCTATTGAGAAAGTTGAATCAAATAATTTAATTTTACAAAATATATTTGCTAACAATTGTCCCGGATAATTTCGTCCTAGACTCAAACTCATAAATTATATGATGGCATGTTACAAAAAGGAAAGCATGTAAGATTTTGGGAGAAATTAACAAGAAAAAAATGTCAAAAAAAAAAAAAAAAAACAGTTGAAGACAGTGCCAAAATTTAATTTGTTAATGATGCGCAATAAATAATTTATATTAGACACTGACAGCTAATGTTAGTATTTTCAAAAAAAAAAAAAATCTATTGGCTAGATGAGAAATTAATCAAGTTAGAAAAAAAAATGGGGAAAAAAAGTTTGTATGCGTATCCCCTGTGTTACTGCAGAGGACAGAGTAAGCTCCAGTCGAAACGCTGAAGTGAGTCAAAACGACGGAAATACATCTGCTGCGATCTTACAGGATCGCAGGGTTTTTGCGTTTATATTTTTTGAGATTTATAAAAAAAATTATCTCTTTTTAAAATTTCCACATTGTAATAAATGAAAAATTGAAATTGTAATCGCAGGACCCTGCGATTCTGTAGTATCGCAGCAGATTCTCACCCCAAAACGACAGCCCACGTGATATACATGTATTTGAAATATCTAACAAAATGCTATATTACTAGTTCCTCTCCATTTATTATAAAACGGAGACGTCAGTTTACTGCAGAGGACTGAGTAAGGTCTACTCTAAACGCTGGAGTGAGTCAAAACGACAGCCCACGTGATATACATGTATTTGAAAAATCTACCAAAATACTACATTCCTCCTCTCCATTTAGAATAAAACGGAGACGTCTGCCTCACAAGTCTATATATCCTTGTATGAAAATGTAATCAGATCTCTTTTATCTCACTATTAAAAAATAAGATAAAATTTATTTAAATAGATGAATTGTCATATTTGAATTTTATTATTAGTATTTATATTTTAAAGTTTATATGACTTAATTATTTGATAATTATTCGTTTCTATCCGTATTCGTGAATTATACGCTCCATATCTATATCCGTTTAAAAAGGATTTGATTTTGAATTTTGATATCCGTTTATTATTCATATATGTATTCGTATCCGCTCATTAAAAACGGATACAATATATAGATTTACAGATATTTTAAATTTCATGCCAGATTAAAACGTACGGTTTTAGATTTATGGAGTCTCTTCATTGTGCCATATCAAAATGGACTTGAGCTTCTTTGATTGTTCAAGTTATCATTAGGGGTGGCAACGAATCAAACCGAATCAAACTTATTCTAGTTTGAGTTTGATTTGTTTCAAATCAAATTAATTACGAACTACACATTTTTCGAATCAAAGTCAATCGAATTACAAACTACAAATTTTTTTAGCAGCCCTAGTTATATTCATAGTTTATACATTAGTTTCTTCTCGCAGAACAAAATTCACACGGTTTACTTTTACCCTTCACGAATTCACACTAAAGGATTATGGGCCAGTTCAAGATTTCCTTACCTTTTATGTTGCTGAATTGATTAGAATCACGGAATAGACCTAGTTAAATGGAACTTATTTCATTATTAATTTTGTTACATTGCTGAAACATTTTCCTATTATAAGTTATCATTATATTAATAATTTTGAGCTGTGACATAAGTTTGGTTCCTGCATTATTAAAGATTAATGGTTGAATCCATTAGTTGTATTATTTGATATTCGACCTAATAATTCGCGAATCAATTTCGAATGAATTATTTCTAGTTTGAGTTTGATTTGAATAAGATTCGAACCGAATTGATTTGATTTGTTTAAGAATGAACTAATTTCAAATTGAACTAAACTCAAATCAAACTAAATCAAACTCAAATCCAATCACTAACTACGCATTTTTTTTTGCCACCCCTAGTTCTCAACTTCTCATATTCTCATAACCTGATTTCAAAGCAGAGCCGCCTTTGTCTTTTCTTGAAAATTGAGGCGGCTTTACCTCTTATTAAGCCCACATAAATTCTGGTGGGTCCAGCTGATGAGGGTGGCTTGTGCCAGCTAAGCATAACTAGCTCTATATAAGCAACATGATCTTACACTACTTGTATATTAATCTTATTGAGCTCAACATATAGATAGAGAGATGGAGACGAATAAGTTGGGGCGCAAATCTTACACCTATCAGCCCAGTCCATGGGCTGATTTCTTCACAACCTACGCTCCAGCGCCTCCGCAAGTATATATATACCATTCTTTTTCTTTTTCTTAATAATCATAATAGTAAGAAACTTCAATAATTTATAAGTATTTGTATTTCTATAAAGAGAAAATGTAGGCTTGTGGTTAGGAGTGTCAATGATACCCTTTTAACCATTTATCCATATTCGATAGGATAGATATAGGTAAGGTTTTTTTTTTCGTTAGTTTATTGGATATGGATATGGGTAAATTTTTTTTTCATTAGCTAAACAAGTAAGGATACGGGTAAAAACTATTTCGTACCCGTTATCATATAGGGTAATTATATAAAATAAAATCATATGATAATGTTTGAGCAATAATTAATGGTGGTAAAATTATTTGCGTGATATTTCATATGATAATGTTTGAGTAAAAATTAGTGATGTATTTTTGATATCCTGACCTTACTATATACAATCATAATCATATGTATAATCCTAAATCTAATATATATTTCTTGTGTGATTGGATTGGTGCACAAGTCGAAAGAATGGTTGCAAGAGCGAGCAGATGAGCTGAAAGAAAAAGTGAGAACAATTATAAAATCTGCTACTGATACATTTGAGAGAATGAACCTCATCGACACAATTGAACGCCTCGGCATAGGTTATCACTTTGAGAAAGAGATTAATGAGGTGTTAACCTCACTCAATGATGCCAAATTTGAAAGTAACAACAAGCTTATTCACGAAGTCGCGCTTCGTTTCAGATTACTCAGACAGCACGGTTTTCATGTCTCTGCAGGTAATAATTTATTAATGATTTCCTGATTAATTTCATTCTTTGTTAGCACTTAATTTCATGTGTAAAACTTATACTTGAACCATGTGTGAAATATCTATTTAAAAAATACATCGTTTTTAAATTATATATCCTCACTGTTACAAAATCAGATGAATTTCTCAAGTTCAAGGACGACAAAGGGGGATTTAGTTCGACGGTAAGCGAAGATGCTAGGGGATTGTTGAGCTTATATAACGCTGCTAGCCTAAGAACCGATGGCGAGGACATACTTAAAGAGGCCAGTTTTTTCACGAAGGAGCGCTTAGAATACTTGGTTCACGATTTGGAATATCCTTTGAAGAATCAAGTATCTCGTGCGCTCCAGGTTCCTTTGCCTAGGATGATGAAGAGGCTTGAGGCAAGATGGTACATTGATGAATATAAAGAAGAAAATCCAAATGATATGATATTGGAGCTGGCAACACTAGACTTCGACATCGTGCAAGCTCTTCACCGTGAAGAGCTGAGGATTGTTTCTTTGTGAGCTTGATTATATATATATACCTCTTTCTATGTAACTTAATTGGCTCATACCTGCATAAACAGCAGCATGTCATGCTAATTTATATATAACTCCTACAAGTAACATGCAACAACATTTACTAAACATTTGTTCAAATATCTAATGTGTTCTAGCTTGCTCAAATGGTGATTTGTAACTCCTAAATCTTATGTTTTTGTAGGCTTAACTAATTTGATTCTTCTTTCATGTATCTTTCATATTATAGATGGTGGAACGAACTAAATCTGAAAGAGAATTTCGGATACACTCGTGATCGCATAGTCGAAAGTTTTTTTTGGATGACAGGTGTTTATTTTGAACCACACTTCTCACGAGCACGTATTATAGCAACAAAAGCCTTCAATCTCATAACACTTCTCGATGACACCTACGACATCTATGGAACTCTCGAAGAGTGTCAACTCCTGACTGATGCTATTCAGAGGTTTCCCTTCTGTCATATATGCTCACTGTGCATGTGCGTTTGTGTGCATGCATGCACGTTTATGTGAATTAGAATTAAGCATGGATCACCAAATTAATATGTTATTAATTTTGCAGATGGGACAGAAATTGTGCTGAAATGTTTCCTGCAGAGTACCTGAAAATTTTCTATCTCAAGTGTATCAACTTTGTTGAAGAGACGGAGGCTGCACTCGAGCCTAGTGAGAAGTACCGTGCTTCTTACCTGAAAGAATTGGTATGCATTAAGACAAATGCAAAGTAAATAACTTACTAATTATTTCAGCTCAACGGTAGAGATTTCAATTACCATAATCAAAATATATATGCATAAAACAATTAAAAAATGACTTATAAAATGTTCATTGTACTTTTGACTGCTTGACAATATGCTAAATAAATTCAAAACTTTAAAAAATTTGCATGTACATGCACCACTCACGAACTACTTGGATTTCAACAGTTTGAATTCATAATTTGAAGTCAATCCGATAATCTTTAATTTGAAGTTGTGCTCACCTCCTCCCTTGGATGAGCACATCACACTCTAGTTTTGCTCTCTCTCTCTCTCTCTCTATATATATATATATAAATAACATTTCATTTATTTTATCATTATTAATTAAATCTAATTAAACCATAACTGATGATGGTGCAGTTGAGATGTTTTTCCAGAGCGTGCATGAAAGATGCCGAGTGGCATGCACAGGATTACTCTCCATCATTCAAGGAACGCTTAGAATTAGGGCTTCTGTTTTCATTCAACAGGAACTTGTGTTGTACAACTCTAGTTGGAATTGGGAGAGTTGCTACAAAAGAAATGTTCCAGTGGGTTGATGGCAACCCAGATCCGATCAGGGCCTTAGCAGAGCTCGGAAGATTGACCGATGACATTGTTACTTATGAGGTAAATATATATGTCAATGAATGTAATTAGAAATGTTAATTACTTAATTGAGGATAACTGCATGCATGGCTGATTTTTACACATAAAACTTATTGTTTTAATTAACAACATGATCGACTTTCACTGTAGCGTGAGATTGCAGTCGGGCAAGTAGCAAACCTAGTTGACTGCTATATGAAGGAACACAATGTAACAAAGGAAGAAACGATTATCAGATTTAATCGCAGGATCGAGGACGGACGGATGCGAGTGAACGGATTGCTTAAGCCAAGTACTGTTCTTTCCCCAGCGGTTACAGAGAGGATTTATAATAGCTGCTGTTCAATCCAATTCATATACAATTACACCGCTGATGGTTTCACAAAGTGTGCCAACATCAAAGAATTTATCAATTTGCTTTATGTTGAGCAGTTGTCTATCTGATCATGCATGACTTGATCATATATATTTGAGACAATTAATCGAGTTGTATTGGGATTGATCCAGGTCGGTTTTTTGTTTTAATTAGTTGGTATCATCGATCAGTCAAGTACTACTGGGTGTGTAATAAATCTGGCTCGATCGTATGGAATTAATTATATTATGTTGAATTTTTAGTATGCTATTCTATCATGACATGTATTGGTGCTATATATGAAATAAAGTATTTCTTTCTCCTATGGAATTAATTATATATATATATATGTTATGTTAAATTTTAGTATGCTGTTCTATGATAGTACTAAGACATGTACTATTCGGTATTATACTGTGATGTGCAAGTGCTAAGATCACCTCAAGATTTAATTTTTTTTATACTAAGTATATAGAAACCATACTAATTTGTTTCTTTTACATGCATGCATAAGCTCTCCATAATAATATAACAAAGTTAAAGAGTTTGAATATAAATTTTATTGAATAAAAGTGGATTTACCACCAGTTTCATTTGAAACCATACTATCTTACAGAGTACGCCCTAGGGCCATAATATTGGATTCATTACAAAAGCAGAATAGATCACTATAGTTGTGAGGCAACTAAGTGATATATATCTAATTAGACTAAGGTAAGGATAGAAAGTTCATCTTGTATAAATCAACACAACAAAATAAGAGGAAACTAGTATTAGTAAATCCTAAAAGAAACTTAAGAAGTAGTTGAGGAGTCTGTAAAGGAGGAGCTTGAGTGAGATGGATCAGAGGAGATTGTAATGACTACATGTAAAGCTTCATATTTAGCTCTGTCTTGAAGATGATCAGAGAGGTCTGACTCCTCTAGTCTACGACATGGTTCTTCCTCAGAATCCCAGTTGCTCTATTCCTCCGAGGATGTACCCGTCACCAAGGGGATTGTAGTATGACCTGCTTGTGTCAAAAGAGAGGTATCCATATGACGGATTAAAGTTAATTTAAAGTAAGAGTCATCCTGCCTAGTTTTACACCAAAAGGATGTGGGTGCTATAATTCTACTAACAATGTTTTGAATTGAGAGTGTAGGTGAATTAGTAAAGCAAGAATTATTCCTAGTTAACTAGATTATCCATAATGTGGTTGCCCTTATCAGTTCAATAATGAGGGAGTCTTTAAGGGGAATACAGTGATCTACGGACCATAAATTAGTAATAGTATTACAGTTGAATCTAAAGCCATTATAGGTAGCAAACCAGGTCCAAATTGAAGAAGCTAGAGGGCAGGTAACAAAGAGGTTGTTTGTTGTCTCAAATTGACCACAAAATTGACAGTTTGGGTTATCATTCCAATCTTTGGTGTTCAAATTAGCTTTTGTTAAAACCTTATCCGGTCTAAGTAGCCAAATAAAGATCTTAATTTTGAGGGGTATTTTGGACTTCCAAGTTATGTCAAAGGAATTGTTCGGGTAGCCTCCATATGATAACCAATCATATAGGGAATGGACTGTGAAAGCACCAAAACTTGCGCAGCTGCAGTGGATTGTGTCAGGGTGGTTTGAAGGAGAGTCCGCATCGCCTGCATTATCTCAAAAGAGCATCTTTTGAGTTAATAGATATTTGCCGTTCGATTGTAAACGGAGCCCATCCGGTCTACGCCTAAAACATAGGGGGTCTTCAATATTAGTGCGGATTTAATTCGTACGAATCTTAAAGCTGATTGGATGGTCCAAATGTATTAACTCAAAAGATTCTTTTTTGAGTTAATGCAGAGGATACAAATTCTTTGAAGGATGGGGTAAGGTGTTATTAGATAGTAGGTGTTGTAGTTCTTGTCATTCACTAACTAGTGTACCTGTTAATTAGTTTGAATATAAATTTAAAAAACTAAAATCAGACTCATTTCTATTTGGACAAAACTTTTTTATATAAAAGGTAAAACTAATATGTACTTGAATTCTGGTTCCACTCCTTTGTATTCTAATATATTTTGGGAGCTATACCATGAAAATTAAACCAAAACAAAACTGCCTAACTTTTTTATTTAAAAAAAAATTATTATCATGATTCTAAAAAAAAAAATTAAGAGATACTAACTATAGTCTAGAAAAATATGTTTCTCTCTCCTCGAATATTTTTATTTATTTTACAATTCATGCATAATTTATTTTTTAAATGTACAAAATTTATATTTTTCGAAAAAAATAAATAAATTGTGAACTGAACAAGCAAAATCATTTATAGAAAAAAAATCAGTGAGATTGGATTTTTTTTTCTCGTTGTTTTATCAAATTAATAATTTTTGTCCCTCTTACTCTCTGATGAAATTATTGTCAGGAGCTGACACTACAGTGTCTCTCTCTCCTAAAATAGAAAGACAGTGTCTCTCTCACTCTTTGACTATATATCTCAAGATGTCAACTCAAAAAAAAAGAGACTATCACAAGATGATAATTTCTTAGGTGGGGAGAGTAAATAATGACAAAATGGACATCGCTCTGGCTCTCTCTCTCTCAGCGTGGGCGTGGCCTACAATGCAGGATTTTCTCTTTATAGAAATTATATAAAAATAATATAAAATATTAGATATATTGTTCATATAGAAGTACCTGATTTTTTTTTCCTCAGCGCTAAATTCTAAACCGAAAAAAAAGTTTGATTTCCTTGGAGATTCTGTGTCAGCCAGTATGATCTCAAAAGGAACCAATTTTTTTTTCGATTCCTTCCATGAATTCAAAAATTGATTAAAGGAATCTGCTATAATATGTGCTCGTGAGACGAAATTGGTTTCAGCTTATACCAGAACCACTGAATAATTTAGCGGTCAAAACGGTTCTCAGATTTCAACCTGCTGAAAAATTCAGAGGTCATGATATAAATCGAAATTTGCTGAGATTGATGGTATGGATGGAATTTTCATTTTCAGCGATCATGATATATAAAGTTGATCCACATGTAATTGTCACATAAATTAATTACTACATTTGAGACCGATGTTTTTTATTTGTAGCATTTAATGGACAAATTTTTTTCTTCCTTATAACCAGAAACCCTACAAATTAATTAGCTTACTTGTAGCTTAACATAATGAAATTTGGTTAATTTAGTTATTTATTATTTTTGATAAAGATGTGATTTTAAGTTTCAAATTCGATGGTAACAAGATTTTTAAAAGGATGTCAATTTAAAAATTCTATTCCTTCTCTCATTGCTTCTCACTGGATCACGTATGTCTTTGTATAAATCCTAGCCACACATATATATCATTAAGTCATAAGCAAGCAGGGGTGGAACCAAGATTTGAATTTGGGGGGTCGAAATTTTTTGAGGGATGCCAATCAGTATATATCTGTAAAAAATAATATGAAAATAACTACACCAGTAAGCAACTTTCGATTTTATGGGGGGTATCTGGCTCCCCCTTGCACCCCCCAGTTCTGCCCCTGTAAGCAAGTATATATACATCTTTCAAAACTCAAAAGAGATCAGTGATATCATGGCTCATGACAAATACTTCCAAAAATGCCCCCATGCGCTTCTCCTCCCTTACCCAGCCCAAGGTCACATCAATCCAATGCGGCTGGCCCACCATGTCCTCTGATCAACTTTAGCCGTCACCCAATCAGTTCTTGGTTCAACTAAACCTGATGTCATGAGTCTGGTTCACGTCACAACAACTTCTGACGGCTTCAGCAAAAGCGTAACGGAAGTTAGTTCGGTAGAAGATTACATAGCACAGCTCAATTAAGTTGGTTGGTTCTAAAACACTTGAACAACTCATGCAGAAGGGAATCAACTGCCGGTTGACCAGTCCATGTTATCATCTATGACACGCTCATGCCATGGGGAGCTGATGTGGCGAGGCGGTTTGGTGCAGCAACAGCTGCATTTCTCACTCAATCATGTGCGGTAGACACAGTTTATTGTGCAGCAAAAACTCCATTCGGCTCCGCTCGGCACTAATCTCTACCCTCTCGCTCCACGATCAGATATGCTTCTTCAACTGCTATCGCACTTCGATTATGATCGGATCTACTCACCATCGCACTCTGACCTCTATAGACTAAAAACTTTGTAGAGCTAATCACTGGAGCTAGTTATGTGAGCCGAAGAAGAGTAAATAAGTATTTTAAATAAGGGAGAATTTCACATATACCCCTCAAAAACATCAAAATTACGTATGTCCCATTTAAAATTTTGAAATTACGTATCCGTCCCTCTAAACCATAAAAATCCACAAATTTACCCATTTTATTGTCTTTTATATTTAAACTATTTTTAAATTTATAGAATATCCAATTTACCCTTTATTAAAATCATAAAAAAATTGTAACTTGTTTAAGAAAATTGTCAGTCTTATAATATACACATTATCCTTTACACTTAATTTGTAAAATATTTATTTACCCTACAAAATTGGATACCCATTTATACCCTTTATCATTTATAAAATACCCATTTTGCCCTAAAAACTGATCAAATATAAGACCAACATTTTTGTTAAATAAACCACTATATTTTTATGATTTTAATAAAGGGTAAAATGGATATTTTATAAATTCAAAATGAGTTTTAATTTAAAAGACAATAAAAGAGGTAAATTTGTGAGTTTTAGAAGTTTAGAGGAGAGTATACATAATTTTGAAATTTAGAGGGAAAAATACATAATTTTGAAGTTTTTGAAGTGTATACATGCATGAAATCTCCCCTTAAAAGAGCCACTAACCTTATAAAAAATAAAAAAAAACCCCCCTTAAAAGTTTATATGTGCTCACTAGAAAATTTTCCTTAATTGAAATAAGTCAAACACTTGTATATGAATGTAAAACAAATGATGCATAAACTCTTGGTTAGCCTGTCAGGATTTCAATAAAAATGAAAATAAATAAATAAGCCCAACGGTTATCAATGGCCCAATTCTTCTTTTTTGCCAACGTATGAAGTTCCATTTATCTATAAATTAAGTGATATTTGTTGCTATTAGGGTTGCAAGTGACAGAGATACAATTACTATTTATTTTCTATAAGAGGAAGAACAACTACAAAAATAAAAACCAAGTGTCGGCGGCGCCATAGTTTTTCCAAAGCAAACACAGAGATTTAATAATTATGGATTCCTGATTGGTAGATATGAAGAGTGATAACGAAGTGAAGGGCGTGATATGTGGTCTAATATTGCTGATGGAGATTTTGGCTTATTCGTTAAAGGTTTGTTTGGTACAACCACATATTTTTCATTATTTTATAATGTTTAGGGTTTTAACAAAATCCAACCGAAAGGACTAGATTTTTTTTTTTTTGCTTTGGTACATATCATGAATTGTGGCATTAATTGAAGACAAATACATTAAAAAGATGAAAATTTGTAACCTTTCAAAAAGAGTAAAAAAAATTATCCTAAAAACAAGATTCATGATAACCCCAAGCGTCTAAAATATTGTTTCTTAGAATTATGCAAATGACTAACTTGATGCAAAGTAGCACTTGAATCATTTCTTTTTAGGAAGGTCGAAGGACTATCTACTGCCTTGCTTTTACCAATTACCATGGGGTATATATGTTATTTGATATAAACTAATTCAACTATCAGACAACCAACACATTACATATAATTATATATCATAAAAAAAGAGATTGACTTGGGTGAGCCATGGAGTAAAACACGTTTGTACTCCACTTCATATTTTCATTTTGAAAATCCAAACAACCGATTCGAACCTTGCCACATGTTCTCCATATTGAAATGTGCTTGGAGACTAAATTTTATATTTTTTGAAATTTTTTTACTATTTATTAAGCAATTTGAAAATCGATATTTTGCTGTGAACAGTAAAAAAACAGTAAAAATTTCTGAACCATCGGATCAGCGATTTTCAAAGTGGCTTAATAAATAGTAAAAAAATTCAAAAAAAATGTAAAATTTGGTCTTCAAGCACATTTCAAAATGGAGAACGTGTTGAGCGGTTCGGATCAGTTGTTTGTATTTTCAAAATGAAAATATAGTACCATGGATCACCAACTTGTTTTACTCCATAACTCATTTTAGCCATCTCCCATAAAAAAATATCATACAGTAAGTAATTAATTTGATAACATATAGCAGTCTCATCTTGCTACCATTGACTTAATGTGCTATCATAGTCTTTATCATTTCTTGTAGATGTGTCAAGGTCAAGGTTCTAAATAGCGTTTATCGCGTCATAGCGGGGAGCCTTCATAAAAATCTATAGCGAATAGCAACGCTATAGCGAGAGCTATCCCAAATAGCGTTTTTTATTTTTATAAAAATTATATTATATATTTGTACTAAATATCAACATTATTTAGTCTCATAGAACAATAAATAATATCAAATTGATTAAAAAATTATAATATTCATATTGAACCAATACAAAGTCCAAATTGCGACTCAAAATATCTATAGTAATACTAACGAGGAGGGATCAAGTTACAACACTTGAAAGTTACAACAAAGTTACAACATCATTTTTTTTTCATTTTCAATGTTCAAATCGTCGATCCAAACCGTTAGATATTCAATCTATATTAAAATGTGCTTGAAGAACAAATTTTATATTTTTTGAAATTTTTTTGCTATTTATTAAGATGGGTACAAAATTGCTGTTTTTTAATGGTACAGAATTTTAATAAAAACAGCGATTTTGTACCCATCTTAATAAATAGCAAAAAAAATTCAAAAAATGTAAAATTTGGCCTCCAAGCACATTTTAATATAGATTCAATGTCTAACGGTTTGGATCGACGATTTGGACTATGAAAATAAAAAAAAATGATGTTGTAACTTTGTTGTAACTTTCAAGTGTTGTAACTTGATCCCTCCTCAATACTAATATCATAAACTATCGATCTTTTTCTATTTAAAATACCTTCAACATCATAACATAATTTATCTTTTTTCTATTTAAATTTCAAAATAACCTAGAAATTGAAAAGAAAAAAAAATCATACTTCTAGTAAAATAAACAGATGATCCTTGAAGAAATTCTTGTTAGTCCCTAAAATTTCCATAATTTAGCAATTATTTATTTGATTTATCATCAGTTAAAAAAAAATCAAGAGCAAAATGAAAAAATTATTATAGCGGACCTGAATTTGATATAATGTAATATTCATCAAAATTAAACAATATCTTCACCATTTATTTATTTTAAAGCTCATATAAATTGAAAAAAAAAAACAGCAAATGTTGCATAGCGCGCGCTATTTGTGCTACACGCTATACGCTATAGCGGACCGCTATTATCGCTATAGCGTCTGTAGCGCAAATAGCATGTTTTAATGCCATAGCATAGCGTTTGGTCTCCAAAAACGTTATAGCGGCGCTATAGCGCCGTTATAGCACGCTATTTAGAACACTGGTCAAGGTCCTTCTGTTTGTAACATATAGCAGTTGTCAGATTAATATCATAGTCTTTATCACATCTTGCATTTGACTCGTTATTGATCATCTCATTTGGGACTGAATAACTGATCGAGATATGCCTGCTAAATAAAATCGACATGTTATTTTTAAGATTATACCTCACTAACAGTATATAGGTTTTCAGTTGAAGGTATATTTCAGTACAAGCAGGATTTATTTTTCAACAGTCTTTTCAAAAGAAATAGAACACTAAAACTTTGCAAACAACAGAAATTTATATAGCTGTTGTGTCATAAGCAATTAGAGCATCTCCAACAGTGATTGCTTATGAATTGCTTATGCTGATGTGTCAATTATTTTTATAATTGCTAGGTTGTATGGCTATTGTTAGAAATAATTGCTTAATAAGAAATCATTTTCTAAAGATGAGTTGGCCAAATGTTTAATTCTTATTGGTCAAGTGTTTAATTATTAATTATTTGGTTGATTGTACCAATGTAGGAGTGAATTGCTTAATTTCTAAAATTTTCATAATTGTTATTTAGCAATTAATTTCAATTGCTGGATTGGAGATGCTCTTAGGACTTTAATTCTAATGAAGCGTTAGTTTAGTCATACTTGTGATAGTTTTTTTATGTTTCATGTAGAACATGTTCAAAGCTCTATAACCAAATTTTGTTTATACTGGATATACAGTGACATTTAATAAGAAAATTTCTGGATTTTCTTAATCATGAGGCAAGCATTCAACTTGATAATTGCATTTAACAAAATACACATATATATACATAATAAATAATGCCATATATGCCTCTCCTGAACTGATCCAAAAGCATAGTTGCGGTAAATATTATCATACTTACACCAGTTCATATAATATTTTGCAACCAACCATTAGTACCATAAATGATATATCTCACTAGAAAGAAATTTGCAGAAACAGAAACAAGAAACAATGAGAAGCCAAAGCAACAGATCAGATGCTAGGCCCTCAGACACAAGACAGATGACAACAGGAGAGCCACGTACATATACCGGACAACAACACAGGATCACCCTTGTCCTCCTCCTCGCCTAAAAGAGAAATTACTCGGGAGGAATTACAAAGAAAAATAAACAAATACAGTACAAGACTCAGAAAGCCAATGATTGGGGCCTCGGACAGCCTCCGTGCATGGTGGAAAAAGCAAGCTATGTTTCACCAAGCTGGTCCGGCCAACATTGACCAATACTACAAAGATAATTTGGTCAACTCAAATGGGTCTCAAGATAGTGATACCAAATCGATAACCAAGCTGCTCATGGAGCTCTTCGACCCAACACTAGGGTCAATTCTGTACCTGCTAATGCATCACTGCAATCCTCCACAACGGAAGTTTCCATTTGTTAATGGAGTGTCACCACCTTGGTGGCCCACGACACAGGAGGATTGGTGGGGCCAAACGGGCATTTCAAGATGAAGCTGCATGGCCTAAGAAAGAAATGGAAGGTAGCAGACTAGCAGTGACAGTTGGGATCATAAAGTCGATGTCTCCCAACTTCTCAGCACCCTACAATCTCACAGAGCAATCGCATCACTTGCTATTACGCATGAACGCCAAAGAAAGGAAGTTCTGAACTTTGCCGTTGGTACGTAGCAGGTGCAAAACAATATTGCTGAGAGCATCCTGACTTGCCCAAAGATGAAGCTATTGCATTTGCGGAGACCTATGGTGGTGGTGGTAGTAGTACAAGTGGACGTTAGTTAGTTAGTTAGTTAGTTAGTTATGGCCTTCTTTGCCTACTGTGGCTTTGTTCTATGTATTTATTTTCCTTTCTTCATTTTCTTTTATTATTGTTATAGTTCTTAATTAAGTAAAAATGTTTAATCATACTATTTAATTAACTTTAGTCAAATCTTGCTCCAATGAATCCTAAATTGTGCGAACACAATTTTTCAAACTTGATTTTGTTATGACTTTGAAAATAATTAATTCGATAATTTGTACAGTGAGAACACATGTTAATAATTGCACAAAGGAAATGTACACAATGAAATTACAACACATATGACCTAAGGAGATTTTCTGTTACCTGAGTAATCAAAATTCTAATTTCTTTCTCTGCGCGCAACAAGTTGAAACGGAACCACAAGTAACTATTAATGAATGTTCCTTGCATACCCTTAATAAAATGTTATGATATCCACGATCTGTCAAGAAATATTTAATTAATATACTTTGCAATTACATAGAACTATATATTGTTAAAGGTGGATATCATTATTTTTAAAGGTACACAAAACCAACTGTAATATATATTGTTGGGGGGGGGGGGGGGGGGGGGGGGGGGGGGGGGGGGGGGGGGGTTTCTTATGTTAGAAAATAAGTTAATTAAAAGAGGTCAAATGAAGCTTAAGAGGCTTAATCCCTCCCTTGCCAAACAATGTCAAGGAATTCAATGCCATCACCCACACAAATATTTGTATAGATACCTAGAAATTATCAATCAATAAATATGTAATTGAAATTAAGGTTTGTATGCTTGTATTGCAATATTTAGGAATAAACATTCCCACAACATATATATTGTTATAATTGTGACATCGAGTCACTGATTTGTCATCAAGTCCTTGAAATCCTTGATCTTCACCATGGAAGACCCTTCCATACGATGAAACATATCAGGTGAGATCGATATCAACCGTGAAGAATTGGAAATCTGAACCTGCAGAAAGTATCTAATTACGCAAATATTTTGAAATCGGGACCCAACTTGGTAAAATCAACATCCATTCTCGAACAACCTTTGACGCGTTGTTGGTGAGGATCAGTGTTCTAAATAGCTAGTTATAGCTATGCTATATCTTTTTCAGACCCTAAAAACTATGGCGCTATGGACAATATGTAGCTAGCTACTTAGTGCAATCGCTTATTTTTTTTTACCGTCCCGCTATACCGCTATAATCGCTATTTAAATAATATATTGGTGAGGATGCTTACAAAATAAAAAGACTTGTCTGCCCCAAATGTAAGTTCGTACAGCGAGACTGGACTTTATTATATGGTCGTTCAGCCCAGGCCCACTATTCGAATCATTATGACTTTATATATGGGCTTTGGGCTTTTGATTTATATAGTCTAAATCTTTGTAGGGCTAATCACTGCAGCCATTAATGGGCTGGAGCTAGTTACGTGGGCCCAAGAAGAGTAAATAAGTATTTTAAAAAAGAAAGCAACTAATTGTATCCAAGCTTCTGTACTCGGTTTTTACCAAGCTTCTAAATAGCTAGCTATAGCGCCGCTATAGCGGTTTTGGACCCAGAAAGCTAAGCTACGGGCTAAAACTGCGCTAATCAAGCTACGACCGCTATAGCGGTAATAGCGGTCCGCTATAGCGTGTAGCGGTAATAGCGGCAATAGCGGTCCGCTATGCTACATGGGTTATGATTTTGCAATTTTTTTTTTTCTGAAAACATGATTTTGCAATTTTAATGGGCATTAATATCTAGATTGGTTTTTTTTTTACTTTATTAAGCTATATCAATACAATGGAACATGTGCGGGCTATACCGCTATATCAATTAAATTTTGTATCATGCATTAATATACGGTAGTGGTATATTTTGAATATAAAATATATCGATAGTTTTTGAATTAGGGATATTTTGAATGACAATTTGAACTTTGTATTGGTTTAATATGAATAATATTAGAACTTCTTAATTAATTTGATATTTGTTTTCTTGATGAGATATTTTTACTAGGCAAAGCCTTCTATGGACATAAGGACCTATTTGTAAAATGAACATATTTTTATTTTTAAAGTTCAAACAGTCGATCCGAACCATTCATCTTGTTCTCCATATTAATATGTGCTTGGAGACCAAATTTTACATTTTTCTGATTTTTTTTACTATTTATTAAGATGGGTACAAAATTCAATGGTCTGAATTTGATATTTTTTATACCCATCTTAATAAATAGTAAATAAATTCAGAAAAATGTAAAATTTGGTCTCCAAAGATATATTAATATGGAAAACAAGATGAACGGTTCGGATTGGCTGTTTGAACTTTGAAAATAAAAATATATTCATTTTACAAATAGGCCCTTATGTCCATAGAAGCATCACTCTTTTTACTATTAGTAGAAATATAAAATATAATTTTTGAAATAAAAAAACGCTATTTATAATAGCTTTCGCTATAGCTCCGCTATTCGCTAAAGCTTTTTTTTTTGTCTCCCCGCTACACCGCTATAAACGCTATTTAGAAACTTGGTTTTTACTCAAACTCAATTGTCATGATTTTGAAAAGTGGATGTAAACCTGTTGTTAAATATCGGTAAATCTCAATACAAAATCATATAAAATAATAACCGAATGCTGTAATAAGTAGTGACTTTCGAAAATGGTCCCAAGTTAGTTGCTAACTGCTTTGACAAAGACCACTTCGAGCACTTGTAGAACTTTGATTGGGAGCATTTCTAGAAGTTTTCTAATGACTTTTCAAATTTAGCAACTAACCTAGAACCACTTTAAATGTTGTAAATTGTTTCTTTGAATCATGTAAACCGTTTTTTTGAATACTGTAAACTTGTTAAAATAATACAAACTTTTATTTCAATTTTTTTTAATATTTTTTAAATATGCATCTAGATGCTACTTCTAATTATTTTGAATAATATAAATCTTATCACATAACTCTGTAAAATAAAACTTTGAATACTGTAAATCTATATTGTGAATGTGAAATTTGTCATTTTTGATGTCATGTATCTAACAAGATACAATTTTATATTTTGAATACTATAAATCTTGGTACATAACACTGTAGCTTTAAATTATCTAAACATAATAAAATAAAATGCAAATTATAAGCAAAAGAAAAATATTTCAACATAAATAAAACAAAATGAAAACAAAAGTATAATGTTTTTAAAAATCCGACATAATATTTTTAAAAATTAAAAAAAATATAATAAAATCCGACATAACACTACTTATCATTGTTTCTGACCAACCATAAAAAACATATTGTCACCAACTATGAACATATATTACAAAACATTTCGCAATACAAAAATTGCGCGATCTAGTGAGTCATCATCTTGCTTCGGACATCTCTCAATATTAAGCAAAAAAAAAAAAATATTGTCTAAATTCTATAAACCTAATACATGAATCAGGTAAATTAATCTAAATAAAGCATCCTGTAAATCGAAAATGATCTGAAGTGTTAAAGTCCTAAAATAACAACTGAAAGAATCATGTAGAGCAAGTGTAGACATAATTCATGAATTATGTAAATCAAACTAAAGGATCTTATATATACACCTAAGTAAATAATATAATTCTGTAAAATGTTGGACTTTGATATTGTGAAAGGCCTTGCTTGAGTCTTTGTTTAGGCTTTGTGCACATTTTAAGAACATTTTGGATCATCTATTTCATGAATTTTGATTATGATGAAGGGCAATTCCATCATTCCTGACAACCTATATATATACATTGTGATTTTTATACAGAGTACAGACCGGTATACTAATCCAAATTGGGCGTTGCATGTGGTACCAAAACTCTGAGGACTTGATCTTTAACTCTTTAAGCATATAATTTGAGTCATGCTTGAGCTAATTCACTGGAGCGTCATGCAATTAATTCAAAAGAGGTTAAACTATTAAAGGCAGCTTTGCTTGTAGGAACAGTTTAGTGCATGTATGTGGGTTTGCCGCATAATTTAATGTTTTAAGGTTTTATTACTGTTTAAGCATATATAACGGAGTGAGTCTATGGTACTATGCATATTACGATTTGACACCGTGCTACGGCTCTATATTTGAGTTTTCCAATCCTAACGGTCGATCCGAACCGTTCATCTTGTTCTCCATATTAATATGTATTTGGAGACCAAATTTTACATTTTTTGAAATTTTTTTACTATTTTTTTAGATTTATTGAAAATCACTGTTTTGGATGGTCCAGAATTTTCAGATCAAGTGATTTTCTAAATATCTAAAAAAATATTTAAAAAATTTCAAAAAAATGTAAAATTTGGTCTCAAAATAGATATTAATATGGAGAACAAGATGAACGGTTCAGATCAACCGTTAGAATTTTAAAACTCGAATATAGAGTCGTAGCACGGTAACATGCCCGTGATATGCATAGTACCATAGACTCACTCTATATAATGAGCATTTCCTGTATCTTGAATTTCTACTTGTCATCATCATAGGTACATAAGCACTGTGCAGAGAGAAGTAGGCAGGTACATGAGCACTGTGGAGAGAGGGACATAGCTTTCTACTTGTCATCATCATAACGTGCATTTCTGAGAAAAGTCAATCAGTGCATCAGTTGCTAAATGATGGAAATAAATCTGCGTGATTCTAAAAGAATCGGAGGACTCTGTGATTCCAAATCCACATCTTCATTTTTTGGAATGCACGAATCACAAAAATACTTATTTTTTATGCACGAATCTACAAACAGATGAATAGATAAATTTCCAACATTTTTATTAATATCCAACTTTAATTAGAAATTATCAAATCTTAGCAGGTTTCTTGACTTTCATTAAAAATACCCAAGCCGTGGACTAGATTCATGTGGCTTTGTCGCATTGAATGTTATAAAATTCTATTACTGTTGAAAGGGGAGGTAGCACAATTGGCTAGGAATAAGTTCTAGAATTGTTGTACCCACAAGTCGAGAGATTGATTCCCCCTCACGATTTCACAGCTTCTGCGAAGATTTTCAAAAACAAAAAAAAGTTCTATTACCGTTTAAGCATGTATAACGTGCATTTCCTGTATCTTTAATTTCTTACTTGTCATCATCATACGTACATGAGCACTGTGGAGAGAGAAATAGATGGCTATATCTGAGAAAAGTCGATCAGTGCAAAAGTTGTTAAATGATGGAAATAAATCTGCTGTGATTCTAAAAGAATTGCACGACTCTGTGATTCCAAATTCACATCTTCATTTTTTGGAATGCACGAATCACAAAAACACTTATTTTTTATGCACGAATCGCCAAACAGATGAATAGATGGATTTCTAATAATTTCATTAACATCCAACTTTAATTAGAAATTATCAAATCTGACCAAGTTTCCTGACTTTTATTAAAAATACAAAAACCATGGACTTAGATTCACTGTTTGGAATTTTTATTACAAACTGTGAACTTAGTCCACGGTTTGGAAATTTTTTTTTTTAGAACAAGATTCTGAAATCCTGTGATTTTGGTACCAAACTGTGAACAAGATTTTGAATTTTTGTTACAAACTTTGAATCATATGTTTTCGGTGATTTTTGAATCATAAATTTAACCATAATTCATTGAAAACATCAACAAAAGCACAAAATACTTTATAATTACATTTTAGAAGATTTGTATACGTAATTCTTGATATATCTCTTTGAATTTTGAAAAAAAAAATTACCGTGTAAAGAACTCATATATTGAACAATCTTAGATAATTTCAATGATCTTTGAATAATAAATAAAATCGTATTCTTTTAAAAAAATAAACAAACACACACAATAAATAGTAAATGAATTTTAAAATAATTATATGGGTAATTCTTGAATAATCTCTTAGGCTTTTGAAAAAAAAATTATGAGCATGTAGAGGGACATGGGTTGGATATTATATTACGTTTTTGGTGATATATAAATATAACAATAATTCATTTAAAAACACAAAAAATTACATACAATGAATGCACTGGAAATGCGCCTAGAAGAATTACAGGAGTAATTTCGAATATATCTTTTTTAGAAAGGGCATATTTCCTGAGCAGATAAAACATCGATGCACTTCTGTTGTTGTTAAGCTGGGCATAAAACATCGGTGTGTTATCGGTATTTTTGCACAGAATCATCGTTATTTTTTTTAACTTTAAACGGCCATCACTTTCGCTAGAAAAGTCGGATTTGCGTGTACGACCCCAATTCGGAAAGGGGGGTCACGAGACTTTCAAAATCTGTCCAAACCAAAGATTAAATTCCCGATTTCATACAAACTTTCCGCAAAAAAAATTTTGGTTCTAGACATTACGAAATCGGTGATGAAATTCCTGGTTCTAAGAACCAGAGATTAAATTCTCGGTTCTAAAATTTTTATTAATTACTTTCTGTTTATAATTTATTTATTTTTTGTATTGAAATATTAGAAATATTTTATATATTTATTTGAAAATAGATGGAATACTATAATTTGATTTATTAGAATGATTGTGACAAATAACTCATATCAACATTTTTATACAGCTGTAAGAAAAATTAAAATATTTATTTGTGTTATTGGAAAAAAATAAAAGTATTTTGAAATTGAGTTATTGATTTCGGTTCAAATATCACACTTCTAGACAAATACATAAAAATATAAAATATTTGAATTCTTCTATTTTAAAAAAAATCTGAAAAAACAAGAAAAATTATGACAATTCTCTGACAAAAAGCTTCGGTCAAACACTTTTTCTCACAATTTTTTTTTGGTTTTTCAAAAATAGAAGAATTCAAATTTTTTTTTGTATTTACCTAAAAAGTGACTTTGAACTGGAATTTTTTTTTGTATTTACCTAAAAAGTGACTTTGGAAAAAGTGTGCAAAACCATTTTCTATACCTTTCTTTTGTTCCTCTCTCTTCCTCTTTCTAAGCTTGTCTCGCGCCTCCCTTTCATTGAAGAGTTGCTTTTCCTTCTCAGTTTCTGGTACAAGTCGGTTTACAGGTGCTGCCTTTCCTGTTTTTGAGTCGCGTGCCACGAATGTGAAGTTAGCAGTTAAGGCAATTGGATCTGACGGTTCAGAGTTATCTACAGTAAATGAAACTTAACAGTCAATTGACAGCATCTATCTTCTTTACAAAATAGAATAGCACTGGTAGCAGCAGTAATGTTATAATACTACTATTTTAGTAGAAACTTTGAAGAAAGAAATATAGCAAGAATAAAAAAGAATTTTAAGTAAAACTATTACTACCTATTTCAAATAGTAACTATAATAAACAATGATGAATACAGTTCCATAATAGAGTAGAATATCATGTTTTGTCTTTTGAATAACAAGTTAACAACCATACATAAGAATAAGAATAATAGCAATGATACAAAAGACTTGTAGGTACCAAGTGGGAATTGGGTAACTTCGATTTGAATGTCAATGGATGAACGGCCGACATAAGTAACAGCACCAACTATTTTGAGATCAGTATCAACCCGAATTGGCTTCTTCAAGACCATTTTATCCACGGAGGCTGTTACTAACAATAATGGCCTAGTCGTGCAATCCTCGTCAGAGCAGTGCTGTCACACAATTAAGTGAAAACATTAACAACTTGCATGCTTGAAATCATAGAAAACTATTAGGTTTCAATAGTTAAAGGATCAGGCCGAGTGCTCTATAGTGATCATATCATGTCATGCAAAATCTTTTGTTAATTGGGATTGAAGTTGTACAAATCTGCATGCACCAGTTTGAAGCTTAATTTGGCACATTATTACTATATTCAAACAAGTCATGTACAATTTTACATTAGTTGGAGGTTTTCTGATTAAAAAATCCTGACATTGACCGATTTTCCTTTTAAAAAATTCTAGGAACTGAAATGATAAGGCACCAAAACTTCAGAATTTTTTTGTTTAAATTAACCATAAACCCTGATTTAAGGGATTAGTACCAGAGGCATACTGTGGGAATCCAACAAATAACGGGGTATACAAGCAATAATTGAGTTTCTGTTGTTTAATTGAAACAGTTAATACTGTGATACCAGTGGATAACACAGTTCTTAAAAAAAAATAATAATAATAATAAGTGGTAAAATTTACCTTTACAGCAATGGTCCCAGCAAGCGCATCAAGATCCTCCAACAATTTTCCAATTCTAACCTCATTCGTTGGATCCCTATACTGCTCCCTAAGTATATAATCACTAGAAAACTTGTAAATTACGGTGGTCCGACTTTGCGAAGGCGATTTAGTCAACAATTCAACTTGCGGAGGTCCCTCTTTAGCTGACGGATCGAGCAATCTCTCAAAAATACTAGATCTCGCTTCCCATAGAGCATTCGTCACTGGCGAGTGGTACATACCAGGCCAAAGGCTGATCGGCTTGCGCACCGAGGACCCCGCATCGATCGCCGCGTGGATCGGGGACGATGGTGGGTCCATTTGCGGATTCGGGTCGGTTGACCTGGGGTCAACTGAAGAGGGTGAAGAGATGGGTCGCGATAAAATGGCGAAGAGAGAAGGTCTTGAGGAGACGAGGGATTTGAGAGGTTTTGCTGATGATCTCATGGTTTGTAAATTGAAACCATTGATTTAAAAGGAGAGCAAGGGTAGTTAGAAATCCGTGAATAAAACGGCAGAACTGGTTAGGTAGCAACTACAAATATTAAATCCGTATCACCCCAGGTACCTGAGGTGCACGCTATAAATCTGGACCGTTCTTTTCATATGGCACTAATCTTAAAGCTGAGCCCCTAAGTCCCAACTGGAATTAATCTGGACCGTCAATTTTTTCAAAATTGTACCTCAGGCATACCGGGGGGAACACACACACACAAATATTCCCTTCACCCTTTTGAATATTGAATTATTTAGCTTTTCAAAAGCGAATAAAACTTTATTGGATCCAATTCATATTCTCGGCCCGAAATTGATTGATTGAACAAAAGGGCACAATTGGCCTTTTGGGCTGTGTTGGCCCGAAATTGATCCTATTACTGTCTACCAGTATGAACCTTTTGCATATTTTTTCAACTTTTTCATAACCAAATCTTTCAGACATTCAATTGAATCTATGTTACCTGAGACATTCAGTTGAATTGTTGAATACTATTTTTTAATATTTTTTGGCAAGACTATATATTTTCAGATGAAGTTGATCATTTTTTAAACATTAAAATGAAAAAACAGAATCATTAGTTGTTCAACTTGTTTTACTTTACAGCTCAGCAGAAACAGAATCACAATCAACTGGACAACTGACTCAAAACTTGTTCAAAACAAATATAAAAAATATTAAAAAAAGAACTAAAAAACAAAATGCAAGTATTGGGAAATTGTCAAATTTCATGAGGTCTAAATTGATGCCACATTTCCAACATTTACCAGTAATCACAATCACAAGTTAGCAAATTCCTCCATTTCACCTGGATCAAACCCAATATACATCCAGATCAAACACAAGACACCCAATCTCATCACCACACTAAACCCTACAATACCATCCAAGAAAACAAAGAAACCTAAACAACCAACTAAACACACAAATCCATCCCAAATCTAAGCACTGGTGAACTTGGTGACAGCCTTGGTGCCTTCAGAAACAGCATGCTTGGCCAATTCGCCAGGAAGCACAAGTCTAACCGATGTCTGGATCTCCCGAGAGGTAATAGTAGGTTTCTTGTTGTACCTCGCTAACCTAGATGCTTCACTGGCGAGCTTCTCAAAGATATCGTTGATGAAGGAGTTCATGATCGACATGGCCTTGCTGGAGATACCGATGTCGGGATGTACCTGCTTGAGCACCTTGAAAATGTAGATCTTGTAAGTCTCAGTGCTCTTCGCCTTCTTCTTCTTCTTCTTGTCACCTCCAGCACCGTCTTTGGAAGGGATGCGCTTCTCCGCCTTGGGTTTCTTCTCCGCTGGCTTCTTCTCAGCTGGTTTCTTCTCAGCCTTAGGTGCCATTGCTATTTCTCGAGAGATTAATTAGGTTTTAGAGAGGAAAGGAGAGATGCAACGATTGGAATTGGGAACTTGTTGTGGGGGAGGAGAGTCGGGTGCTCTTTTATAGATATTGGATTCGCGTTTTGATTGGTGGATTGGGGTTGGTGCGGATCGATGACGTGGATCAAATCTCGCCGTTGGTGCGTATACAGATCGAAGGGTGAATATTAGTGAGAGACCGCCGCATTGCCAAGGTGGATCGAGAGTATCTTCTCCAATATGTGTAAAAGATTTCCTTCAATTTACGGTTTGAGATTTAATCTCAGGTACTTTGAGATTCGTGCAAAGTTAAAATAACGGTCCAGATCCAGTAATTCTAAAATATTTCCTTTAACGGTACCTGAGAGGATGTCAATTCTGACTTATCAATCTTTTTAATATTATAATGATGACAGATCTATTATCAAATTACACTAAAATTATTACACAAGATATTTTGATTTAGGAAAATATATATATATATTTTTTATAAACGTTTTGTCAATTTTCACGGTTTATCAAAATAAAAATTTAATGTTAATATAATAAATATCTCTATAAGCATGTTTTTAGCTCAGAAATCTTCACCGTTCTTATACTTCAAAAATTGCATGTTGCATGTTGTATAAGCAACAAAGGTAACAAAAAATGTACAGCCTGATAAGCCGGTTGAATCTTGTCGGGTTAATGTTATTTTTTGTTAGTTAATGTTGTAGCAGCACCAAAAATTAATTTTTATTTAGTAATTAAGAAATTGCTCTTCGTATAATTAAGAAATTGCTCGAAATTTTCTGAATACTTATGAATATTAAATTATTAATAGTATGATGGTTTTACAATGAATAAAAAATAATAATATATCACTATTTTTTGAAGGAAATTTTTTATTCATAAAAATTATAAAATTTGGACGTACAGAAATAAAAAAAGTACATCTTTTGTATCAAATAGAAAGAGTACATCATTTTTGATCCATAATTTTTTTTTTTCAAAAAACCGCAAAAAGAATTTGCAAAAGAAAAAAGAAAAAAAAACAATTATGGATTGGACTCAATAAGTCTGATACATAAAATGGTTGATTTTCTATGACACAAAACTCTCTGTTTTACGGATACACAGGCTAAATATATCACCATTTTTACCACGAATTAAAAATATATATATCCCCATTTTTAGAAGAAAATTTTTTATTCATAAAATTATAAAATTCGGACATACAAAAATAGAATACATTGTTTGCATCAAATATAGTAAGATCGGACTTAATGAGTTTGATCCATAGATTTTTTTTTTCTTTTAAAAAAATGCACAAAGAATTTGCAGAAAAAAAAAAACAATTATGAATCGGACTCAATGAGTTTGATCCATAGATTTTTTTTTTCTTTTAAAAAAACGCACAAAGGATTTGCAAAAAAAAAAAATTATGGATCGGACTCAATGAGTATGATACATAAAAGAGTTGATTTTCTGTGACACAAAATCCTCTGTATTTACGGATACTTAGGCATAAATCAAGAGAGTTTTGTGCAGCAAAAAATCAATTAAAAAATATTATGGATCTGACTCAATAATTCTGATCCATAAAAAGATTGATTTTCTGCAACTCTAATTCAAAGGGGAATAAAATTTGAGTCATGCATCAGCTATTTAAGCATATAATTTGAGTCATGCATAGCTATTTAATCATATAAGAGATGGTTTTGAGATCTATATATAATTATTTTAAGCATATAATTTGAGTCATGCATCAGCTAATTCACTGAGCGTCATGCAATTAATTCAAAGAAAAAATATTCTTGTCCACACTATTCAGTCCACAGTTTGTCCATAAGCCTTTCCCAAGTTATTCAGTCTATCTTTCAAACTACTTTTAACGTTTCTCCCAAACTAACTTTCCGTTTAAAAAAAAATCTACAAAAGATCGCTCTCTTCTTCAATGAATTAATCTATAAAAAGAAATATGATCGGTCTCTCTCAGATAGCAGAGGAGATCAAGGTGACCACTGCCACTCCCATCTCCCTCACACTCTAACCGCCGTACAAACGAGATCCACACTGTGCTCCGTCGTTTCTCTCTCCGCATCGCCCCTCCACCGTGTCCTGCTCTATACGGTCAGTAGCCGACTCGGTAGCCACATGGCAGCGCTTCCTCCCGTTCGATTATGCCACATTCCTATATATCTCAGGCAATTGGTCCAGTGGAGTACGCTGTGAGGAAGATCATTATATGCTAATCGATGGTAGTTTTCCTTCCTCATCTGTTCAATTATTTCTCACCAATTTTGCTCCAGAGAGAGGTTTCAGAGTTAATCGATGTGGTAATATTTCTCATCTGCTAATCGATCATGGTAATCGTTCCTGTCTCCAATTATTTCTCATCTGCTAATCGTTCCTGTCTCCAATTATTTCTCACCAATAATTTCTCATCTGCTAATCGATGGTAATATTTTGAGGTTGATCTGATCTAATCTAACAAATCAGCTGTCGATCTCATTTGATTTTGTAAATTTTTTATCTGAAAGTTTGATTTGAATTTTTATTTATTTTGAATTTGATATTTGAATTCAAAATTACATAGATCGTTTTTGTAATGTCGTCGATTTTATATGAAACATCTGTCAATGTTAATTGTGTAGGATACATTTGTCAATGTTATAATATACATATGTTATTTTATAGGAAACATCAGTTAACTATATTGGTCATATCAATTATTTTACAAGATTTATTTTGCACATACATAAGATACATCAGTTAATTTTATAGGATACATCCGTTAATTTCATTGATTAGATAAGCTATTTTACATGATTGTTTATATTACCTATATAGTATACATTAGTTAATTTTATAGGATACATAAGTTATTTTGCTTGATTGATTTTGAAGTTACGTAGGATACATCAGTTAATTTTTTATGATACATCAGTTATTTTGCTTGAATTTCACACAGGTAAAAAACTTATAAGTTTATTTTGTAATAAATCCAATTTGTTAATTGTTTATTTTATTTGTATCGAGGACGATATTTCGAAAGAACGTGTGGTTCTTGTGACGAGGTTTCTTACTCATCCCAACAATGAATACAAGAGGTTTTTAATATAGAAATTATTTTTTCATAGTTTTTTTTTATGCTATTCTGAATTTTGAATGATATAATTAGGTTTGTTATTTTGTAGTGAATATTATTGTTTGTGTTGAACAGATGTTGTGTATGGTGAATATTATGGTTTTGTTGAATAGATGATGTATGTATGTTTAGATTTAAAATTTTTACAATATACATGGAATTGATTTATAGTTTAGATTTAGCAATTGTACAGTATTGATTGTTTGTAGATTGTATGTTTTGTTTTTGTAGTTTAAGTTGAAATTTTGTATTTTTTACATTTTGTTTTATCCTTTTCATATGCTTATTTTACATTATTGAAATTTTATAGTTTTTACGTTTTGTTTTCACAGTTTCAATTCACAATTTTACAATATTGAAAATTTATATTTTTTAAATTATATTTAATCGTTTTCATCTGCTAATTTTACATTGTTGTAAATTTATAGTTTTTACTTTTTATTTTCATAGTTTAGGTTTACAATTTTACAGTATTGAAAATTGACATTTTTTTAAATTTTATTTGATCTGCTAATTTTAAAATTTTATAGTTTTTACCTTTTCATTTCACAGTTTAACTTGATATTTTTACAATATTGAAAGTTGATATTTTTCAACATTTTATTTTATCGTTTTCATCTGTGGATTTTCCATGTTTGTAATTTTATATTTGTACATTTTATTTTTATAGTTAAAGTGGTCAATTTTACAGTATTTATTATTTTGATGATTTATTTGGGTGTTCATTAAATCGAGAAAAAAAATCGAAAAATTTAATTTTGCCTTTTTATCACTTTTTTTGTCAAAATAAATGTTAATAACTAACACTAACTGTCAATAATTTTCTATAACTGCAATTTCCGAAAGTACAGTTTGAAAGTACAATTTTTTTTGTCCTATTGTGCAAGTTGCAATCTTTTTTTAACTATTTTGGGATCACTTCAAATAGTTGCTGGATGTTTTGTGATTAACTGATATATTTTATGTGATATATTGTATTATTATATAGCATATAGAAGTAGTTTTATAGTATTCGCGCAAGTCAAAACTGTAGACAAATGGTGGACAAAAGTCTATGGACAATTAGACGCTTCCTAATTCAAAAGAGGTCCAAGGCGGCTTTGTTTGTAGGAATAGTTTAGTGTGGCTTAATTTGCCGCAGTGAATGTTTCGAAGGTTCTATTACAGTTTAAGCATATATAATCTTGAATCCGTGTTCTCTCCAGTATTGCAGAGGATTACCCTCACTTTACGATTTGAGATTAAATCTCAACCGGTTTGGGATTCGGGTCACAATAGGAGGCAATATTTTTGGGCTTTGAGATTCGTGTCAAGTTAAAAAGAACGGTTCAAATCTAATAATTGTAAAAGATTCCCTTATCAGGTATTGTATAGAGGATGTGAATTCTATAATCTTTCCTCTATCTTTAATTTCAACTTCTCATCGTCATACGTCCGTGCCGTGCATGAGCACTGTGGCCATGGAGAGAGAAATAGACGGCTTTTCTGTGAGAAAAGCCGATGTCGCATCAGTTGGTAAATACTAAATAATACAGCCCTAGATGTTACCTTTTGGGATATAACGCCTGACACCAACAGAAAAATTTCTGTTTTTTTTTTTTTTTTTTTTTTGAGAAAGTGATTTCTGTTCGCGAAATTTTTATTAATAAAAGAATAAAATAAATAAATATTGACAATGGAGAAAGAATTGGTGGAAATTCGACATATAAGAAAAACATGATAGTCCATAATGTCCCGTGGATGCTATAGGGAATCACGGCCTACTTAGCGAAAAAGATTAACCTCTAACTAAACAGCGAAAAAAAGGACTTCATTGTCTATCACTGTCAGGAAAAACATAACTTTATTGTCTATCACGGTTAGAAAAAAAAAACACACACACACACACACACACACATACCTAGTCCCCATAACCCACATGCCCCATAGACCAAAACGTCCCGAATTTTTTTTCCTGGCTGTGATAGAAAATGAAATCCCCTTTTTTTCGCTGTTTAGTTAGGAGTTAATCTTTTTCGTTGTTTAGTTAGGGGTTAATCTTTTTTGCTAAGTGGGACGTGATAGTCTATAACGTCCCCTGAATGTTATAAACTATCATGTTTTTCTTATATGTCGAATTTTCTAAAATTTCTTCTCCATTATCGATATTTTTTATTTATTTTTCTATTAATAAAAATTTCGGCAATTTGTGGGAGTTAGGTCTAGTAAATTTTACAAAATACCTTACTTTCCAAAATCATCAAACAAAATACCCCTCTTAATTTTTTGACAAAATATCCCTATGGAACCCACATTTACCCCTTCTACCTCTCCCTCTTCTCTACTTCCACTAGTTTGGCACAGGAAAAATTGTTTACTCCCGCTATTAACTCTGGAATTAATTTTAAATTGAATTCAACCTCTTCCCTTCCTACTTGTTGTTAACTTTGTATCCCTCTTCCCCTTCTAAATAGATGAGCAATTAAGCATCCGACAAACAAATGATTCCTCAATTTCAGCTGTCTCTGTTTGTCGAAGACCCAACATAGAGTTGCGACAGGAAATTAGCATTCTCTACGTTCATTCTCCTTTCTTCAGGTTTGTTGCTTTGCTTCCCCTCTCATTCTGGTATGAAGGTTCTAAAATGAGCCTGCTAGACCTCCATTGATGCTGTGCTTTGACTGGCGTCATAATTTATTTTATTTTATTCCTATTTGTTGGTTTAGTCTTTTTTTTTTTACAGTATTTGTTCTTATTTGAGGTTAATTGTTCAGTTTTAAATTTTATTTGAATGCTTGAGAGTTGAGACCAGGGGCGGACGCAGGATTTTTGTCAGGGTGGGGCAATAATCGGATGCAAATAGCTTATCGGGTTCAAACCCAATAGCTTATCGGGTACAATTCAACATAACAAAAAAATGCCAATCAATATAATAAAAATCCTAAATTACTTGAAAAAAAATCAACAATTCAACATTTTATAGGGAATTTGAAATCAACAATCAACATTTTGGTTTAACTTGGCAGCCTCTCTGCCTTTGAATTCAAAAAAAATAAAATAAATAAAAACATTTTGGTTCAACTAATTTGTTTCGCTCAGAGTTTATATGGGCTCCGTTCCGTCTATTAAAATTTCAGAATGGGCTACAGGGGGGCAATTTGAATTCCAAGGAGGAGCAGAGGTCCGAAAAGCAGATTTTTAGCACTATTTTTGAAAATCCAGCGGGGGCCAGCTGACCCCCCCTGTGCTACAGTAGATCCGCCCCTGGTTGAGACTACCCATAAATAGGGGGTGATGTGAATAGCTCTATCAAATTTGATAAAGTGAACCCTACATTGATTTTGTCTAAGCAGAGGCAGAGCCAATTCATTTCAGGGGTGGGCAACTAACCCCTGAAAATTGAATTTTTTTTTACCGACTTTAGTGATTCAACCTTTTACCTACCTCTGATATTACCTTCTGCCTCCCTCTGTTTTAACCTACAAAGCAGCCCATTACAAAAAAACAGCCCAATTTTTATTATTTTGCTATGGGAGCAGCAGTAGCGTATTTAGAAAAAATCACAGCGATTATGCTTGCTCGTTGATTTGCCTCTGTTGAATTGTTCTGCCTACCTCTAGCTCAGATCGTGTCTCCACCACTGTGTCTAAGTATTGGTGGGTGAAAATTTTCAACCAAAGTAAAAGTGTAAAACAAATTTACAGTATAAATGGCAGCACTACTTGAATACTTGATCATAAACTTTTGGGTATAGTTTACACTTTGTAACTTAATAAATTCAGTATATGATTAAACCTTTATCATATATAACATGATCTCTCTTATACAATTATAACTTCTAAATGGCACCTTAATTAAAAAAAGGTTCTTCACATCACTAAACATCTGTTACAGCCTTACAAAAAAAAGGTTCTTCACATCACTAGACATTTGATCTCGCTAACCCTCACTTTTGCTATTCTTATGCAAGCCCTGTTCTTGGTGGGACCCGTGAAATAGCAAGAGCAAAAACAAATAAAATAAAATATATTCATCAATATGTGTAAAGGAAACTCCTTATGGTGTAACAACATAATATTTATTTTGTTTTTGGAAAAGCATCAGAAAAATTTATTTAACAACAAAATATTTAATTTTGTCATTTACGTCCCAGAGAGTACAAATGTCTACAAATTAAGTTAACGAATTATCATGTCATGTCTACAGATCCGAATTCAAAGAGTACATATACTTACATATTTAAAAGGGGAAGAGAGATACGGAGTTAACAACAAGAAGGACGATGAATTAAATTTAGAATTACAGAGTTATAGGCTTATAGCAGGAGTAAACATTTTTTTCTGTGCCAAAACAGTGAGAGTAAAGAGAAGGGGAATTCGAATCCTCTGAGATATCTCAAACTTTGCAGGACTTTATGTAATATCCCTACCGTTTAACTACGTTCTGCACGAATCTCAAAGCACACATAATACTGACCCCCTACATCACCCCCGAATAGGCACCGGACACGTCAGTCATGCAAAAGTTGAGATATGTATCTCAGAGAATATGCACTCAGAGAAGGGAGGGGCAAATGGGGTAAATGTGGGTCCCACAATGACATTTTGTGAAAAATTTTAGAGAAGGGGCATTTTGTTTGATGATTTTGTAAAGTAGAGTATTTTATAAAATTTCCCGTTAGGTCATTCTAATAAGGATAACTAACAGCTATCCAGGGAGGCTGGTTGTAAATATGTAAATTAGCAGATTACCTCTATTTGTGTAAAAAAACATTTGTTTTCTATTAATATATTTGTCAACAACTACGTTGGTTGACCAAAAAAAAATTTGTCATCATTAAATATCTCCATTCTTATATTAAGCATGTAGATGATCTGATCCGCCAACGGCTGTGATTAAAAGATGAAATTTGAGATTGAATGTTAGTTATCAAATCAAATAATCTACCTTTTTATGATTCGATCTATGCATCTTTTTTATCGTTTTTTTACGTATAAAAGTCCAAATTTAGTTAGACACATACTCGCCACAGCAAATTGTATTATCTTTCTCATTGATTCTTATTTCTTTCCATTTTTTAAATGTCATTTAAGGAATTTTTTAATTGATTGGTCATTTATTCATTTCTTTCTATTTTTTATATTATTTAAAGAATATTATTTGTCATGTAAAATGTCATTTTTTATGAGATTTTTTTTTTATAAAAGTATGTCAAAAAAATTAAAATTAAAACATATATGTCATTTAGTCAAGGAACGTTATTTACATGTAGATGTCATTTAAAAATCATAAGTTTAAGAGATAAACTTGTCAAAATCAACTTTTAGTCTATAGTTCATGTGAAACATAAGCTCAATATATGGTGTTTATTTCCTTTAATTTGTATGGTTTCTACTTCTAGCTAGAACGACGTCTAAAATACAACAACTTCATGAAAACCACAGTTCAAGACTTTTGGTACTAACATTAAAAAAATGTCCAAACGTTAATTTTTTTTTTTTTCAACGGATACATTTAATAAAATCGGTCTATTGAGAAAGTTGAATCAAATAATTTAATTTTACAAAATATATTTGCTAACAATTGTCCCGGATAATTTCGTCCTAGACTCAAAACTCATAAATTATATGATGGCATGTTACAAAAAAGAAAGCATGTAAGATGCAACATGTAAGATTTTGGGAGAAATTAACAAGCAAAAAAATGTCAAAAAAAAAAAAAAAAAAAACAGTTGAAGACAGTGCCAAAATTTAATTTGTTAATGATGCGCAATAAATAATTTATATTAGACACTGACAGCTAATGTTAGTATTTTCAAAAAAAAAAATCTATTGGCTAGATGAGAAATTAATCAAGTTAGAAAAAAAAAATGGGGAAAAAAGTTTGTATGCGTATCCCCTGTGTTACTGCAGAGGACAGAGTAAGCTCCAGTCGAAACGCTGAAGTGAGTCAAAACGACGGAAATAAATCTGCTGCGATCTTACAGGATCGCAGGGTTCTTGCGTTTATATTTTTTGAGATTTATAAAAAAAATTATCTCTTTTTAAAATTTCCACATTATAATAAATGAAGGATTGAAATTGGAATCGCATCCTGTAGCATCGCAGCAGATTCTCACCCCAAAACGACAGCCCACGTGATACACATGTATTTGAAATATCTACCAAAATGCTATATTACTAGTTCCTCTCCATTTATAATAAAACGGAGACGTCAGTTTACTGCAGAGGACTGATGTAATCTATTGTTTTGTCTTTAAGGATTTGAAAATCGAAGTTCAAATTTTGCATATTTGTGAAGAGGGACAGATGTAATCTAAAAGTTTAAATCATTTAATTTTAATTCTAAAATGTTAAACTTTTTGTATGAGGTTACTTGGATTTTTATTCGATAACACATTTTTTTTCTTCTACATCGATAAATTTGAACTTGGTACAGTCATTTTGAAGTACATGTGTCAAGTATTAGTAAATATCTTAGTCTTTCAGATTATAGATTAACAAATTATAATTATTTTTTAAAATCCGCAGTTGAACCGGTTGATCCACCGGTTCAACCAGTAAACCATTGACCCGAAGGTTTACCGGGTCGATGTCCGGTCCGGTTCTGATAACATTGGATATACATGTATTTGAAAAATCTACCAAAATACTACATTCCTCCTCTCCATTTAGAATAAAACGGAGACGTCTGCCTCACAAGTCTATATATCCTTGTATGAAAATGTCATCAGATCTCTTTTATCTCACTATTAAAAAATAGGGTAAATTTCGCTGTAAGTCACTAAACTTTGTTATTTGTCACGAATTGGTCACTCAAGTTTGATTTGTCTCTTTTGAGTCACTCAACTTTGTTATTTGTCTCAATCAAGTCCCTCTATACTTTTCCATCCAAAATTTTAACGGAATATTCCTATTCCATCCAAAAAATTAACGGAATATATTTATTCTCTCCAAAATATTAACGGAATTAGCATATTCCGTCCAAAATACTAACGGAATTAGCATATTCCGTTAAATTTTTGGATGAAAAAAATAGAGGAACTTGATTGGGACAAATAACAAAGTTGAGTGACTCAAAAGGGACAAATCAAACTTGAGTAACCAATTTGTGACAAATAACAAAGTTTAGTGACCTACAGTGAAATTTACCCTAAAAATAAGATAAAATTTATTTAAATAGATGAATTGTCATATTTGAATTTTATTATTAGTATTTATATTTTAAAGTTTATATGACTTAATTATTTGATAATTATTCGTTTCTATCCGTATTCATATCCATATTTGTGAATTATACGCTCCATATCTATATCCGTTTAAAAAGGATTTGATTTTGAATTTTGATATCCGTTTATTATTCATATCTGTATTCGTATCCGCTCATTAAAAAACGGATACAATATATAGATTTACAGATATTTTAAATTTCATGCCAGATTAAAACGTACGGTTTTAGATTTATGGAGTCTCTTCATTGTGCCATATCAAAATGGACTTGAGCTTCTTTGATTATTCAAGTTATCATTAGGGGTGGCAACGAATCAAACTTATTCTAGTTTGAGTTTGATTTGTTTCAAATCAAATTAATTTCAAATCAAATTAATTGCGAACTATACATTTTTCGAATCAAAGTCAATCGAATTACAAACTACAAATTTTTTTAGCAGCCCTAGTTATACTCATAGTTTATACATTAATTTCTTCTCGCAGAACAAAATTCACACGGTTTCCTTTTACCCTTCACGAATTCACACTAATGGATCATGGGCCAGTTCAAGATTTCCTTATCTTTTATGTTGCTGAATTGATTAGAATCACGGCATGGACCTAGTAAAATGGAACTTATTCCATTATTAATTTTGTTACATTGCTGAAACATTTTCCTATTATAAGTTACCATTATATTAATAATTTTGAGCTGTGACATAAGTTTGGTTCCTGCATTATTAAAGATTAATGGTTGAATCCATTAGTTGTATTATTTGAGATTCGACCTAATAATTCGCGAATCAATTTCGAATGAATTATTCCCAGTTTGAGTTTGATTTGAATAAAAATTTGAACTAAACTAGTTTGATTTGTTTCAGAATGAATTAATTTCGAATTGAACTAAACTCATATCAAACTAAATCAAACTCAAATTGAATTACTAACTATGAATTTTTTTTTCCACCCTTAGTTCTCATATTCTCATAACCTGATTTCAAAGCAGAGCCGCCTTTGTCTTTTCTTGAAAATTGAGGCGGCTTTACCTCTTATTAAGCCCACATAAATTCTGGTGGGTCCAGCTGATGAGGGTGGCTTGTGCCAGCTAAGCATAACTAGCTCTATATAAGCAACATGATCTTACACTACTTGTATATTAATCTTATTGAGCTCAACATATAGATAGAGAGATGGAGACGAATAAGTTGGGGCGCAAATCTTACACCTATCAGCCCAGTCCATGGGCTGATTTCTTCACAACCTACGCTCCGGCGCCTCCGCAAGTATATATATACCATTCTTTTTCTTTTTCTTAATAATCATAAAAGTAAGAAACTTCAATAATTTATAAGTATTTGTATTTCTATAAAGAGAAAATGTAGGCTTGTGGTTAGGAGTGTCAATGATACCCTTTTAACCATTTATCCATATTCGATAGGATAGATATAGGTAAGGTTTTTTTTTTCGTTAGTTTATTGGATATGGATATGAGTAAATTTTTTTTTCATTAGCTAAACAAGTAAGGATACGGGTAAAAACTATTTCGTACCCGTTATCATATAGGGTAATTATATAAAATAAAATCATATGATAATGTTTGAGCAATAATTAATGGTGGTAAAATTATTTGCGTGATATTTCATATGATAATGTTTGAGTAAAAATTAGTGATGTATTTTTGATATCCTGACCTTACTATATACAATCATAATCATATGTATAATCCTAAATCTAATATATATTTCTTGTGTGATTGGATTGGTGCACAAGTCGAAAGAATGGTTGCAAGAGCGAGCAGATGAGCTGAAAGAAAAAGTGAGAACAATTATAAAATCTGCTACTGATACATTTGAGAGAATGAACCTCATCGACACAATTGAACGCCTCGGCATAGGTTATCACTTTGAGAAAGAGATTAATGAGGTGTTAACCTCACTCAATGATGCCAAATTTGAAAGTAACAACAAGCTTATTCACGAAGTCGCGCTTCGTTTCAGATTACTCAGACAGCACGGTTTTCATGTCTCTGCAGGTAATAATTTATTAATGATTTCCTGATTAATTTCATTCTTTGTTAGCACTTAATTTCATGTGTAAAACTTATACTTGAACCATGTGTGAAATATCTATTTAAAAAATACATCGTTTTTAAATTATATATCCTCACTGTTACAAAATCAGATGAATTTCTCAAGTTCAAGGACGACAAAGGGGGATTTAGTTCGACGGTAAGCGAAGATGCTAGGGGATTGTTGAGCTTATATAACACTGCTAGCCTAAGAACCGATGGCGAGGACATACTTAAAGAGGCCAGTTTTTTCACGAAGGAGCGCTTAGAATACTTGGTTCACGATTTGGAATATCCTTTGAAGAATCAAGTATCTCGTGCGCTCCAGGTTCCTTTGCCTAGGATGATGAAGAGGCTTGAGGCAAGATGGTACATTGATGAATATAAAGAAGAAAATCCAAATGATATGATATTGGAGCTGGCAACACTAGACTTCGACATCGTGCAAGCTCTTCACCGTGAAGAGCTGAGGATTGTTTCTTTGTGAGCTTGATTATATATATATACCTCTTTCTATGTAACTTAATTGGCTCATACCTGCATAAACAGCAGCATGTCATGCTAATTTATATATAACTCCTACAAGTAACATGCAACAACATTTACTAAACATTTGTTCAAATATCTAATGTGTTCTAGCTTGCTCAAATGGTGATTTGTAACTCCTAAATCTTATGTTTTTGTAGGCTTAACTAATTTGATTCTTCTTTCATGTATCTTTCATATTATAGATGGTGGAACGAACTAAATCTGAAAGAGAATTTCGGATACACTCGTGATCGCATAGTCGAAAGTTTTTTTTGGATGACAGGTGTTTATTTTGAACCACACTTCTCACGAGCACGTATTATAGCAACAAAAGCCTTCAATCTCATAACACTTCTCGATGACACCTACGACATCTATGGAACTCTCGAAGAGTGTCAACTCCTGACTGATGCTATTCAGAGGTTTCCCTTCTGTCATATATGCTCACTGTGCATGTGCGTTTGTGTGCATGCATGCACGTTTATGTGAATTAGAATTAAGCATGGATCACCAAATTAATATGTTATTAATTTTGCAGATGGGACAGAAATTGTGCTGAAATGTTTCCTGCAGAGTACCTGAAAATTTTCTATCTCAAGTGTATCAACTTTGTTGAAGAGACGGAGGCTGCACTCGAGCCTAGTGAGAAGTACCGTGCTTCTTACCTGAAAGAATTGGTATGCATTAAGACAAATGCAAAGTAAATAACTTACTAATTATTTCAGCTCAACGGTAGAGATTTCAATTACCATAATCAAAATATATATGCATAAAACAATTAAAAAATGACTTATAAAATATTCATTGTACTTTTGACTGCTTGACAATATGCTAAATAAATTCAAAACTTTAAAAAATTTGCATGTACATGCACCACTCACGAACTACTTGGATTTCAACAGTTTGAATTCATAATTTGAAGTCAATCCGATAATCTTTAATTTGAAGTTGTGCTCACCTCCTCCCTTGGATGAGCACATCACACCCTAGTTTTGCTCTCTCTCTCTCTCTCTATATATATATATATATATAAATAACATTTCATTTATTTTATCATTATTAATTAAATCTAATTAAACCATAACTGATGATGGTGCAGTTGAGATGTTTTTCCAGAGCGTGCATGAAAGATGCCGAGTGGCATGCACAGGATTACTCTCCATCATTCAAGGAACGCTTAGAATTAGGGCTTCTGTTTTCATTCAACAGGAACTTGTGTTGTACAACTCTAGTTGGAATTGGGAGAGTTGCTACAAAAGAAATGTTCCAGTGGGTTGATGGCAACCCAGATCCGATCAGGGCCTTAGCAGAGCTTGGAAGATTGACCGATGACATTGTTACTTATGAGGTAAATATATATGTCAATGAATGTAATTAGAAATGTTAATTACTTAATTGAGGATAACTGCATGCATGGCTGATTTTTACACATAAAACTTATTGTTTTAATTAACAACATGATCGACTTTCACTGTAGCGTGAGATTGCAGTCGGGCAAGTAGCAAACCTAGTTGACTGCTATATGAAGGAACACAATGTAACAAAGGAAGAAACGATTATCAGATTTAATCGCAGGATCGAGGACGGACGGATGCGAGTGAACGGATTGCTTAAGCCAAGTACTGTTCTTTCCCCAGCGGTTACAGAGAGGATTTATAATAGCTGCTGTTCAATCCAATTCATATACAATTACACCGCTGATGGTTTCACAAAGTGTGCCAACATCAAAGAATTTATCAATTTGCTTTATGTTGAGCAGTTGTCTATCTGATCATGCATGACTTGATCATATATATTTGAGACAATTAATCGAGTTGTATTGGGATTGATCCAGGTCGGTTTTTTGTTTTAATTAGTTGGTATCATCGATCAGTCAAGTACTACTGGGTGTGTAATAAATCTGGCTCGATCGTATGGAATTAATTATATTATGTTGAATTTTTAGTATGCTATTCTATCATGACATGTATTGGTGCTATATATGAAATAAAGTATTTCTTTCTCCTATGGAATTAATTATATATATATATATATGTTATGTTAAATTTTAGTATGCTGTTCTATGATAGTACCAAGACATGTACTATTCGGTATTATACTGTGATGTGTAAGTGCTAAGATCACCTCAAGATTTAATTTTTTTATACTACTAAGTATATAGAAACCATACTAATTTGTTTCTTTTACATGCATGCATAAGCTCTCCATAATAATATAACAAAGTTAAAGAGTTTGAATATAAATTTTATTGAATAAAAGTGGATTTAGCACCGGTTTCATTTGAAACCTTACTGTCTTACAGAGTACGCTCTAGGGCCATAATATTGGATTCATTACAAAAGCAGAATAGATCACTATAGTTGTGAGGCAACTAAGTGATATATATCTAATAGACTAAGGTAAGGATAGAAAGTTCATCTTGTATAAAACAACACAACAAAATAAGAGGAAACTAGTATTAGTAAATCCTAAAAGAAACTTGAGAAGTATTTGAGGAGTCTGTAAAGATCTTAATTTTGAAGGGTATTTTGGACTTCCAAGTTATGTCAAAGGAATTGTTTGGGTAGCCTCCATATGATAACCAATCATGTAGGGAATGGACTATGAAAGCACCAGAACTTGTCCAGCTGCAGTGGATTGTGTCAGGGTGGTTTGAAGAACAGTCCGCATCGTCTGCATTAACTCAAAAAAACATCTTTTGAGTTAATAGATATTTGCCGTCCGATTGTAAACGAAGTCCATCCGGTCTATGCCTAAAACATAGGTCTTCAATATTAGTGCGGATTTAATTCGTGTGAATTTTAAAGCTGATTGGATGGTATATTAATTCAAAAGATTCCTTTTTGAGATAATGCAAAGGATACAAATTCTTTGAAGGATGGGGTAAGGTGTTATTAGATAGTAGGTGTTGTAGTTCCTGCCATTCACTAACTAGTGTATCTGTTAATTAGTTTGAATATAAATTTAAAAAACTAAAATCAGACTCATTTCTTTTTCGACAAAACTTTTTTATATAAAAGGTAAAACTAATATGTACTTGAATTCTGGTTCCACCCCTTTGTATTCTAATATATTTTGGGAGTTATACCATGAAAATTAAACCAAAACAAAACTACCTAACTTTTTTATTAAAAAAAAAATATTATCATGATTCAAAAAAAAAAAAAAAATTAAGAGATACTAACTATAGTCTAGAAAAATTAAGAGATACTAAATATGTTTCTCTCTCCTCGAATATTTTTATTTATTTTACAATTCATACATAATTTATTTTTTAAATGTACAAAATTTATATTTTTCAAAAAAAAAAAAAAAATTGTGAACTGAACAAGCAAAATCATTTATAGAAAAAAAATCAGTGAGATTGGATTTTTTTTTCTCGTTGTTTTATCAAATTAGTAATTTTTGTCCCTCTTACTCTCTGATGAAATTATTGTCAGGAGCTGACACTACAGTGTCTCTCTCTCCTAAAATAGAAAGACAGTGTCTCTCTCACTCTTTGACTATCTCAAGATGTCAACTCAAAAAAAAAGAGAGACTATTACAAGATGATAATTTCTTAGGTGAGGAGAGTAAATAATGACAAAAAGGACATCGCTCTCGCTCTCTCTCTCTGCGTGGGCGTGGCCTACAATGCAGGATTTTTTCTTTATAGAAATTATATAAAAATAATATAAGATATTAGATATATTGTTCTTATAGAAGTACCTGATTTTTTTTTCCTCAGCGCTAAATTCTATACCGAAAAAAATGTTTGATTTCCTTGGAGATTCTGTGTCAGCCAGTATGATCTCAAAAGGAACCAATTTTTTTCGATTCCTTCCATGAATTCAAAAATTGATTAAAGGAATCTGCTATAATATGTGCTCGTGAGAAGAAATTGATTTCAGCTTATATCAGAACCACTGAATAATTTAGCGGTCAAAACGGTTCTCAGATTTCAACCTGCTGAAAAATTCAGAGGTCATGATATAAATCGAAATTTGCTGAGATTGATGGTATGGATGGAATTTTCTTTTTCAGCGGTCATGATATATAAAGTTGATCCACATGTAATTGTCACATAAATTAATTACTACATTTGACACCGATGTTTTTTATTTGTAGCATTTAATGGACAAATATTTTGCTTCCCTTATAACCAGAAACCCTACAAATTAATTAGCTTACTTGTAGCTTAACATAATGAAATTTGATTAATTTAGTTATTTATTATTTTTGATAAATATGTGATTTTAAGTTTCAAATTCGATGGTAACAAGATTTTTAAAAGGATGTCAATTTAAAAATTCTCTTCCTTCTCTCATTGCTTCTCACTGGATCACATATGTCTTTGTATAAATCCTAGCCACACATATATATCATTAAGTCATAAGCAAGCTTTAGCCGTCATCCAATCAGTTCTTGGTTCAACCAAACCTGATGTCAGTCTGGTTCATGTTACAACAATTTCCAACGGCTTCAGCAAAAGCGTAACGGAAGTTTAGTTCGGTAGAAGATTACATAGCACAGCTCAAGTTGGTTGGTTCTAAAACACTTGAACAACTCATGCAGAAGGGAATCAACTGCCGGTCGATCAGTCCATGTTATCATCTATGACACGTTCATGCCATGGGGAGCTGATGTGACGAGGCGGTTTGGTGCAGCAACAGCTGCATTTTTCAGTCAATCATGTGCGGTAGACGCAGTTTATAGTCAAGTTTGGGAGGGAGAACTCGAGATGCCAGTTCGGGAAGGGCCAGTTCAGTTGACCGGTTTGCCGATGCTTGAGCTGGGGGATTTGCCTTCGTTTGCTCTTGAACCTGGTGTGTACCCGGCTTACGGCGAATTGTTGACCAAACAATTTTGGACCTGGATAAGGCAGATGAGGTGCTGATCAGTTCTTTTTATGAGCTAGAAACTGAGGTAACACCTTCCTTTTTAACCACTTCCATTTTTCACAAGAACATTTTGGCAGATATTTTTTTAATTTAGATGTGTGATTTTGTAAGAGTGAGGGTGCATAGTGCGGATTGATCAGCACTATGAATCAATATCATTGTTTTTAAAATCCAAACAATTAATTTAAAGCGTTAATTTCATGACCGGATTCACCGCCGCGCTTCGATCGAGATGAAACTCTACACTCCGAGCTCCGACGTTACTGCACTCTCAACTCCATTCGGCTCCGCTCGGCACTAATCTCTACCCTCTCGCTCCACGATCAGATTTGCTTCTTCAACCGCTATCGCACTCCGATTATGATCGGATCTACTCACCATCACACTCTGACCTCTATAGACTAAAAACTTTGTAGAGCTAATCACTGGAGCTAGTTATGTGATCCGAAGAAGAGTAAATAAGTATTTTAAATAAGGGAGAATTTCACATATACCCCTCAAAAACATCAAAATTACGTATGTCCCTTTTTAAATTTTGAAATTACATATCCCTCCCTCTAAACCATAAAAACCCACAAATTTACCCATTTTATTGTCTTTTATATTTAAACTATTTTTAAATTTATAGAATATCCAATTTACCCTTTATTAAAATCATAAAAAAATTGTAACTTGTTTAAGAAAATTGCCAGTCTTATAATATACACATTATACCCTTTACACTTAATTTGTAAAATATTTATTTACCCTACAAAACTAGATACCCATTTGTACCCTTTATCATTTATAAAATACCCATTTTGCCCTAAAAACTGATCAAATATAAGACCAACATTTTTGTTAAATAAACCACTATATTTTTATGCTTTTAATAAAGGGTAAAATGGGTATTTTATAAATTCAAAATGAGTTTTAATTTAAAAGACAATAAAAGAGGTAAATTTGTGAGTTTTAGAAGTTTAGAGGAGGGAATACATAATTTTGAAATTTAGAGGAAAAAATACATAATTTTGAAGTTTTTGAAGTGTATACATGCATGAAATCTCCCCTTAAAAGAGCCACTAGCCTTATAAAAAAATAAAAAAAAAATCCCCCCTTAAAAGTTTATATGTGCTCACTAGAAAATTTTCCTTAATTGAAATAAGTCAAACACTTGTATATGAATGTAAAACAAATGATGCATAAACTCTTGGTTGGCCTGTCAGGATTTCAATAAAAATGAAAATAAATAAATAAGCCCAACAGTTATCCATGGCCCAATTCTTCTTTTTTGCAACCTACTGAAGTTCCATTTATCTATAAATTAAGTGATATTTGTTGCTATTAGGGTTGCAAGTGACAGAGATACAATTACTATTTATTTTCTATAAGAGGAAGAACAACTACAAAAATAAAAACCAAGTGTCGGCGGCGCCATAGTTTTTCCAAAGCAACACAGACATTTAATAATTATGGATTCCTGATTGGTAGACATGAAGAGTGATAACGAAAGTGAAGGGTTTGATATGTGGTCTAATATTGCTGATGGAGATTTTGGCTTATTCGTTAAAGGTTTGTTTGGTACAACCACATATTTTTCATTATTTTATAATGTTTAGGGTTTTAACAAAATCCAACCGAAAGGACTAGATTTTTTTTTTGCTTTCATACATATCATGAATTGTGGCATTAATTGAAGACAAATACATTAAAAAGGTGAAAATTTGTAACCTTTCAAAAAGAGTAAAAAAAAAATATCCTAAAAACAAGATTCTTCCAACCCCAAGCGTCTAAAATATTGTTTCTTAGAATCATGCAAATGACTAACTTGATGCAAAGTAGCACTTGAATCATTTCTTTTTAGGAAGGTCGAAGCTAGGACTATCTACTGCCTTGCTTTTACCAATTACCATGGGGTATATATATGTTATTTGATATAAACTAATTCAACTATCAGACAACCAACACATTATATATAATTATATATCACATAAAAAGAGGAATTGACTTGGGTGAGCCATGAAGTAAAACACGTTTGTACTCCACTTCATATTTTCATTTTGAAAATCCAAACAACCGATTCAAAGATGCTAAGCGGTTCGGATTGGTTATTTGTATTTTGAAAATAAAAATATAGTGCCATGGATCATCAACTTGTTTAACTCTATGGCTCATTTTAGCCATCTCCCATAAAAAAAATATCATACAGTAAGTAATTAATCTGATAACATATAGCAGTCTCATCTTGCTAGCATTGACTTAATTTGCTATCATAGTCTTTATCATTTCTTGTAGATGTCAAGGTCCTTCTGTTTGTAACATATAGCAGTTGTCAGATTAATATGTAACAGAAGCTGCATTTGACTCGTTATCGATCATCTCATTTGGGACTGAATAACTGATCGAGATATGCCTGCTAAATAAAATCGACATGTTAATTTTAAGATTATACCTCACTAACAGTATATAGGTGTTCAGTTGAAGGTATATTTAATATTTCAGTACAAGCAGGATTTATTTTTCAACAGTCTTTTCAATAGAAATATATAGAACACTAAAACTTTGCAAACAACAGAAGTTCATATAGCTGTTGTGTCATAAGCAATTAGGACTTTAATTCTAATGAAGTGTTAGTTTAGTCATACTTGTGATAGTTTTTTTTATGTTTCATGTAGAACATTTTCCAATCTCTACAACCAAATTTGTTTATACTGGATATACACTGACATTTAATAAGAACAATTCTGGATTTTATTAATCATGAGGCAAGCATTCAACTTATAATTGCATTTAACAAAATACACATATATATACATAATAAATAATGCCATATATGCCTCTCCTGAACTCATCCAAAAGCATAGTTGCGGTAAATATTATCATACTTACACCAGTTCATATAATATTTTGCAACCAACCATTAGTACCATAAATGATATATCTCACTAGAAAGAAATTTGCAGAAACAGAAACAAGAAACAATGGGAAGCCAAAGCAACAGATCAGATGCTAGGCCCTCAGACACAAGACAGATGACAACAGGAGAGCCACAAATACCGGACAACAACACAGGATCACTCTTGTCGTCCTCCTCCTCGCCTAAAAGAGAATTTATTCGGGAGGAATTACAAAGAAAAATAAACAAATACAGTACAAGACTCAGAAAGCCAATGATTGGGGCCTCGGACAGCCTCCGTGCATGGTAGAAAAAGCAAGCTATGTTTCACCAAGATGGTCCGGCCAACATTGACCAATACTACTACAAAGAAAATTTGGTCAACTCAAATGGGTCTCAAGATAGTGAGACCAAATCGATAACCAAGCTGCTCATGGAGCTCTTGGGGGGTTTCTTATGTTAGAAAATAAGTTAATTAAAAGAGGTGAAATGAAGCTTAAGAGACTTAATCCCTCCCTTGCCAAACAATGTCAAGGAATTCAATGCCATCACCCACACAAATATTTGTATAGATACCTAGAAATTATCAATTAATAAATAAGTAATTGAAATTAAGGTTTGTATGCTTGTATTGCAATATTTAGGAATAAACATTCCCACAACATATATATTGTTATAATTGTGACATCGAGTCACTGATTTGTCATCAAGTCCTTGAAATCCTTGATCTTCACCATGGATCGAAGACCCTTCCATACGATGAAACATATCAGGTGAGATCGATATCAACCGTGAAGAATTGGAAATCTGAACCTGCAGAAAGTATCTAATTACGCAAATATTTTGAAATCGGGACCCAACTTGGTAAAATCAACATCCATTCTCGAACAACCTTTGACGCGTTGTTGGTGAGGATCAGTGTTCTAAATAGCTAGTTATAGCTATGCTATATCTTTTTCAGACCCTAAAAACTATGGCGCTATGGACAATATGTAGCTAGCTACTTAGTGCAATCGCTTATTTTTTTTTACCGTCCCGCTATACCGCTATAATCGCTATTTAAATAATATATTGGTGAGGATGCTTACAAAATAAAAAGACTTGTCTGCCCCAAATGTAAGTTCGTACAGCGAGACTGGACTTTATTATATGGTCGTTCAGCCCAGGCCCACTATTCGAATCATTATGACTTTATATATGGGCTTTGGGCTTTTGATTTATATAGTCTAAATCTTTGTAGGGCTAATCACTGCAGCCATTAATGGGCTGGAGCTAGTTACGTGGGCCCAAGAAGAGTAAATAAGTATTTTAAAAAAGAAAGCAACTAATTGTATCCAAGCTTCTGTACTCGGTTTTTACCAAGCTTCTAAATAGCTAGCTATAGCGAAGCTATAGCGCCGCTATAGCGGTTTTGGACCCAGAAAGCTAAGCTACGGGCTAAAACTGCGCTAATCAAGCTACGACCGCTATAGCGGTAATAGCGGTCCGCTATAGCGCGTAGCGGTAATAGCGGCAATAGCGGTCCGCTATGCTACATGGGTTATGATTTTGCAATTTTTTTTTTTCTGAAAACATGATTTTGCAATTTTAATGGGCATTAATATCTAGATTGGTTTTTTTTTTACTTTATTAAGCTATATCAATACAATGGAACATGTGCGGGCTATACCGCTATATCAATTAAATTTTGTATCATGCATTAATATACGGTAGTGGTATATTTTGAATATAAAATATATCGATAGTTTTTGAATTAGGGATATTTTGAATGACAATTTGAACTTTGTATTGGTTTAATATGAATAATATTAGAACTTCTTAATTAATTTGATATTTGTTTTCTTGATGAGATATTTTTACTAGGCAAAGCCTTCTATGGACATAAGGACCTATTTGTAAAATGAACATATTTTTATTTTTAAAGTTCAAACAGTCGATCCGAACCGTTCATCTTGTTCTCCATATTAATATGTGCTTGGAGACCAAATTTTACATTTTTCTGATTTTTTTTACTATTTATTAAGATGGGTACAAAATTCAATGGTCTGAATTTGATATTTTTTATACCCATCTTAATAAATAGTAAATAAATTCAGAAAAATGTAAAATTTGGTCTCCAAAGATATATTAATATGGAGAACAAGATGAACGGTTCGGATTGGCTGTTTGAACTTTGAAAATAAAAATATATTCATTTTACAAATAGGCCCTTATGTCCATAGAAGCATCACTCTTTTTACTATTAGTAGAAATATAAAATATAATTTTTGAAATAAAAAAACGCTATTTATAATAGCTTTCGCTATAGCTCCGCTATTCGCTAAAGCTTTTTTTTTTGTCTCCCCGCTACACCGCTATAAACGCTATTTAGAAACTTGGTTTTTACTCAAACTCAATTGTCATGATTTTGAAAAGTGGATGTAAACCTGTTGTTAAATATCGGTAAATCTCAATACAAAATCATATAAAATAATAACCGAATGCTGTAATAAGTAGTGACTTTCGAAAATGGTCCCAAGTTAGTTGCTAACTGCTTTGACAAAGACCACTTCGAGCACTTGTAGAACTTTGATTGGGAGCATTTCTAGAAGTTTTCTAATGACTTTTCAAATTTAGCAACTAACCTAGAACCACTTTAAATGTTGTAAATTGTTTCTTTGAATCATGTAAACCGTTTCTTTGAATACTGTAAACTTGTTAAAATAATACAAACTTTTATTTCAATTTTTTTTAATATTTTTTAAATATGCATCTAGATGCTACTTCTAATTATTTTGAATAATATAAATCTTATCACATAACTCTGTAAAATAAAACTTTGAATACTGTAAATCTATATTGTGAATGTGAAATTTGTCATTTTTGATGTCATGTATCTAACAAGATACAATTTTATATTTTGAATACTATAAATCTTGGTACATAACACTGTAGCTTTAAATTATCTAAACATAATAAAATAAAATGCAAATTATAAGCAAAAGAAAAATATTTCAACATAAATAAAACAAAATGAAAACAAAAGTATAATGTTTTTAAAAATCCGACATAATATTTTTAAAAATTAAAAAAAATATAATAAAATCCGACATAACACTACTTATCATTGTTTCTGACCAACCATAAAAAACATATTGTCACCAACTATGAACATATATTACAAAACATTTCGCAATACAAAAATTGCGCGATCTAGTGAGTCATCATCTTGCTTCGGACATCTCTCAATATTAAGCAAAAAAAAAAAAAATATTGTCTAAATTCTATAAACCTAATACATGAATCAGGTAAATTAATCTAAATAAAGCATCCTGTAAATCGAAAATGATCTGAAGTGTTAAAGTCCTAAAATAACAACTGAAAGAATCATGTAGAGCAAGTGTAGACATAATTCATGAATTATGTAAATCAAACTAAAGGATCTTATATATACACCTAAGTAAATAATATAATTCTGTAAAATGTTGGACTTTGATATTGTGAAAGGCCTTGCTTGAGTCTTTGTTTAGGCTTTGTGCACATTTTAAGAACATTTTGGATCATCTATTTCATGAATTTTGATTATGATGAAGGGCAATTCCATCATTCCTGACAACCTATATATATACATTGTGATTTTTATACAGAGTACAGACCGGTATACTAATCCAAATTGGGCGTTGCATGTGGTACCAAAACTCTGAGGACTTGATCTTTAACTCTTTAAGCATATAATTTGAGTCATGCTTGAGCTAATTCACTGGAGCGTCATGCAATTAATTCAAAAGAGGTTAAACTATTAAAGGCAGCTTTGCTTGTAGGAACAGTTTAGTGCATGTATGTGGGTTTGCCGCATAATTTAATGTTTTAAGGTTTTATTACTGTTTAAGCATATATAACGGAGTGAGTCTATGGTACTATGCATATTACGATTTGACACCGTGCTACGGCTCTATATTTGAGTTTTCCAATCCTAACGGTCGATCCGAACCGTTCATCTTGTTCTCCATATTAATATGTATTTGGAGACCAAATTTTACATTTTTTGAAATTTTTTTACTATTTTTTTAGATTTATTGAAAATCACTGTTTTGGATGGTCCAGAATTTTCAGATCAAGTGATTTTCTAAATATCTAAAAAAATATTTAAAAAATTTCAAAAAAATGTAAAATTTGGTCTCAAAATAGATATTAATATGGAGAACAAGATGAACGGTTCAGATCAACCGTTAGAATTTTAAAACTCGAATATAGAGTCGTAGCACGGTAACATGCCCGTGATATGCATAGTACCATAGACTCACTCTATATAATGAGCATTTCCTGTATCTTGAATTTCTACTTGTCATCATCATAGGTACATAAGCACTGTGCAGAGAGAAGTAGGCAGGTACATGAGCACTGTGGAGAGAGGGACATAGCTTTCTACTTGTCATCATCATAACGTGCATTTCTGAGAAAAGTCAATCAGTGCATCAGTTGCTAAATGATGGAAATAAATCTGCGTGATTCTAAAAGAATCGGAGGACTCTGTGATTCCAAATCCACATCTTCATTTTTTGGAATGCACGAATCACAAAAATACTTATTTTTTATGCACGAATCTACAAACAGATGAATAGATAAATTTCCAACATTTTTATTAATATCCAACTTTAATTAGAAATTATCAAATCTTAGCAGGTTTCTTGACTTTCATTAAAAATACCCAAGCCGTGGACTAGATTCATGTGGCTTTGTCGCATTGAATGTTATAAAATTCTATTACTGTTGAAAGGGGAGGTAGCACAATTGGCTAGGAATAAGTTCTAGAGTTGTTGTACCCACAAGTCGAGAGATTGATTCCCCCTCACGATTTCACAGCTTCTGCGAAGATTTTCAAAAACAAAAAAAAGTTCTATTACTGTTTAAGCATGTATAACGTGCATTTCCTGTATCTTTAATTTCTTACTTGTCATCATCATACGTACATGAGCACTGTGGAGAGAGAAATAGATGGCTATATCTGAGAAAAGTCGATCAGTGCAAAAGTTGTTAAATGATGGAAATAAATCTGCTGTGATTCTAAAAGAATTGCACGACTCTGTGATTCCAAATTCACATCTTCATTTTTTGGAATGCACGAATCACAAAAACACTTATTTTTTATGCACGAATCGCCAAACAGATGAATAGATGGATTTCTAATAATTTCATTAACATCCAACTTTAATTAGAAATTATCAAATCTGACCAAGTTTCCTGACTTTTATTAAAAATACAAAAACCATGGACTTAGATTCACTGTTTGGAATTTTTATTACAAACTGTGAACTTAGTCCACGGTTTGGAAATTTTTTTTTTTAGAACAAGATTCTGAAATCCTGTGATTTTGGTACCAAACTGTGAACAAGATTTTGAATTTTTGTTACAAACTTTGAATCATATGTTTTCGGTGATTTTTGAATCATAAATTTAACCATAATTCATTGAAAACATCAACAAAAGCACAAAATACTTTATAATTACATTTTAGAAGATTTGTATACGTAATTCTTGATATATCTCTTTGAATTTTGAAAAAAAAAATTACCGTGTAAAGAACTCATATATTGAACAATCTTAGATAATTTCAATGATCTTTGAATAATAAATAAAATCGTATTCTTTTAAAAAAATAAACAAACACACACAATAAATAGTAAATGAATTTTAAAATAATTATATGGGTAATTCTTGAATAATCTCTTAGGCTTTTGAAAAAAAAATTATGAGCATGTAGAGGGACATGGGTTGGATATTATATTACGTTTTTGGTGATATATAAATATAACAATAATTCATTTAAAAACACAAAAAATTACATACAATGAATGCACTGGAAATGCGCCTAGAAGAATTACAAGAGTAATTTCGAATATATCTTTTTTAGAAAGGGCATATTTCCTGAGCAGATAAAACATCGATGCACTTCTGTTGTTGTTAAGCTGGGCATAAAACATCGGTGTGTTATCGGTATTTTTGCACAGAATCATCGTTATTTTTTTTAACTTTAAACGGCCATCACTTTCGCTAGAAAAGTTGGATTTGCGTGTACGACCCCAATTCGGAAAGGGGGGTCACGAGACTTTCAAAATCTGTCCAAACCAAAGATTAAATTCCCGATTTCATACAAACTTTCCGCAAAAAAAATTTTGGTTCTAGACATTACGAAATCGGTGATGAAATTCCTGGTTCTAAGAACCAGAGATTAAATTCTCGGTTCTAAAATTTTTATTAATTACTTTCTGTTTATAATTTATTTATTTTTTGTATTGAAATATTAGAAATATTTTATATATTTATTTGAAAATAGATGGAATACTATAATTTGATTTATTAGAATGATTGTGACAAATAACTCATATCAACATTTTTATACAGCTGTAAGAAAAATTAAAATATTTATTTGTGTTATTGGAAAAAAATAAAAGTATTTTGAAATTGAGTTATTGATTTCGGTTCAAATATCACACTTCTAGACAAATACATAAAAATATAAAATATTTGAATTCTTCTATTTTAAAAAAAATCTGAAAAAACAAGAAAAATTATGACAATTCTCTGACAAAAAGCTTCGGTCAAACACTTTTTCTCACAATTTTTTTTTGGTTTTTCAAAAATAGAAGAATTCAAATTTTTTTTTGTATTTACCTAAAAAGTGACTTTGAACTGGAATTGATAATTCATATTCAAAATATATAATGTTTTTCCAATAACACATAAAGAAATATTTTAATTTTTCTTATAGCCACAAAAAATCCGGCATAAAAAATGTTGAAACGATTTATTTGCCGTAATCTTTATAATAAATCAAATTAAATAGTATTTCATCTATTTTCAAAGAAATATATAAAAAGTTACTAATATTTCAATAAAAATAAGTAAATTATATAATTTTCTATTTAATTAAAAAAAACTTAAAACTGAAAATTTATTTCACAATTTTGAAATTGCGAAACCAAAACCGGAAATTTATTATTTACCGGTTCTAGAATTTCATAATGTTTGATCTTCTTTATTTTATAATATTTTATAATGAAATAATATGTTTCCGTTGCAACGCACGGATACGATGCTAGTTAATAATTATATTTGTTAGGAAACTTTATTTTAAGAGACGCTATAAATTTTATTATAAAACGTTTTATCAAAAATCTATGATTTTTATGTATTACTAAAAACATTGTTAGCATAAAAATAATAATAATGACATAATAATTTTTCGGGATTTTACAATTTTGCATATGTATTTTATGGAATGTAACATATATTTAGCCAATTATCATAAATTTGAGACAATTAGTTTTATTGACATCCGAAACACATTCCCTTTGATTGGTCTTAATTTGGTTTTTGTTCCTTTCAGAAAATAGTATTTTTTGATGTGATATATATAGATACAGAGCACATGCAAAATGTGGACATAGCACACTGCGAAGCAAAATTGATATTTATCTCTTATCAGAAATGCATAAAATCTGGTGGGTCCAGCTGATGAGGGTGGCTTGTGCCAGCTAAGCATAACTAGCTCTATATAAGCAACATGATCTTACACTACTTGTATATTAATCTTATTGAGCTCAACATATAGATAGAGATATGGAGACGAATAAGTTGGGGCGCAAGTCTTATACCTATCAGCCTAGTCCATGGGCTGATTTCTTCACAACCTACACTCCGGCGCCTCCGCAAGTATATATATACCATTCTTTTTCTTTTTCTTAATAATCATAATAGTAAGAAACTTCAATAGTATATAAGTATTTGTAATTCTATAAAGAGAAATTGTAGGCTTGTGGTTGGGGGTGTCATTGTACCCTTTTAATGGTTTACTCTATTCATCCATAGTGTATTTGATAAGACAGGTACAGGTAAGTTTTTTTTTTCGTTAGCTTATTGGGTATGGATACAGATAATTTTTTTTTCATTAGCTAAACAAGGGTACAAGTAAAAATTATTTTGTACCCATTACCATATAGAGTAATTATATAAAATAAAATTATATGATAATTCTTGACCAATAATTAATAATGGTAAAATTATTTGCGTGATATTTCATATGATGATATATGAGAAAAAATTAGCGATGTACTTTTATTATTAAGTGTATGTTTTTTTGTTATAAGATATGTTAAAAATATGAGTGAGTCTATGGTACTATGCATATTACGATTTGGCACCATGCTATGGCTCTATATATGAGTTTTCAAATTCTAACGGTCAATCCGAACTGTTCATCTTGTTCTCCATATTAATATATGTTTGGAGACCAAATTTTACATTTTTTGAAATTTTTTTACTATTTTTTTAGATTTATTGAAAATCACTGTTTTTGGATGGTCCAGAATTTTCAGATCAAGTGTTTTTCTAAATATCTAAAAAAATAGTAAACAAATTTCAAAAAATATAAAATTTGGTCTCCAAACACATATTAATATGGAGAACAAGATGAACGGTCTGGATCGACCGTTAGGATTTGAAAACTCGAACATAGAGCCGTAGCACAGTAACAACCCGTGATATGCATAGTACCATAGACTCACTCTAAAAATATTATTTTTATTGGCATATTTTGTTATTTAGTTAAATAAATTTATTATCTAAAGAGATATTTATATTTTTAAATTCTCTCTCTTTATAAAAAAATAATTTAGTTGGAATGGATTGTACATTTTTTTTAAATTTTTTTTAGTAATTTGATTGCATATGTGTGAAATGAATGAGTTTAATGTTTTGTTCTATATTTGTAAAATATAATAAAACTAATTATTATAGTATTATTTGTTATTTATCTGCTACTGTTTCGTTACCTGAAAATTTTAGAGGATAAGGATATGCTAGGATAAAGCCAATTCCTGATGGGTAATAATAGAGTATGAGTAAGGTCAATTCTTAATATGTATGAATATGAAAATGCTTCTCCTGTACTAGTATCATATCCCTTGACACCCCTACTTGTGGTATGCCAATTTTACATAAAAACTGATCTTGATAGTTAAGTATCTAGATCGGTTTCAAATAAAAACATAAAACCGATCCAGATAATTTACTATCAAGATCAGTTATACATAAAAACCGATCCTGATAGTTAAGTATCTGGATCGGTTTTTTATGTTGAACCGATCTTAATATCTCAAAATATAGGAATATATAAATTTGAAAAATTATATCAAGATCGGTGCTATAGGAAAAACCGATCCAGATACTTAACTATCAAGATCGGTTTTTATCTATAACTGATCTTGATAGTAAATTAACGAGATCGGTTTTGAGATATAACCGATCTAGATAACACTTATTAAGATCGGTTGGCTATAAAATATGAAACCGATCCTGTTACGTTACGAAATTTTTACAATTAAATTGAAATGAATTAAAAGAAAGAATCAAGTAAATTGGGTTAATAAAATGGAGGTTTAAACCTTAATTAAGGTTTCCCTAAATAAGTAAGTTAATTGTGAATTGAAACCGCGTCGAAATTTCGAGATTTCGGAATTTTATAGCCCCAGTGCGGATTAGGTTGACCGCAGTGCGGGTGGAAGCCATCCGCAGTGGCTCAGGCTTTTTCTGGAATTTTGCCAAAAAAATGACTAAGTAGTGAGTGCGGGTGAGGGATCCGCAGTGCGGATGAGTTTAGCCGCACTCATGAATTTCTGTATTGCACTGAGTTTTCCTGAAATCGGCTAAGTAGTGAGTGCGGATGAGGTTGAACCGCAGTGCGGATCAGGTTCATCCGCAGTAGGCTCGGACTTTTCCTGGATTCGGCTGACAACCGACTAAGTCTCGAGTGCGGATTAGGTAACCCGCAGTGCGGATTGGCTAATCCGCATTCAGGGTAATTTTAACCCTAAAACCCAAATTAAACCTTCTCTCTCTCTCACTTCACCATTATCCCCATTTCTAAGTTATTTTCGGTTAAGAGAGAAGGAAAAGATCCCGTGAGTTTCCGTTTCTTCCAGACTCCCGATTGTTGCGAGAAATCGAGTTTGGAACCGAGAAAGTAGCCGAGGATCTCTCAGAACCCTTCTATTTGGTATTTCTTTCTCTCCTTTTTGCTTTCGAAACCTCGAATTTTCTCGATTTCTCGGATTCTCATTTTAAACCCGAGATTTGTGTTTGAATTGCTCGAGGACTAGTTCCTCTACACTTCTTACTAGTTTGTTTGTCATTCTTTTTCCCGATTTCTTCCGATTTATGAAATCTGATTTCTAGGGTTTCGTGCCAAAATTGAAAGTTGGCATAATCGTGATTTGATTTGCTTAACCCGACCAATTAGACTTGTAATCGGTAGGGTTGCCTCCTGATCGTGAATTTTTAGAATATTTAACGGCCTATTTGAGGTTTTGACCAAATTAGGGTTAACCAAACGGTAAATTGAAATGAACCGAGAACCAAAGTAGTGAACCGGTGATTGATGGTCACCAAATGGAGAGTTGTATGGTCCCGAGGACCTAGATGAATTTTGTGTGGTTTTAGAGGATTTTGGTAAGAAATAATGAACCGAACGAATTGATACCAAAAACATAGAAATTGAATAGGGAAGGTATAAGCCCTAGCACCACTCGATTAAACTCCTCGATCCTGAACCAATGTTAAACCTAGTATACGTATAATATAGGTGTAGGCTCGGTCGAGCAAGAACTTGCGAGACCATACGAGACGTCCGATCCTTAGCTTAAGCGGTACGCTCGTCAAACAGGTGCGGGATTCTTGGACTTGTTTGATACTTTATTTTCAGGAATTAAACTGTTTATTCGTTTGTCATGTTGAATGATTAATTGTTGCATATTTTGGAATTCATGCTGTAGATTGATTCTTGCATAACTGAGAATGATTTGAATTGTTCGGTTAAGATTAGTTGGCATGTTGGTATGGTTATTATTTGATTAGTTCTATTAATTGTTCTTGATGTGAATGAATCTGCCAGACCGACCTGTTTAGGTGGCTGGATAAGGTGACGGTGACCTATCCGTTGACCTGTGTTTACGAATTTGCCAGGCCGACCTGTTTAGGTGGCTGGATTCAGGTGACGCTGCTGACTTATGCGTCGATCTGTAGAATTTGCCAGACCGACCTGTTTAGGTGGCTGGATTCAGGTGACGCTACTGACTTATGCGTCGATCTGTAGAATTTGCCAGACCGACCTGTTTAGGTGGCTGGATTCAGGTGACGCCGCTGACTTATGCGTCGATCTGTAGAATTTGCGAGACTGACCTATATGTGTGGCTTTGAGATATATTTGCTTGAGATTTAACAAAGTTGACCTGTATAGGTAACTTTGAGTCCGTGTGTTGCATATGTGTCAAGTTGACCTGTATTGGTGACTTGTAACCGGACCTTAGAAAATGGTTAAGCCAAACAGCAATTGCAGATGGGTGTCCGATAAAGGGTCCAGCTTGGTTGGCCATCTGTAGGCGCTTGTAACCCTACAGATGTGGGTTTGATAACGGTTCAGCTCGAGAGAACATCTGTAATTGCTACAAGCCCAACTGAACTGCGTTAGGAATCGAGTTAAGCCAAAGTACATGTTGTGTGTTGAAATCCATATTGAAATTCCGTAAACTGTGTTTCAGGTTGATTAACTGTTGTCGAGTAGTGGCATTCTGTTATTTATGTTTTCTTATATAACTGTTGCATTGTTTATTGTTTGGGTTTCATCTTTGAATATAGAGTTTGATTGCAAGTCCAATAATTCAAATGTGGCAAATTCGCACTGAGAATTTTATTCTCACCCCCACCCTCCCGGTTATTGTACAGGTACAGGTACGATTGATTCCGGAGAGGCACGCGAGTAGTGGGCCATAGTAGCTGACCATCTCAGGACCCTAGATATTTCGTTGTATAGATATAGGGTAGGCCTCATGGTTGGTATCCGGATGCGATACTTTCGTTGTATTATTACTGTCCAGACTGCATACTCTGATGATTATATATATATATAAACTTGTGTTATACTTAATTGTTGGATTGGTTTGTTAATTGCCTGGTAAGCATACACGGCATCGTATGCTTACGGCGGGAGACTGTTACGACCCGTGGCCGCGGGGTGTGACAGATCCTGATAGTATCAGTATCGCCTTCATCAAGATCGGTTATATTCCGATACTAATAGACTTATATAACCGATCCTGATTGCTTATTTTCCACTAGTGTATATGAGGCTGTTTTTTTAATAGAACTTGTTGGAACCTTACAATAATAGAGCAGCAGTATCCTTTTTCATACTTCATATTTTCAAAACAGAGCATTTTTTTTTACCGCCTAAGTAAAATCAAATTTGACGTCTGCCTATAATTGTCAAACCTATTATGGCGTGATATCCTCATCTTACTATATACATTCATATTAATCATATGTATAATCCTAAATCTAATATATATTTCTTGTGTGACTGGATTGGTGCACAAGTCGAAAGAATGGTTGCAAGAGCGAGAAGATGAGCTAAAAGAAGAAGTGAGAAAAGTTATAAAATCTGCTACTGATACATTTGAGAGGATGAACCTCATCGACACAATTGAACGCCTCGGCATAGGTTATCACTTTGAGAAAGAGATTAATGAGGTGCTAACCTCACTCAATGATGCCAAATTTGAAAGTAACAACAAGCTTATTCATGAAGTTGCGCTTCGTTTCAGATTACTCAGACAGCACGGTTTTCATGTCTCTGCAGGTAATAATTTATTAATGATTTCCTGATTAATCGCATTCTTTGTAGAACTTAATTTCATGTGTAAAACTTGTACCTTAACCATGTGTGAAATATCTATTTAAAACATACATCTTTTTAAATATATATCCGCACTGTTACAAAATCAGATGAATTTCTCAAGTTTAAGGATGACAAAGGGGGATTTTGTTCGACCGTAAGCGAAGATTCTAGGGGATTGTTGAGCTTATATAATGCTGCTAGCCTCAGAACTGATGGCGAGGACATACTTAAAGAGGCCAGTTTTTTCACGAAGGAGCGCTTAGAATACTTGGTTCACGATTTGGAATATCCTTTGAAGAATCAAGTATCTCGTGCGCTCCAGGTTCCTTTGCCTAGGATGATGAAGAGGCTTGAGGCAAGATGGTACATTGATGAATATAAAGAAGAAAATCCAAATGATATAATATTGGAGCTGGCAACGCTAGACTTCGACATCGTGCAAGCTCTTCACCGTGAAGA